>QJPP01002068.1:0-265732 GCA_003996215.1 Jaltomata sinuosa | reverse complement strand
AAAGTCTACTCAACGAAAAACCTAGCCTACCTGGATGCCGAGCAGCTGTTCTATGCCCTTTCTGACTTCGTAAAGGCGTTCCCTGTCGATTCTACAGGCCTGAATCCATGGTTTCACGTCCCTTTAGCTGGAATCCCTCCTCCCCATGGCTCCCAAACTTTGGAGCAGCCTAGGAGGGTTTTTGGAGCAACCCTCATCTGTTTTTGACTAAAGAAGGGAGAATGAGATTATAAAACCCGTTTCTGGCCTTTCTGGTTCCGCCATTCTGCTATAGCGGACGGCCAATCGATACGGCGGTTCCCCTATAGCGACCTAAATCCCGCTACAGCGGATCAAATTTTTTAGCACGAACAGTCTTCAGTAAAACAGTCATAACTTTTTACTCGGGAAGCGGATTGACGAACGGTTGGTGGCGTTGCAAAGAGGACTCAGAGATCTTTAATTTGGTGGGTATTGAGACCCCTAACTCTTTATATTCTAGGAGCAATGCTTGTTTGAAGTTGACCCTAGTTTGAACTCAGCCCGAAACTAAATCGATAAGGAAGCTTTCAACTTAACTTTGTGCTAGGAGTATTGTAAGACCTTAGTATATATCAAATGTACTCTCATACTAAAGAATTAATCCTAACTCTTATTATGAATTTAGGGGCACCTGCCTTGATCGCAAATATTCAGTAACGACGGAACATGTCGTTACAGATGGTCTTCTAGAAACAACTCTTTTACGTTCATAAGGTAGGCTAAGGCTACACACACCACCCTTTTTAATTTATAAGATTACACTAAATATATTATTATTGTAATAGATTAAATATCATTTTTATTAGGTTACAACTTACAAAATTATGTTTATTATATTAAAGAAAAGTAATTAGAATTATCTTATAGTAACCTAATTATGTAAATATTGTTTTATGCTACAGTACACACGTAGAATTTAAGCTCGATTCTATGTGAGTTTTTTATTTTTAAATAATTATTTATATTTATTGTTTACTTGTCAATACATGTGAACGTACGTACAAACACAACCTCTTTTTGAGTTTTGAGTTTACCTGTCCAAATATTGACCAGAATTAATTCATGAGAAATTTGAGACTTTATTTCCTTTCTCCCATATATTACAAAAAATATTTTGGGATCTTATTATTAACCAATTATGTTCAAGTCTTGAGAGAGTATAAGTAAGGGCGGATTTTGATGTATTGCTATTAAATTCATCTGAATTTAATACTTTTGATGGAGAATATAAGTTTATATGTAAAAATTTACTAAAATTATAATAAATATTAGATATGAACTCATATCTTTAAAAGTATAATGAGTTTAATATTAAAACTTTAAAAATTAAATTTAAAATATCCGTGATGCTGAGTGTACTCATGATAGGATGGTTGATTTTTAAATTAAAAAAATACAAGGAGTTGTAATGATTCATACGCTGGCCAAAGTAAAAAAAGTAAAAAAAGTAAAACTTATACATTATTAGTAACATATATAAAATCATATATGTAGAATCCATAGTTAGTTTTGACCTAAATTTTGAGTATGTGTTAAAAAATTTATTAAATATATATAAAAGTTAAATTCAGGAATTCAAATACTATTAATTGAGGTCATTATATTAAAACGTAAACTCCATAAAGTTTAGATCAATGATTAATCCGTCTCTATGTGGTGGGATAGATGTGATCAGTCAACTCTTAATCAAAACTCTCGTAATCTAGCTTTGGAAATGAAGGAATTACCAACTGGTAGGGAGCGTAATATGAATATAGATCTCTTGTTAAGGGGACAACTACACAAATACCCTTTAAGGGAGTGGCTTTGCATTTTTGCCCCCCCATAAAAATGGTCTTACAAAAATAGTCTTCCTTGTTTTTTATGTATAGAGCAACTACCTTTTTGCCCCTCTACACCTCAAATATTTTTAAATAACTCTCAATGCTCATTTGTCCCTCAACTTTTATATATATTTCTTTTTCTCTTCTTTTTTTTTTTTTTTTTTTTATTTCTATTTTTTTTCTTTTTTTCTCCAACCTTTATTTTCTTTATTTTTTGTTTTATTCTTTCTTCGTTACGTTTTTTTCTTTTTCCAATCTTTATTTTCTTTTCTCCTTACAATTCTACTTTTTTTCTCCTTTTTTTTTTTTAAATTTTTTATTTTTCTCAACCTTTGTTTTTTGTTGTCTCTTTTTTCTTCGTTTTTTTTTTCTCAATATTTACTTTTTTCTCTCAACTTCTATTTTTTTATTTTTTCTTTGGTTTTTAATTTTTCTTTTCTCTTTTTTTTGATCAATTTTTTTGACCTTTATTTTTTTTATGAGATGTTCTATAATTCTTGCTTTAGAGGCAAGACTTAGCCCAAAGACTTTCAAACAACAAATTACGCCCATGAGCAAGACTTGACACTAGTATATTGTGTCTTGATTTATGAGATGTTTTATAACACTTGTCTCAGAGGCAAGACTTAGCCCAAGGACCTCTTAAAAAATACAAGTTACGCTCCATGGGCAAGAGTTCACACTACTTCATTATGTCTAAATTTATGAGATACTCTATAACTCTTGCCTTAGAGGCAAGACTTAGCTCAAGGATTTTCAAACAAGAAGTTATGCCCCATGAGCAAGACTTGACACTACTTCATTGTGTCTTGATTTATGAGACATTCTATAACTCTTGCCTTAGAGACAAGACTTAGCCCAAAGACTTTCAAACAACAAGTTACGCCCCATGGGCAAGAGTTGACACTATCATATTGTGCTTGATTTATGGGATGCTCTATAACGCTTGCCTAAGAGGCAAGACTTAGCCAAGGACTTCCAAATAACAAATTACGCCCCATGGGCAAGAGTTGACACTACTACATTGTGTCTTGATTTATGCGATGCTCTATAACTCTTGCCTTAGAGGCAAAACTTAGCTCAAAGACTTTCAAACAACAAGTTACGCCTCATTGGCAAGAGTTGACACTAGCACATTATGTCTTGATCATGAGATGCTCTATAACGTTTGCCTTAGAGGCAAGACTTAGCCCCAGGGCCTCCCAAAAAATAAGTTATGCCCCATGGGCAAGAGTTAACACTACTTCATTGTGTCTTAATTTATGAGATGCTCTATAACTCTTGCCTTAGAGGTAAGACTTAGCTCAAGAATTTTTCAAACAACAAGTTATGCCCCACGAGCAAGGCTTGACACTATCTCATTGTGTCTTGATTTATGAGATGTTCTATAACATTTGTCTTAGGGGCAAGACTTGTTCCAAAGGACTTCCAAACAACAAAGCACGCTCTTAAGTTTACTTCGATTTCAAAGAAAGAAGATCTTCTTTGCAGATTATCCAACTTTTTTTGTTCATTAGCAAAAAATAATAGAGGTTAAGAAAAAAGAAAAAAAGAGAAGAATAAAAGAGAAAAGAAAAAAAAAAAGAAAAAAAAAAAAGAGAAAAAAAAAAAAAAAAAAGAAAAAAAAAAAAAAAAAAAAAAAAAAAAAAAAAAAAAAAAAAAAAAAAAAAAAAAAAAAAAAAAAAAAAAAAAAAAAAAAAAAAAAGGTTGAGAAAAAAGAAAACGAGAATTAAAAAAAATTGAGAAAAGAAAAAAAAAGAAAAAAGATAAAAAATTAAAAAGATAAAAGAAAAAAGAAAAAAAAAATTAAGAGTTGAGAGACAAATGAACATGGAGAGTTATGGTGTAGAGGGGCAAAAATGTATATGTTCTATACATAAAAAGGAAGGAAGGGTATTTTTTAAAGACTTTTCTTATGAGAGGCATAAATTGAAGACCACTCACTTTTGAGGACACTCCATGTAATTTCCTGGAAAGAAACAACCAACAAAAAGTATGTGAGACTTCATTAATTTGACACATGGATAGTGAGCCCTATTTTCTAATTTTACAATGAAAGCAATGAAGAGGATAGAGAATATATATTTAAGAATTCATGTGGGTCCCAATTGGTACAATAAATTATGTTAAAGAAATTTTATTAAAAATACAAAATTATATGCTTCTTGCCAAATGCTACTACGTAAAATGTAAAATTATGATTTTTTTTCTTTGTGATGTTATAAAAATCTAATTAAAATATCCATCATTAATTTCAATATAATTTTATTGGAATCGTTATTCGGAATAAAAATTGTGTCCCTTTTCATCAAAATAAAATGGATGAATAAAAAATAATTTAAGCATTATATATTTTTTAAAAATACCGACAAACACTTTTTCTGGTTACTCGAAATATAAACTAATTTGCGTTTGCATTCACTTTAGCATATAAATCAATTAAATTAGATTATTTTTAATAAAATATAAATTGTTTATTTATATTCATATAGCCATTAATAGCTGACCAAAAAAAATTTTCACAAAATTCCAAGATTTTTTAAGTAAAATATATATTCATATATAATTTTAATTTTTGAATAACTTTTTCAACTTAACTTTAAATATTACTTATTTTCATATATTACCAAATTCATGTTCAAACCCCTACTTAATTGCCCTGCAAAAATAAAAAGGAGGGGCCGAAGTAATTTTGTTATGTCAAAACTTAAGTAAGTCAATAGAAATCACCTACTCCTTCCGTCTACTTTTATTTTTCATTATACCAAAAAAAAAGATATCAAATTTAGAAAATCAAGAGATAATTTATCACTTTTTATCTATTTTAACCTTATTATTAAATACTATTATTTTTTAACATTTAGATATATAAGAGTGATATAGTAAAATTATTTATTTATTTAATGCTTCTTAAAGAGTGTGCCAAGCCAAACATGAATCAGTAAAAATAATCGGAGAATATAATTTTTATTAATATTATTATTATAGACAGATCAATAAATTCGCACTATTTCATTCTACTCTTACTTACATAGGGTAAATCTTACCTTTCACGGAGTAAAGAGTTTTCTTGAACTGTTGGTCAATATATGAGCAAATCACATGGCTAATTTCATAATTTCAGTAAGAGTTGAAAATTTTAATTTTCTGAATTTTAAATTTTAGAATAACAATTTTAGATTATAATAATTAGATTCTAAATTTAATATTTATACATACTTAAAAATGTTGAATAATGAACTTATTTTTAATAGTAACAATTCTAAAAGTGTTTCAGTTATTTTAATGGGAAAATATTTATCAATATGTTTTTATTGAATAAATCAATTGTTTAATTGTGTATTTGGGAGTCTGAATATTGGTTAAGAATGAAAAAAATAAGAAAATTTTCTCTCCTCTTTATTGTTTTCATTGTAAAGTTAGAAAATATGGTCCACTATCTATGTGTCAAAAAATTAATAGAACCTCACACACCTTTTATTGATTGTACCTCTCCGATAATTTTTTTTTTTCAAGTGACCAGATTTGGTTATGAACAGTCACACCACAGATCAAGAATACTAAAATATTAACTTTTAGGATCAGGAAATAGAGGGTGTCAAGTCTTATATCGGATTTTTTAATCCAAAAGTATTTTGCAAATTTTAAGCCTAAAATATTAGCATTAAATAGCGAAAGTTTTCATCCGTTCATTTTGGATGAGGCTCCTCTCCATTTTCCCCAAGTTTTTGCTTGGATGAGAGACACATATCACAGTTTGGAATTAATGGCTTGAATTTAATTAACTAAAGTAAAGTTCTTTACCATGATTAAAATAACTAATTATTTTTATATATTTGCTCTCAAAATACTTTTACAATCCCACAATTTTAGATTTAAATTATATCTTAGTCTTACATCTTTTCTAAATATATATATAAAAAATATTCTTGCCTTGAGTAAATTTTCTCCGTGCATAAAAATAAAATTCTTAATCTTTTTTTACTTTTTTTCACCGCTTAATATATTTAGCTTCAATATCTGGTAAGAATATGCTCACATTGTAATTCAAAATATTGAAAAATTAGAAGTAAACTCCAACTAATAATAATACAAATTAAAGAACTTCACAAAGATAATATTTGTTAAATAAAGAATTTAAAAATGTGATCTGACATATTTGTTGAGTTTTTAGGAGCAAACAAACGTGGCTTGTTTTTTAGTTTTAGGAGCAAACAAATTTAAGTACTCAACTTCAAACTCATTACTCTCCAGAAGATGGATTTGTTGCTCTTTTGAATACTCAATTAGCAAAATAAAGCTTTTACATATATTATAAAAATAAAATTAAAAAGAAATAAAAGTATTATATTTTATGCACGCATATAAATTTATTCATTGCAAGATTTTTTTTTTAATATATTAAGGAAAGATATAATTTAAATTTAGAATTGTGGCATTGTAAAAATATTTTGGAAGCAAATATATGAAAATAATTAATTATGCTAATCATAGTTAAGAGTTTTACTTTAGTTAATTATATCTAAGCCATTAATTTCAAACTATGACAATTGTCTCTCATCCAAGCAAGAACTTGGAGAAAATGGAAAGAAGAGAAATGGAGAGGAGCCTCATCCGTTCATTTTGCCCTGAAAAAGCTAAGGGAGAGATATCTTTTTTTTTCTTTATTGTATTCCTAAAATTAGAGATTCAATTATTTTTTCTTATTTTGTTGCTAGATATCTCTAAAATTAGGGATTCAATTATTTTGTTTTCCTTGTTTCACTTACGGGATATCTTAAAAATTAGAGATCCATTATTTTATTTTGTCCCTTTTTATTTGAGTAAGTATTAGTTAAAATACTTTTTTTCTTACAGTAGTATTGAATTTTTTTTCATGCGTATACAAATGTGTTAGGTGAATACCGATCAATGTATATCAATGTGAAATTATAAAATTACAATGCAAGGAAATGTGTACCAATTTTACTAGGTGAATACGAATCAATATGTACCAATATATGTTAGCCTCCTAGGATCTTGTTTCAATAATGACAAACTAACCGCTCATTCTGTTGTAGGCAAAAAGGAAACAACGAGCAAATGGAGCAAGATTAAGGATTACTCCAGAAGGCAAGGACGATCACTTATCCCGTAATCTAAGCAATCAAAAGATCACGCAGAAGGCAAGGAAGATCAAGCAACCCATGATTTAAGCAAATCATGATTCTGAGATCAAAGAAGATATCAAACACACAAGGAAAGGCAATTACGAAGGCAATCACGATATCATCCAGCCGACGAGCAAAGCTGCAGACAAGAAGAACCAAAACAAAAAGAAGAATCATGGACATATCTGATATGGACATGATTGACTAAAGACAAACAAGAAGAAATAAGATCAACAAGGAAGGAGTATCATGGACATATCTGATATGGACATGATTGATTGAAGAGAAAATCAATCAAGGAATAAAATCAGAATCCTTGATTGATCAAAGGCCCCTTGGGTTTTCCTTTGGAAGAGCAACAACAAGCCTATAAAGAGCACCAGCCAAAGAGAAGGAAAATCACGCAACTTCTCTTGAACAAGACCACTGTCTAGATTTTATCTTTCATAATACTTTGTACTCTCTAGAGTCTACAATTGTAACCAAAAGAAAAAGAAAAAGTCAGTACTAGTTATACAGGTAGAGGCTGTGTCAGTAGAGGATCAAGAAAGACAATCCTGGATTGTTAAGCTACGTCCTTGTAAATCATTTTGATCAAAGGCTCTTAAGGAAACCCTTGTAACCCAAAGGGACTGGAAGTAGGCACCACATCGGTGTTCTGAACCAATATAAAAACTATGTGCACTCAATTATTTACAGTACCTTTTATTATATCTCTTTTACTAACTTGCAAGTAAGTCGACTAGTGCGTAGCCACAGTCGACTTGGTGGTAAGAAATTTCAATTCACCCCCTCCTCTTGACTTTCAATTGGTATCAGAGCAGGTCTCACAGTTCAAGTGCATAACAGCACGTGAGAAAAGATCAAATGGCATCTTATCAAATTCAAGGGGCAATACTGCAAGACGGACACTCATCAACCCGACCTCCCTACTTCAACGGACGACATTACTCTCATTGGAAGGAAAGATTCAGAATCTTTGTACAAGACAGTGACTTTCAAGCATGGGTCGTGATAAAGAAAGGACCAAAACCTATTCCGGGAACCACCACAAAAGACTCCACCAGCAAAGTCAATCTGGAAACATTTGAGGTTACTAAGGAGCAATATGAGGTAATTCAAACTAACGCTAGAGCCATAAGCTTACTTTATTGTGCAGTTAGTGGATCTGAATACGACAAGATCTCCACCTGTGAAACTACCAAAGAGATGTGGGACAAACTGGATGTCACATACGAAGGAACAACCAAAGTATAGGAGGCCACGATTAGTGCCCTAGTAAACGAGTACAAGCTATTCAAAATGGCTGATGAAAAATCTGTGGAAACCATATTCTCAAGATTCAGCAAAACTGTAGGAGAGCTAAAATCTTTAGGGATGGTCTATTCAAATGGTCTACAAGTCAGGAAGCTCATCAGAAGCCTTCCCAAAATTTGGGAAACAAAGGCCACCATCCTTGAAGATGGAGATCTGGAAAACATGACCTATGATGAACTAAGAGGAAACTTGATGGCCTATGAACAAAATCACATCAACAGGCATCTTAAGGAAGAAAAGAAGAAAACTGTCGCCTTCAACGCAGTAACTCATGATGACTCAATAGAAGAAATGGATGAAGAAGGAAATGAAGTACTAGTACTAATCAACAGAAGAGTCAGGCATATGCTAAGACAAAACAACCAAAGACCTCAATCAAACAATAGAGGTAATGAATGTCAGCGAAATGACGACCGATGCTACCACTATGATAAAACAGGATACATCAAAGCAAACTGTCCTGAACTTAGAAGAAAAGGCGGTCGAAAGAACAACAACTCAAAGAACTTTGGAGCATGGAGCGATCAAGAAACATCAGATGATGAGTCAACTGAAATAGCTAACATATGCTTCATGGACATTGGTGAATCAAGCGAGGTAAGACACCCTGACTGTCCAAATTGTGCTAATCTTCAATACTCCCTTGATTTAGTTACCGACGATTTGCAAAATCTCATTGATGAATACAATAAGCTTGCTAAAGAAAAGAAAGACTGGCAAATTCTTCTTGAAGCAAGTCAAATTGAAGTAGCCTTGCTTGAGGAAGAACTTGGTGAAATCAAGATGCACCTAAACAGCACCAAGAAATCACCAAGTCAATGCTCAATCAAAACTAATAACTCTTCCTTAAAAGGGTCTAAAAGTGATTACTTCTCAAACTCCTCAAATGACTTCCATTCTGCAAAAAGATCTTTTAATAATTTCAAATCCACTTGTTTTACCTGCGGTAAAAGTGGCCACAAAGCTTTCAACTGCAGAAGATTCCACCCCGGCAAATTGATATGGAAAGTCAAAGATATCAGCACTAACCATCAAGGACCCAAAGATACTTGGGTACCTAAAAGAAACTGATCTACTTATTTTACAGGAACACTCCAATAAAACATACAAAAAAGGTATGTGGGTAATAGACAGTGGGTGTTTCAGACACATGATGGGCAAAAGAGAAAGTTTCAAATCAGTGAAGGATCTCGATGGTGGATATGTAAGATTTGGAGACAATGCAAAAGGACATGTTGTTGGTGTAGGATCTATAACTATCAACCCATCCTGTGATTTAATTGAAGTCTACCTGGTTTATGGACTAAAGCATAATCTGCTCAGCATTAGTCAACTATGTGATGTAGGATTCGATGTGCTATTCAATGCTCTCAAATGCACTAGCAACAATATAGCTAAAAATATCACCATAATTGGTGATCGAGTTGATAATATTTATGTCTTAAATAATGTTGATTTACCTACTTTAACTTGCCTTACTTCTTTATCATGTGATCCTTGGTTGTGGCATAGAAAATTCGGACATGAAAGCATGCACGCTCTCGAGAAACTATCTAGACTTGAATTAGTTGAGGGGCTGCCCAAACTCAAGTTTGAAAAGGATCATATATGTGATGCCTGTCAACTTGGTAAGCAAATCCGCACCTCTTTCAAAGTCAAGGATATCGTGAGAACTTCTAAGCCTCTCCAACTTCTTCACATGGATCTCTTTGGTCCTACAAGGACTTATAGCATTGGTGGTAAAAGAAATGCTTTTGTTATTATCGATGATTTCTCTAGATTTACTTGGGTTATATTCCTTTCTCACAAACATGAAGCTTTTGCTAACTTTGAAGTATTTTGTAGAGAAGTTCAAAGAGAAGCATGTTACTATATTTCCACAATTCACAGTGATCACGGAGGAGAATTTGAGAACAAAGCCTTTGAAGAATTCTGCTCATTGAACGACTTTACTCAAAACTTCTCATCTCCCCGCTCTCCTCAACAAAATGGAGTAGTGGAACGCAAAAATAGATCACTTCAAGACACTGCACGAACAATGCTATTGGAACAAAGTCTTCCTGATCACTTCTGGGCAGAAGCAGTGAGTACAGCCTGCCATATATTGAACAGATGTCTGATAAGACCAATTCTGAAGAAAACACTATACGAGCTATGGAAGGGAAAGAAGCCCAACATTAGTTATTTCCATCCTTTTGGCTGTAAGTGTTTCATCCACAACAATGGAAAAACAAATTTGGGTAAGTTTGATCCACGAAGTGACGAAGGTATATTCTTGGGATATTCCCCATCTAGTCGTGCCTTTAGAGTTTTTAATAAAAGAACTCTAAGCATTGAAGAATCTGTTCATGTGGTTTTTGATGACTCTAACCCCGGTGTCAAGCATTCTAGTAGTCCTAGCTTTGATAAAGAACAGGTACAATAGTCGACTCCAACAGAATCAGAACAACTGACTACTTTGGCTAAAACTCTTGAGTCAACTATACCAGAGCATGAACCGACTAATACAGATCTGGTTAAAACAAACATTCCCAGAGAATGGAGACATGATGCAAGTTATCCTAATGATTTTATCATCGGAAATCCAGCTGAAAAATTGCAGACCAGAGCATCACTTTGAAAGAAAGCCTCAGTGGCTCTCATTTCTCATCTTGAACCCAAAAGAATTACTGAAGCTTTAGAGGATGACTCATTGATATACACTATGAAGGAAGAATTGGATCAGTTTGAACGAATTAGGTATGGACTCTCATCAAATGATCGAAAAATTTCTCTGTCGTTGGTACCAAATGGGTCTTCCAAAACAAACTCAATGAGGAAGGTAAGGTTATCAAAAATAAAGCTCGATTGATAGCTCAAGGCTACTCCCAACAGGAAGGTATTGATTTCGATAAAACTTTCACTCCTGTGGCAAGGTTAGAATCCATTCGTATATTGCTTGCTTATGCCTCTTTCAAATGCTTTAAGCTTTTTCAAACGGATGTTAAAAGTGCCTTTTTAAATGGATTCATTAAAGAAGAAGTTTTTGTCAAACTCTTGACTATGTTTTAAATGGATTCATTAAAGAAGAAGTTTTTGTCAAACTCCTGGTTTTGAAAATCTATCTTGTCTTGACTATGTTTTAAAACTTTTCAAATCTCTCTATGGTCTTAAACAAGCTCCCAAGACTTGGTATGAAAGACTCAGTAATTTTCTACTTAGCAACGAATTTCAAAGAGGAAAGATTGATACCACCTTGTTTACAAAAAGGCTAGATGAAAATATTCTTATTGTTCCAATTTATATGGATGACATTATCTTTGGCAGTTCTAACCCCTCTCTTTGCGAGAATTTTGCAAATCTCATGAAAGGAAAATTCGAATGAGCCTGATGGGAGAACTCACATTTTTTCTTGGACTACAAATCAAACAAATGTCACGAGGAACCTTTATCTGTCAAAGCAAATACACAAAAGAGCTCATCAAAAAGTTTGAAATGGAAAAAGGTAAGGCATTTGGAACTCCTATGAGCTCATCCAGATGCTTGGAAACTGATGCACCATGAAAAGACATGGATGAAAAATTATATCAAGGAATGATTGGATCATTACTATATTTAACTGCAAGCCACCCTGACATCATGTTCAGCGTATGCAAATGTGCAAGGTTCCAATCTGCACCAAAGGAGTCCCATCTTACAACTGTTAAAAGAATAATCCAATATCTCATTGTTACTCAAGAATTAGGACTCTGGTATCCTCATTCATTTCATTTTGAACTAATGGGTTATTTAGATGCAGATTTTGCAGGTGATAAGATGGATCGAAAAAGTACCAGTGGAACATGTCAAATTCTTGGGGAAGCACTAATTTCTTGGCATAGCAAGAAACAGACCTCTGTCACCCTTTCTACCACAGAATCTGAGTATATTGCAGTTGGTAGCGGCGATACTCAGTTATTATGGATGATGCATCAATTACTCGATTTTGACTTATCTTTTGATTTTGTTCCCATTCTGTGTGACAACACCAGTGCTATAAATCTATCAAAATATACCATGCATCATTCTAGGGCCAAGCATATAGATATTAAACATCATTTTATTAGAGATCATGTTTAAAATGGAGATTTTGTGCTTGAATTTATTGATTCCGAAAATCAACTTGCAAATATTTTTACTAAACGTCTCCTAGAGGATAGATTCTGTTTCCTTAGAACTTGCCTTGGTATTACTTGCCTTAATTAATTATTTTAATGCATTAATTAACTAATTTACTGCCTGTTTTATTGCACCGCTTTAATTATGGCACCTCGATTACCACCAAAATTCTTTCCCCATATTCGGCTCCCCTTGTCAAGCGTCACATCCTTTTGATGCTGATTTATCTCTCCAACCCTTCATATTCCTTTCCCACTTCCTCCTTCTCCCTTCTTAAATCCCTCTCTCCTTGTCTATTTCATCAAAACCCTCTACTCTCTTCTCTCTCTTCTCCATGACTAGAACCAGGACTATGGGGTCTTCCGTTTTCCCTCCCACCGGAGAAAAATCCTCCTCTCAAGATCCAAATGTTCTTTCCCTCTCTTCAGTTTCCTCTAAAGGAGAGTCTCAAGTCCCCCTGTCCTCCTATATCCCTAAGAAGCATGCCTTAGTTTATAAAAAAGGGAAAAGCAAGAATCTCAAGACAAATCCGAGGGCCTCCCTGTCCCCTGAAGACATGCAAAAGTTCTGGGGTGCTGATCAAAAGAGGAAATTTGATTCCTTTAAAAATTGATAGATTGTTCCCGGCCGAGTGATAAATCTGGAGCAACTCGATGAAATACATTGCCCTATAAGTACCTACTTCAAGGCTCAAAAATTGTCTTTACTACTAAAACTATGTGGCATGGAATACTATGAAGAACCTGTTAAGATGTTCTATGCAAATCTTCGTGTGTCCTCTGATAGTCATGAACTCGAAACCCTTATTTTGGGAAATTGGATTATTGTGAATGATTTTCTATTTGAAAAAGTGTTTGGAACAAAATTCTCTGGTATTGTCCCCTATATGAACGGTGCTTGGCCTGAAGATTTTGAAGTATCTCTCAAAGTTGCTAAAGAAGCATTAGCAGAAGAAGGTGTGGACCTAGCTGATTTTGGTCCCTTGTCTCTATGCTTTGAACATCGCATTCTTGCTCACATGATCTCTACAACTCTGCTTCCTCGGAAAGGCTCTATGAGTACCATCTCTAACAGGGATGTGTTTGTATTATACTGCTTACTCAAAAAGTACCGCATTAACTGGGCCCATTGGTTTCGTGAAAACATGTTGGATAGTGCGAATGAGAACAATGCCACCGCTAGTCTCCCTTATGGTTTGCTCATATCTAGGATCATAGTCGACTCCCTAGTTGACTTATCCAGCTATAAGGCAACTGAGATATCCGATACCTATGACTCCAGAACCTTCGCCAGTATGGGATATACTCTAATCGATAACAAGTGGTGTAAGAAGGACTCCGTTAAATCAAAACCTGACCAAGTCAAGCCCAGCCATATACCCTCTGATTTTGCATCTCTCTTGATCAAGGAAGTAGAGAAACTCAATGGTCGACTACAAGGCATTAAAAAAGGTATGGAAGCTCTTCAGATTTCAGTTGATAAGATGTTGCAACTAGGTAAGGATTCCAGCACAGATATTGGAAAGCTCCATCTTGCAATGAATGGTTTGAAGCAAGAAGGAGTATATTCTATCAACAAGCTCATCAAGCAAGTCAGCTCCCTCAAAAAGGAAGATGACTCCTCTCAAAATGAACTGGCTGTAACTGTTCAGACATCCTACTCAAACTTCTGCACCAACGTTGAGCGCTCCTATGACACCTTCTGCAGGAACATGCACAACACTCTGAAGTACTTCCTTCAGAAAAAATGATCCCCTCTTCCTTCTTTTTGGACTCTATCATGGAGGCCTGTATCCATTAAACAATATTTCTTTTGGTTTGTAATTGAGGTGCCTTATACCTTTGACTCTGTTGCTTAACCTCTCTTTTGTGCTTATGTGCCTTGTGCTGTATTCTCCTGTCATACTATTATCTTGTGCATTCTCATGTCATACTGTCATATGCTGCATTTGTGTTTCTTTTTGGTTATGCCAAAGGGGGAGAAATATCACTCTACAAATCACCTTGGGGCATCAAGATAGGGGGAGTCAACTCATCGAACAGGGAAGTCAACTACACTTTATCTTATTTTTCATTATCAAAAAGGGGAGATTGTTAGCCTCCTAGGATCTTGTTTTAATAATGACAAACTAACCGCTCATTCTATTGTAGGCAAAAAGGAAACAACGAGCAAATGGAGAAAGATTAAGGATTACTCCAGAAGGCAAGGAAGATCACTTATCCCGTAATCTAAGCAATCAAAAGATCACGCAGAAGGCAAGGAAGATCAAGCAACCCATGATTTAAGCAAATCATTATTCTGAGATTAAAGAAGATATCAAACACACAAGGAAAGACAATCACGAAGGCAATCACGATATTATCCAGCCGACGAGCAAAGCTGCAGACAAAAAGAACCAAAACGGAAAGAAGAATCATGGACATATCTGATATGGACATGATTGACTAAAGACAAGCAAGAAGAAATAAGATCAACAAGGAAGGAGTATCATGGACATATCTGATATGGACATGATTGATTGAAGAGAATCAATCAAGGAATAAAATCAGAATCCTTGATTGATCAAAGGCCCCTTGGGTTTTCCTTTGGAAGAGCAACATTAAGCTTATAAAGATCACCAACTAAAGAGAAGGAAAATCACGCAACTTCTCTTGAACAAGACCACTGTCTAGCTTTTATCTTTCATAATACTTTGTACTCTCTAGAGTCTACAATTGTAACCAAAAGAAAAAGAAAAAGTCAGTATTAGTTATACAGGTAGAGGCTGTGTCAGTAGAGGATCAAGAAAGACAATCCTGGATTGTAAAGCTACGTCCTTGTAAATCATTTTGATCAAAGGCTCTTAAGAAAACCCTTGTATCCCAAGGGGACTGGAAGTAGGCACCACATCGGTGTTCTGAACCAGTATAAAAACTCTATGCACTCAATTATTTACAGTACCTTTTATTATATCTCTTTTACTAACTTGCAGGTAAGTCAACTAGTGCGTAGCCACAGTCGACTTGGTGGTAAGAAGGGTGAGCCTTCACCCATAAAATGGAGGATAAAGATCCTTGTGTGAATAACTTGATTAAATTGGAGTTGAGACTTGTTTTAGTGCATTTAGTGGTTGAATTATATGACTTGTAAATGATCTTCAGACATGTTTGAATGATGATTGTTTTCATGTTGTGCTTGAATGAATAAGATGTGTATGCATGAAGCTGAATAAAGAACTTGAAATGATTTAGTGTACATGTAATTAGTGCACTATGATGTATCCTAAGAGATAGAATTGAAACCATAGCTTTACTTGGGTCAGTTGGAGCGGGTACCACGAGTCGATACATATATGATATTATTTTCTTGTTATGGATCGGGTACCACGAGCTGGTAAAAATTTGATATTGTTCACTTGTTATGGATCGGGTACCATGAGATAGTATGGTACATGGATATTGGTGCGTCCCTAGCAAGTCATGGCTAGTAGGCAAAAATAAGTTTCTTTAGCATGTGTGTACACCTTTACATTTATTTTGCTGATACTGTAAGATGAGACTGAGGTTAATGAGATATGTATGAACGAGATGGGTAGGCCTTGATGTGATCCTTGAGATGGATGAGATGAACAAACTATAGTTTTGAGAGATCGAGTGAGCATGAGATATACAATGTGTTGTTATTGTATCTGTTTGAGTATTTCATGTGGTTTGATGTATATTGGTGACTGATTTATCTTGGATATTATACTTGATGTTTATTAGTGAGTTCTATGTCCTTGGTTGTAGATGTGATTTCTGTGGGTGACAGTAGGTCCTTGATGACTATCCTTGATATGGGCATGAATAATTGTCGTGTCCTTGACAATTGTTTTGGCTTAGCCTGAAGAATAGTTTAAATGTTCAATTGTGATGGTTTCTAGGTTTACTTGGGATGTGGCAAATAATTAGTAATAATGATAACATATTGAATACAAATGAGTAACTAATGTTATGTGTAGGTCGGAGGAGAATATGTGCAATCTGGGAAAGGTTATAGATAATTGTTAAGGTTAATCAAAACATAAGGGGACTGACCCTATGGGTGGTAGTAGTGTAAGTATGAGGTATGGGGTTGGCGTATATTGAATTGGAACATGTTGTTTGAGTAATGATTGTTTTACAGGAAAAAATGACTTGTATTGAAAGTTATTTCGAAAGTCTAAGTTAAAGTTTCAAAACGTTTTAAATTTAAAGGAAGAGTCGCCACTTAGTTTTTATAAAAGTAAAAACCAAGAAAAACTTAAAAAAATCTTTAAAGTCTAAAACAGATAAAGACTTTAAAAATTAAAGAGATTATTAGTAAGAAGTTCATATTAATGTTTTGAGAAGGGTTTAGAGGCATTCAAAACATCCGCTAACTCGCGGTTATCCGGACTTGTTTGAAAATAACTTATTTTGACTAATTTTGAAAAATATTTTAGTTTGTATTTGATAAGAAACATCTCATTTAATTTATTTTGAGAGAACATAAGTGAGATTTGATTAAAGAAGATTGATTTATATGAAAGCACATGCGGAGTTTATGAAAAAGGGAAAACATGTTTGCTAGATTGAATTAAAATTTAAAGACGTTTGCCTTTTGACAGTTTAGAAAATAATTAATCATTTTATACGAAGACAAAGTGATTTACAAGAAAAACGTTTACGCATTATGAGGGTAATTCAACTAAGTTTAAAGTTAGTTCAAATTAATACAAATAATCTATGCTAAGCAATGTAAATAAGGGTTTAAAGAGAAGGAAACGTAATTAAGTCTTGAGCTTAATTAATTTAGACTTTCAGTCCATAACCTGTCCTAAACTAATTTGGGCTTTAAGGCCCATTTTCACTGCCATACTCGGACTTTAGTCCAAAGTCCTTCAAATTTACAGCCCATTTTGGGCTATTACCTGCTGCTGCTGCCATCTGTTTAAGACATTTTTAGGCTTTAATACTTGCTGCTCTTTCAGCCTGTTGGCTGCTGCTACTGTTGTTCCCATCGCTGGTGCATTTTCAGATTCTTTGGTCTACAATATTAGCTTCCGATTTGTTGTCGAATGGAGGCTGACTTGAGCAGTTGTTGGGTTTTACTCAACATAACTGCAAAGGGGAAAGTTGGGAGTCCGAATGGACTCAGCGATGGAGTTCATGTACAAAAGAGAAGGATAAAGATTAGAGGATGTATAAGCATAATAAATAAGAATTTTGCTTTAGGAATATTTGAAATAAACTTGTACTTTATTAGAATGAGAAAGAAAATGACACGATCTAATCGTTTTAGACTAAAGGGATAGTAACTTTAATATAAACGAATTAGTTGCAGTCCTTAAGTCAATTCTGAGCATGAGAAATATTATCATTAACTAGAGACAAGTAACCAATTATTTCCCCACTAGTATTTTTACATAATATTCAAAAATGCATAATCAACTAGTCGTACTTAATTAGGTAGCCACCCAAACATTCATATACATTATTGTTAAATTCTAAAGCAAACAATAATCATATAGACTACCAATCAGTCGACTTGCCTTTTATCTATTCTTCAAATTTAGGCATACATATTCTTATTAGTAGAACTTCAGTCGCTTAACATCAGTCGGGGCCGAGATGAGGAAATTTCATATGAAACTCTTATGAACAAGACGAGATCATTCCAAAGAACTTCATGCTCTCACATTATCACTTCAAAGTTATGCTTAACCAATAAGAACCCAATGCATTCAAAATACATAAATTTCTCTTCAAATTTTGGAAAATTTGCAGCCATTTATTGAATATACGAACAAAGAAAAAGAGTTTAATCTTTTCGTACACACCATCCTGTTAATTTGACAATAAATATCGAAGAAGAAACTCGTTACTGTTGACAACTTACGATCATGTATAATACTATTCTTCTTGTAAATGCACACAAGTTCAAAATATTTTATCGAAAAGCATTCATCTTTGGAAAGGAATTTGAGAATCTGACAATTTAAACTGCCATCACGTTTAAAGAACAAACAAGTTAAAATATCAATTAACCAAAGTAAATAGATTGCATACTTCATATGATGAATCATGAATTTTGAAAGGGGAACAACAAACAATACCCCACACATTTAATCAATCACAATGAGCAGATAAATCACTAAGCCGATACGCCAATGAAGAAATTACCCACTGGACGTTTTAACATGAGTAAATCCACACAAAAGAAAGCCAAAATTTACTTAAGGGAATAGGAACAGAGTTCTGCCCAAAACGAGATGAACTTAAAACCCCCCATATAGGTACACATAGCAGACGAGAAAACGAGTTTTATTTTGGATCATTCACACTGCTCGACACTTAAAGAACTAAGACACTTCACTATTAGTTTGTTAAAACAGTGGGAAATGGTCATATTTAGACAAGTTTTGGGGCATATGAAAAGCATATATTTATACACCATGGAAACAAAACCAACAAATCCTGAACATAGGTAGAGCAAAACATGTCTCACATGCTATTAAAACAGATTTGGCGAGTTCAAACAAGGAGGATATCGACCAAAAGAAAATTATCACGTATAGATTAGAAGCAAAGGATGTATATACTATCAAATAGAAAGATGTAAAGTCATATTCGGGTCTTTTAAAACTTGTCACATAAATACATTCATCCCAAAACTACTACTACCAAAGTGGAACAACAGATGAAGGCAGTAAAGAACATTATAGAACACAGAAACGAGTTCATAAAAGAAACACAAAGAAAACAACTTGAAATCTCATTACTGTGTGACCGAATTCCGACCCTTATTCGTGAATACAGAAATCATGAGACAAACATCTTACTAACCTAAACAGAGAAGTTTCTGTAAAGAAAGAGAAAACGAAGACGAAAAACACCAACATAATAACAATAATTCCAAATAACAGATTCTAAGTCCTCATTTACGATTCTCAAACAAAACAGCCTAAAATCCAACATGATAACAATGAAAAAAACAGAACTCATATTCTCAACTTGGAAAGCCTAAAACCAACAAAGATATTTCTAAAGAAAAGGAGAAAAAAAAATAGAAATCTTTACATCTTTGCTAAATGAGAGAAAGAAAGAGAGGGAGGAGTGGTTTACCTTCTTCGGAGCAGCGACTGAAACAACGAAACTTCGTCGGAAACTTCACCACCGGAATTGAACTTGGGGTTTTTGGATTCAAACTTTAGTAGTATTTTCCTCTGAAATTTTTTGATTTTCTGTTAGCTAGAGAACGATTCTCCAAAGAAACTCCGGAAACTTCAAAAGCCAGCCCCTTCTTCCACCATCTTAGAGGGTATTTATAGGAAGATTTAGGGTAGAAATGGGGGGGGGGGAACAGAGAGGCTAAATGGGGAAATCCTTGAGGGAAATTCGAAATTCAAACTTTCCCCAACCAAATTGAGCCACGCATGTACCTTATCGGTATGAATTTGAGAGATTTTCACCGTAATTTTAGGGGAATGAACGTTGGAGAAGCCAACTGTGTGCTTCTGGGTTCTTCTAGAACTTGGATAATGCATCGACAGACAGATTTTTGA
The DNA here is from genome assembly GCA_003996215.1 of Jaltomata sinuosa. Lineage (NCBI taxonomy): Eukaryota > Viridiplantae > Streptophyta > Magnoliopsida > Solanales > Solanaceae > Jaltomata > Jaltomata sinuosa. The sequence continues at coordinate 245,741 of QJPP01002068.1, read as the reverse complement.
GATGAAACAGAGTGTATTTGGATGGCATTTGGGAATTTTAGGGTTTCTGGGGATTGTTAGAGCTGTTGTTGTCATTTGGAAGAAGAAGCAGAAGGTTTAGGCGTCGTTTTGGGAGAAAACGTTAGGGTTTTCTTTGGTTTCAGTGATGTACGAAGAAGATGAGGTGGAGGGATAAGGGAGATAGAGAAGCGCGTGGAATGTGAGTGTATGTGTGTATATTATTTGCTGATAGTGAGGATATAGATGTTGGGCTCGGGTCTGGGTCAGTATGGAGTGGGCTGAGCGAATTGGGTGGTGTTGAGCCCAAATCATTTGGCTGATAATCAAAGGGTCTGGTGTGGGAGTTATAAGGTGTATTTAGAATGTGGCCACATTTTAGGTTTAGGAGATAACCCAATTAGGAGGAATTTAGGCAAATTCGGTCAGAATTTAAACGATTTTAGGAATTTAGGCTAGAATTGGAATAAAGACGAACTATTTAAAATTAATCACTCGAGCTTCCTTAAATTTAAAGAAATTGAAATAATTATTGTATTTAACTCATAATTACCTCATTTCAATTTATGAAATTAATTTACTCAATTAATCTATAATTTTGAAATAATTTGGAGGAAAATCAAACGTTTAATCTTTTAAAAGAATTTTCTTACAAAATTAAACTCTAAAATAGTTCTTTAAGTAAACTTATATAAATTTCTCATAATTAAATATGAAAAATATAAATCATTACTCAAAAACTATAATAAAGACAATTTGAAAAATATTTTATCCTTTTTTCACAAAATAATTATTTTTGAAAATTGTTTAAAAATAAAAAAGGCTCAAGGTTAATTCGTAATGTGGAGGGTAAAAATTGAGTGTCAACAACTACCCCTCCCTTTTGGTAGGGTGAGTGTAATGAACCCTGGGAAAAGGGAATTGACGTTTCCAATTTTATCTGACCACAGATTCATCTTCCAGAAGCGGTTGGTTCTAGCACGAATTTCAAGGAATCATGGCCGAACTCCGGTATCGAGTTTACTACATATCTCAGGCTATATATGAGAACTCAGGCCACTTGTAGTTTAAGATGCTTGATTTTATGCAAGGTTTTGAAAGAATTCCAAACTATCCCGGTTTCAGAGTACGGAGAGACCGAAAAAGATGGGAAGTAAAAGGATTGAGGGGAGTTAGGAATGCAGCCGAGTTTTCAACATAGATCCCGCCTACATATCCCAAGACTCTGGGAATCAGGCTGCTTGTAGTTCGACTTAATCGGTGGAAAAGATAATCTTTATGTTAAGACAACCTCTGGCTCGGGATGAGTGACGAATAAGTTGAGCTATAGAAAAAAGGCTTGTAACCTCTCAATTATGAATGTGGTGAACTTCACACCCATAAGTAAGATTTTAGATGGACATAATTTCCAAAGCTCGAGGTGCATCATCACCCGAATTTGAAAAGAAGGAATATTGCTTCCAGCGTGAGTTCAGAAGATACATATGCAAAACTAAGACTCAAGGATAGGAAATACCCACATGTCTTCTGACAGGGGTGTGGTTTGATGGAGGTGGTAGTCGTTCCTCAGCTCGCTTCCAAAGAGTTTGATATTCCTCTCCGGACTATGTCCTAGTTTGCTGCTAAGAAAAAGTTCTACATTGTGATGCGTCCTTTTTGATGTAGTCCACACCTATGGTTTTGCTTTGAAAATTTCATCCTTTTCGGATGATCTCGACAATATCTCAAAATAAAATTGTTAGTAGTAACATAATTTCATTTGAAGAGGTAGTTTCTTTGTCATACCTCATCCTTGGGTTGTGTTCGAATCCTGTGTGGTGGCGTCTTTTTGACATATTTTGTACCTGTTGTTCTGGTTCAAGATTTTCATCCTCTTGGATGTTCCTGCCAACATTTTGAAAAAAATGGTTAGTAGTAATGTAGCTCGATAAAGAGAGATAGCGTTGTACCTTATTTTCCATATTTGGTTGCTTTTTAAAGAAGATGTTGTCATTTCCTGTCTCTGTCTTAGGAAATAGCGACTTTTCATGACGAGAATATGATAGACATCATAGCTATCGGATTGGGTTGCCTTTGTGGCGATCTTTGAATAAGGCGACCTTTGTGATCGTTTGACGTGATGGTCCTTGCAACCATTTGCGGCGTTCTCTTGATCGTGATAGCCTTTTTGGCCATTGACAATCTGTTATTCCCTGAATTGTCAGGCATTGGGTAATCTAACACATCATCTGACTTTGGATAGAGGCGTCTTACAGATGCCTTTAACTTGTCAACTTCGAGTAATCTTGCACATCATCTGACTTTGGATAGAGGTGGCTTACAGATGTCCTTCGAATTACCAGTTTTTAGGGTAATCATGCATTTTTATCCGACCTTGGATGTTACGCGACTTATAGATTTCCCTTGAATTGCTAGCCTTTGGGTAGTCCTGCACAATATCAACGTGGATATGTCATGGCTTATAGCTAACCCTTGGACTATCAATTTTTGGTAGTCTTGCACTTTTATCCAATTCCGAATATTATTGCGATTTACGCATTACCCTTGAACTGTCAATCTCCAGGCGATCTTGCACACTATCGAGTTTCAAATATCGCTGCGTCTTACATATAACTTTTGGTCAAGTTTTTGGGCAATCTTGCACACTATCCGGTTTCAGATATCGCTATGACTTACAGACGACCTTTGGCCTTCCAATTTTAGGAAAATCCTGTTCATCGTCCGATTTGGATGGCATCTTAAACACATATCTCGGACTACGTGCTTTTGACCTTGATGATAAGCAATATTTGCTTATCGAGGTGACAAAGCCTTTGCCACGTGATCAAGTATAGCTGCATCTTCTGGTGATCAACGCTTTCGTATAAGAGTGCATAAATATCCTCAACGTCAGACTCCTCCATCTTACGCGATATCGGATTAAATATGCTGAATGCCAGATTTGGTTTAATAAAGGAGAAAATATACCCTCAACATTAGACTCCTCTGTCTTACGTGATATCAGATATAAGTATGCTGAATGTCAGACTTGGCATAATAAATAATAATAATATCCTCAATGTTAGACTCATTCATCTTACGCGATATCGAATATAAGTATGCTGAATGCCATATTTGACATAATAATTGATGATAATGATAATGATGATAATGATATCCTCAACGTTAGACTCTATCATCTCATGCAATCTTGGATATAAGTATGCTGAGGGTCGATCCTGCGCAGCAAGTGCGACTTAGGGACGCCTATGAATGTCATCCTCTTTGAATCCAGCCGGTAGAGGGAAATAGTCTTCGCAGGGGATGTGTATCTGCGGTATTGAATGATAATATGGATGATCATGCAATGGTCCTCGTGACATGCAAATATGATGGCCCTCTTGGCATGGTCCTCTCGACATGCAGATATGATGGCCCTCGTGGCATGGTCCTCTTGATATGCAGATATGATGGCCCTCATGGCATGGTCATCTCGACATGCAGATATGATGGCCCTCGTGGCATAGTCCTCTTGACATGCAGATATGATGGCCCTCGTGGCATGGTCCTCTCGATATGCAGATATGATGGCCCTCGTGGCACGGTCCTCTAGATATGGTTCCTGCGATATGATGCCATACAGTACAATACAACATAATATAATATAATGCAATGTGATATGACATAATATGATGCGACATAATGCTTATGTCATGTAATGTAGTATGATGCAATGCAACATGATGCAATGTGACATGGTGCAGTATAAATGCAAAATGTGATGCAATGTAGTGCTGTATGATGCAATGGCCCATGGGAAAGTCGTAGAAAACATCACATCTGGTCTTTGTTTTGTCATGTCGACTCCTTTATGGATACCTGTGCACAAGGCAAACGGTTATTAGATACAGTGTCTCTCTTACTAGCGACCACAGTCAAATTTGAAAAACTTCAAAGATGACGTTTATGAAGCTAATCAAAACAAACTTTCATTTGAAATGTGAATGAAATGGTCGTGTCCATTTCTAAGGACATCCATAAATATCGTCTTTGAACATCGTTTGTTCGTGGTAATTTCTGACTTGTTGAGGATTGACGGAGAATGACGTCGATCTCTTGTTTGGTGTCGCAATTCAAAACTGACCAAAATGTCCTGATCCATTTGGGGACTTGAGAAGATTCGCTTGTTCTAGGGACTTTTTCCATCTTTGGCTTTTTTCCGCTGCTTTGGCTTTTCTCGCCAAATTTTGGGGCTTTTGATCTCGTTGCATTTCTTTGAACGCGTTGGATAATAAGGGATTGCTTTCTAACATACTTTTGGGGACAACCTGCATCCACAGAATAATTGTTAGTTTTTTGCCGAAACTAGTCTGTGCTGACCTTCTTCGATCTTCTACTCCTCATTTTGTCCTCTCCAGATGCTTTCCAATCTCGGGTACTCATCGCCCTCGACTCTCCTCAGGTAAACTAATCTTTTGTGAAGACTTGTCAAACAAGTTCTTTGGGAAACAAAGATTTTGAAAAAGGATAGTTTGAAAAGATCTCTACCCGTCATGTCATGTGCTAGCTCAACGAATGTCCTTTACTCGAGGCCTTGACATTTCTGACATACCGCTAGCGGATTCTGGAGATCCTTTGTCGTCCTAGCTAAGAGTTTTGAAATATTTTTCAAGAAATCTGTTGCAGCTGGGGATTAATCCACCTCGGACTGGGGATTTTTAAAGTAGAATCTGATCTCTCGGTGTTGGAGAATTCTTTGGAGTTTAATTCTGAACTCTTGAATGAGGCTTGGTGGAAATTTTGAGGTCTTCCTCAAAATTTTTGCCCCAGTTAAGGTTTGCGATGAATCTCATTCCATTGGCAAGGGACTTGAGACTCCGTGGGGATCACGAGATTTTATCGATATCCATTTTGGTTGATCTTCTGCACATTTGTATTTCGACTTCTTGGAGGACAATCTTTGCCTTCTTGAATTTTCGAGTTTCCTTTCTCAAAATTTCTGCCCCAGTTTCCATTTCCTGGGTGATATGACCGAACCGTTGTGGCGCCTACATATCCCGTTGAGGCAGGAATCAGGTCAAACATAGTTCCCACACTTGTAGCAGGGAAATATTGGAAATAATTAAAGGGATGAACGAGGCTGACAAAGGCCACCTACGTATCTCATTCTTGGGAATTTAGGTCAAACATAGTTCGTAGGATAGGGAAGGGAAAGATAGATTTTTCTAAGGGGTTGACCGAAGCCGACACATGCTGCCTACGTATCTCATCCTTGAGAATTCAGGTCAAACGTAGTTTTTAAGATAAGGAAGGGAAAGATAGATTTTTCTAAGGGGTTTACCGAAGCTGACACAGGCCGCTTACGTATATCATTCTAGAGAATTCAGGTCAAACGTAGTTCGTACAAAGAGGATAGGGAGTATTAAGCTATTACAAAGCATCGAAACGATCACAATTAGGAAGTGCGATTACAGGGAAAGAAATAGAAGAAAAAGAAACTTTAGGCATAGTATTTCTTCACATCATCAGAGTTGATTGGCTTGTCCATGCTTGATTATCTATCTCAAACAAAATCAAAGCTTCTTCATATAGCACTTTTTGGACAATGTACAGTCCTTGCCAATTTGGTGCAAACTTCCCTTTATCTCGTGGGAGGGAAAGATTAACTATTCATTCTCTAGATTGAATCCTGGATTGACCAATAAGTTTTGGGAGATGATGTCTGTGCTCATTCTCGTCCTATTATTGTAGGACCAATCAAAGATTGTATGTCGTGAGCAGACTGATGAGCTCTTTCTTTTGCGCCTTTGACAAATAAACACCGACACTAATTTCTTCAACTTGATTGTTTCCTCCCAGATTGACCACCTTAAACTCTTTTAGGTGGGGCCTTTTCGGGTTTTTAAAGTTCTTAGACTTCTTGGTTGTTCAGTCCAGGACCATGATTTCTTCAACATACCCTTCAAAATCATTATCGTCTAGCTTGGTTTGTTTGTTAAGCTCTTGATATGACATGACAGTGGCAGGTTTTAAGCTATTATTACTGAAATCATAAACAAAGCAAGTTAAATAATGACCCGCAATCATATAGCAAAGTTTTTGCAATAAGGGAGGTTTTTCTTTGAAATCCAAAATATTTATAAACCATGGCTATAACCCACACGAATGCAGGTTCATGCCTTTTGAAAAGTAGTAAAATAGTGCAAGGGATATTAAAAACATAAAGGGTGGGTCATGGAGCCTTATCCAGACCATCACCAATTTTTCATAAAACAGAGTCTTTGTCTACCCAGCTGAGCGGAGAGTCACGAGGGGAGTTGCGACCCAATTCCATAGCTTTTCGCCAGGCTTGGCATCCCTAATCATGGCTGCTTCGGGGATAGCATCGCATTTCTTGAACATATCTCCTATTCCATCCTCTAACCCGTCACATGGGGAACCACTACGCACTGGGAATGACTGATATAGGTGAAGTAACGGCTTTAGAAATCCTAACTACTTATCCGCCTTGTCTTCTTGGACTACATACTTCAACCCATGCTTGGTCAGCTTTCCAAGAATGCTTATTTACTCAGTCATACCATCAGAACTCTTGCCTAATCCAAGACCTGGTTCATATTCGCTCACTAGTATCGCAGTTGTGAGCATATTATAGATAGGTGGCATGGGGTTTTGAGGAGAAAGATCCTCTCCTGTGGCATTGACAATCTCTACGGTGTAGAAATCGCTTTCTTTTGGAACTTTTTCAATAACAGGGACACAAATATTAACGTGCAAGGCCTTGTTGCACATAAACCCTTCAAAGGGTAGCTCAACAATACTTGAAGTAGCTATAACCTTTTTTGGCATTTCCTGCTTTTTAGGGCTAACCAGCACTATTGACTTGCCCACAATCCATTCTTCATCGACCTCTATGACGTTAACAGTGGCTCCTCCGTTATTTGGGAGTGGGTTGTTATTAACATTGGCCGGTGCTATTTGTTGTGTGACTACTCTTTGATCAATCAAATCTTGAATTTTGTGCCTCAGATTAATGCAATCTTTGGTATCATATCCGACTCCTTCGGAATGATAAGCACAATGTAGGTCAGCCCTGAAGAAATGCGAGTCAGGATTGCCTGGTTTAGGTTGTAAGGGCTGAATAAATCCAACAGCCTTCAATCTCTCATATAACTGAGTTCCGGTTTCAGCCAATTGGGTGAAAGTTCGAGGAGCTTTCTTTTCCAAATTAGGGCGAGGGAGTTTGATATTAGCGAAAGGAGGAACCTGGCGATTATCCTGGTTCTCGGGAGCCTTTTGATACACCTTAAAGTTTTGGGGAGGAGCTTGATATGAGGGCTGCACATTTAGTTATGGAGTTTGGTAAATAGGCTGCATATTTGGTTGTGGAGCTTGGTAAATAGGCTGAGTATAGAAACTGGTTGAGTATTTTATGGAGCTGGGGGTGGGGTAGTTGGAACAAGTGATTTTTTGTAGTTGGCTCCGACAGATTTCTTTGGTTTTGTGCTAGGACTGGAGGTCACTGAAGATACCTCTTCCCTCTTTTTCTTGGAAATACCTACCGATCCTGAGGATGCCGAGGCTTTGGTAATCTTGTCGCTACGAAGACCCTCTTCGACAATCTCACCGATCTTGACTAAGTTGGCAAACTTGGCTTTAATTGCTGATATCATCTTGTCATAAAATTCCGACTCCTGAAAGCGCATACACACCGCGCTTATTTCTTCTTCTGTCATAGGAGGCCAAACTCTCGCTGCCTCCTTCCTCCATCGGTAGGCATAGTCTCTGAAGTCTTCGTTTGGTTTTTGTCTGATGCGTCCTAGAGAGTATCGATCTGGGATGACTTCTACATTATATGCAAACCTTTAAGCAAAGTCTCGGGACAGATCAATCCATTTGGACCACTTCTTTAGTTCTTGAGAGGTGAACCATTCCAAAGCCTCTCTGCTCAGACTTCGGCTAAACAGTCTCATCAGCAGAGCGTCATTCTTCCCAGCACCGACCATTTGGTTTTAGTAGTTTTTCAAATGGGCCTCGGGATTCCCAACACCATTAAAGGTCTCGAACTTGGGAATCTTGAATCCATCTGGCAAGTCCATCTCTGGATGGATACAAAGATCATCGTAGTCATAGCCTTTCTCATAAGACGATCCCCAAAACTCTTTGATCCTGGCTATCTCTTCTTTCATTTGAGCCATGTCATGATCACGCTTCTTCTTCGCGGCCCTCAACTCTTTCTCTTTCTCCTCATAGTGGTTGAGCTTGGGACTTTTTGGGAGAGCGGTGTATGATTCTATCATAGCATAAATAGCAGGAGGTAGTGGGTTCTGGACATGTGGAATGACATTTGGGTATGTGGGGCTATAGTTCTGTGGATTAGTGACGCTGAGATGGTTATTCTGGGAGTTGTAGGCATTCGGTGGCGTATTTTGGTAATTTGGAGGGAGGTTTTGTGGATTGTAGGCACTTGGGTTATTGTTTTTGTTAGTGTGCTGGACAAGAGGAGTATGAATTTGATATGAGGATCCGATATGAGGAGGATTGTTGGAGAGAGGTTCGTTGGAAGGTCCGGGAATGGAGGAGGAAGGGATATCTCTTGGTTGGTTCTCAGTTAATGGAGAATTGAGTGGAGGAATCTGGAGAGGGTTTTGGGCGCTTCCCAGAGTTTGGATGTTAGTGGCAATAGCCAGGCATGCCATATCTTTGGGTTTCTGCACCTCTTCTTGCATCTTTTCTAGCTTTCTTGCCAAATTCGGCAATCATTTCACTCTGTTCAGCAATGACATTGTCTCTTACAGCCAAACCGTTCTCTTCTTCACTATCAGTCATTTTACCCTTAGCGAAGTGAGGGTTAGAGGAGGAATCTATTTGTTCCTTTGAGCGGGTGAAGTAGGGATGTTCGTCCAGTTTTGTCAACACAAATTAATTTCTATTACCTGTTGAAGTAAAAGAACTCAAAGGCCGATATGTCAGATCCTGTTAGTGATAAACAATACAAGATATCCGACCGAGACGAAACACATAAAGTTGCTTTTCATCAAGGCAAATTGATCCACGGGTATTTATTGGCTCGAGGGTTCGGCGGACAGGATCGATTTTGGGGTAGGTAGATTTTATCAGGAGATTTGACTTGTCGAGTCTTCAGCACTTGATGTATTTTCTGAATTCTTTGGCCTTTTTGTCTAAGTGGGGAAATTAAAATTTCTGTAGTTTGGATAAGGCAAGTTCATTTTTCGAACAAGACTTAAAAGGGTTTTAAGAAGTCTTTGGATTTTTCTGGGGAAATTTGAAGAACTCCAAGGGAGATTTTGATCGGATTTTGCAGTGGGATTTTATCCTGCCTATGGGTTCTAAAATATAGGAGTCGATCAATTCACCTTTGATTTGAGCAACGTACATAAGCACGTAAGACAGTTATATCACATAACAATTCATAGCGCGTCGTATACGGATATGTGACCTTTTTATGCCAAAGGTAGGCCTAACAAATTGAAGGATGTGTATGTCATTTGTAAACATTCCATTGCCCCAAAATATATTTATACATATTGATTAAATAAAATGGGAGTACAAAATTGCTGGAAAAAAGAATGTACATCATAATCAGTCCCATGCAGGGGTACAATCCTAAACTAGGCCGTCGTGGCTGGTCCTTCGTTCTCGAACTTCTTGGACTTCTTGCAAATTTCGAATGCATTTCGGATGACAAACTTTAAAATAAAAGACTATCTAAATATATCCCAATCCCGAGGGACAATGGTTCGTACAACTCGACATTACATCCTTCAATTGAACACATGGGGTTGATTGTTCTTTCAGGCCATGGGCATTTTCGAACACAAGGTGGTCTTACTGATGGACTTGATATCCCTTGGATATTAAGACGTCTTAGGTCAATGCATATTTCGGGATTTGGTTTCTCTCTATCCTGGGTTTCTAGAATAGGTTTCAAAATTGATCGGGAACCCAGACGGACAACAAAGGCTAAAACAACAAGTGACCGTTAACTGACCGCGAGTCAACTACTTCACTCGTCTGTTTTGACAATTTTGTGTTTTGTTAAGAACGACCACAAAGAATTGCATAATCGCCTTTTTACCCCTAATGCATTCTAATGCTTTGCCAAGAGAAGCGTAAAATACCATGAACAATTTATATTTTGTGAAAAATAAACAAGTAAGGAAAGCAATAAAGTTACTAATTATTACAATCCGAATAATTAGTCAAATAAGTTAGTTGCAAATAATAAGGTTAGAACCTAGTTGAATTATCTCTAGCAGAGTCGCCATTTCTGTTTTACGGAAAAAATGACTTGTTTTGAAAATTATTTCAAAAGTCTAAGTTAAAGTTTCAAAACGTTTTCAATTAAAAGCAAGAGTCGCCACTTAATTTTTATAAAAGTAAAAACCAAGAAAAACTTAAGAAAATATTTAAAGTCTAAAACAGATAAAGACTTTAAAAATTAAAGATATTATGGGTAAGAGGTTCATATTAATATTTCGAGAAGAGTTTAGAGGCATTCAAAACATCTGCTAACTCGCGGTTATCCAGACTTGTTTGAAAACAACTTATTTTGACTATCTTTGAAAAATATTTTGGTTTGTATTTGATAAGAAACATCTCGTCTAATTTATTTTGAGAGAACATGATAAGTGAGATTTGATTAAAGAAAATTGATTTATATGAAAACACATGCGGAGTTTATGAAAAAAGGAAAACATGTTTGCTAGATTGAATTAAAATTTAAAGACGTTTGCCTTTTGACAGTTTAGAAAATAATTAATTATTTTATACGAAGACAAAAGTGCTTAACAAGAAAAATGTTTACTCATTAGGGGGGTAATTCAACTAAGTTTAAAGTTAGTTCAAATTAATATAAATAATCTATGCTAAACAATGTAAATAAGAGTTTAAAGAGAAGGAAAAGTAATTAAGCCTTGGGCTTAATTAATTTAGACTTTCAGTCCATAACCTGTCCTAAACTAATTTGGGCTTTAAGGCCCATATTCATTGCCATACTCGGACTTTAGTCCAAAGTCCTCCAAAATTTACAGCCCATTTTGGGCTATTACCTGTTGTTGCTGCCATCTGTTTAAGCCATTTTTAGGCTTTAATACTTGCTGCTCTTTCAGCCTGTTGGCTGCTGCTACTGTTTTTTCCATCGCTGGTGCATTTTCAGATTCTTTGGTCTACAATATTAGCTTCCGATTTGTTGTCGAATGAAGGCTGACTCGAGCAATTGTTGGGTTTTACTCAACAGAAATGCAAAGGGGAAAGTTGGGAGTCCAAATGGACTCAGCGACAGAGTTCATGTACAAAAGAGAAGGATAAAGATTAGAGGATGTATAACACAATAAATAAGAATTTTGCTTTAGGAATATTTGAAATAAACTTGCACTTTATTAGAATGTGAAAGAAAATGACACGATCTAATCGTTTTAGACTAAAGGGATAGTAACTTTAATATAAACGAATTAGTTGCAGTCCTTTAGTCAGTTCTGAGCATGAGGAATATTATCATTAACTAGAGACAAGTAACCAATTATTTCCCCACGAGTATTTTTACATAATATTCAAAAATGCATAATCAACTAGTCGACTTGCCTTTTATCTATTCTTCAAATATAGGCATACATGTTCTTATTAGTAGAATCTCAGTCGCTTAACATCAGTCGGGGCTGAGATGAGGAAATTTCATATGAAACTCTTATGAACAAGACGAGATCATTCCAAAGAACTTCATGCTCTCACATTATCACCTCAAAGTTATGCTTAACCAATAAGAACCCAATGCATTCAAAATACATAAATTTCTCTCAAATTTTGGAAAATTTGCAGCCATTGATAGAATATACGAACAAAGAAAAAGAGTTTAATCTTTTTGTACACACCATCCTATTAATTTGACAATAAATATCGAAGAAGAAACTCGTTACTGTTGACAACTTACGATCATGTATACTACTATTCTTCTTGTAAATGCACACAAGTTCAAAATATTTTATCGAAAAACATGCATCTTTGGAAAGGAATTTGATAATCTGACAATTTAAACTGCCATCACGTTTAAAGAACAAACAAGTTAAAATTTCAATTAACCAAAGTAAACAGATTGCATACTTCATATGATGAATCATGAATTTTGAAAGGGGAACAACAAACAATACCCCACATATTTTATCAATCACAATGAGCAGATAAATCACTAAGCCGATATGCCAATGAAGAAATTACCCACTGGACGTTTTAACATGAGTAAATCCACACAAAAGAAAGCCAAAATTTACTTAAGGGAATAGGAACAGAGTTCTGCCCAAAATGAGATGAACTTAAGACCCCCCCCATATAGGTACACATAGCAGATGAGAAAACGAGTTTTATTTCTGATCATTCACACTGGTCGACACTTAAAGAACTAAGACACTTCACTATTAGGTTGTTAAAATAGTGGGAAATGGTCACATTTAGACAGGTTTTGGGGCATATGAAAAGCATATATTTATACACCATGAAAACAAAACCAACAAATCCTGAATATAGGTAGAGCAAAACATGTCTCACATGCTATTAAAACAGATTTGGCGAGTTCAAACAAGGAGGATATCGACCAAAAGAAAATCATCACGTATATATTAGAAGCAAATGATGTATATACTATCAAATAGAAAGATGTAAAGTCATATTCGGGTCTTTCTAAACATGTCACATAAATCCATTCATCCCAAAACTACTACTACCAAAGTTGAACAACAGATGAAGGCAGTAAAGAACATTATAGAACACAAACGAGTTCATAAAAGAAACACAATGAAAACTACTTGAAATCTCATTACTGTGTGACCAAATTCTGACCCTTATTCGTGAATACAAAAAGCATGAGACAAACATCTTACTAACCTAAACAGAGAAGTTTCTGTAAAGAAAGAGAAAATGAAGACGAAAAACACCAACATAATAACAATAATTCCAAATAACGGATTCTAAGTCCTCATTTACGATTCTCAAACAAAACCAGCCTAAAATCCAACATGATAACAATGAAAAAAACATAACTCATATTCTCAACTTGGACAACCTAAAACCAACAAAGATATTTCTAAAGAAAAGGAGAAGAAAAACAGAAATATTTACATCTTTGCTAAAGGAGAGAAAGAAAGAGAGGGAGGAGTGGTTTACCTTCTTCGGAGCAGCGACTGAAACAACGAAACTTCGTCGGAAACTTCACCACCGGAATTGAACTTGGGGTTTTTGGATTCAAACTTTAGTAGTATTTTTCTCTGAAATCTTTTGATTTCTGTTAGCTAGAGAACGATTCTCCAAAGAAACTCCAGAAACTTCAAAAGCCAGCCCCTTCTTCCACCATCTTAGAGGGTATTTATAGGAAGATTTAGGGTAGAAATGGGGGGGGGGACAGAGGGGCTAAATGGGGAAATCCTTGAGGGAAATTCGAAATTCAAACTTGCCCCAACCAAATTGAGCCACACATGTACCTTCTCGATACGAATTTGAGAGATTTTTGCCGTAATTTTAGGGGAATGAACGTTGGAGAAGCCAGCTGTGTGCTTCTGGGTTCTTCTAGAACTTGGACAATGAACGACAAATGGATTTTTGATATAAAACAGAGTGGATTTGGATGGCGTTTGGGAATGTTAGGGTTTTTAGGGATTGTTAGAGCTGTTGTTGTCGTTTGGAAGAAGAAGTAGAAGGTTTAGGCATCGTTTTAGGAGAAAACGTTAGGGTTTTCTTTGATTTCAGTGAGGTACGAAGAAGATGAGGTAGAGGGATGAGGGAGAGAGAGAAGCGCATGGAATGTGAGTGTATGTGTGTATATTATTTTCTGATAGTGAGGATATAGAAGTTGGGCTCGGGTCTGGGCCAGTATGGAGTGGGCTGAGCGAATTGGGTGGTGTTGAGCCCAAATCATTTGGCTGATAATCAAAGGGTCTGGTGAGGGAGCTATAAGGTGTATTTAGAATGTGGTCACATTTTTTAGGTTTAGGAGATAACCCAATTAGGAGGAATTTAGGGAAATTCGGTCAGAATTTAAACGATTTTAGGAATTTTGGCTAGAATTGGAATAGAGATGAACTAATTAAAATCCATAACTCGAGCTTCCTTAAATTTAAATAAATTGAAATAATTATTGTATTTAACACATAATTACCTCGAGAGAAAAGATAAAATAGTTTAAGGAGCGTCAAACTAACTACCCTCTCGAAACCTAACCCTTACCAGATTGCAACGCTGGCATGGTCGGGCCGGCCACTAGTCAGCCGGATGATGCTGGCCAGCCCCCACCTCTCACCCATGATTCTCATTTTCCAGAACTTTCATACCTTAATTCCCACAAAACTACCAATTTTCCTATCGATCCTAATCTGCCTAGCGTTCAGATGATAGATATAGGAGACGGGAACAAAAAGTCCTTCGCGGATTTAATAAAACCAGCCAAAACATTTCACAATACAGATAAACCAAGTTTTGATCTCATTCATATGAAATAAGTAGAGTACAATAATGGCATCCCTAGAGTGACTTGGACGGAAGAAGAAGTGCAGAAGATGAATATACTTGAGGACCTTCAATTAGCGGTAATTGGAAAATTCTCTTACGGGTGCCCGGATTTGGAAGATCTGAGAGTTCAAATTCCTAAGCAATGCAAAGTGAAAGGAGATTGCAAAATAGGACTGTTGAGGAATCGACACATCCTAATGAGGTTTAACCTAATGGAAGACTTTGTAAACATCCTTTCAAAGAGTGTGTATTATATTATAGCTAAGAAGTGACTAGCTTATCAAATGAGACCTCTTATTTATGATGCAAAGTTCAAACCGGAAGCAGAAACTACACAAGCCATGGCCTGGATCTCCTTCCCGGATCTATTGCCAACCTTTTATGTTAAGGAATCTCTATTTTCTCTAGCTAGTGTTGTTGGGAAACCAATCCACCTGGACATGGCTACTATCAATAAAACTTGACCAAGTTGTGCGAGAGTGAAAGTCCAAGTGGATTTGGCTGCAAAGCTACCAGAGCAAGTTGAAATTAAAGTAGTGAATAGAAAAACTAATGAAACAACTGTGCACAATATAAAGATTTATTCTGACATGTTGCCAAAATATTGTCACACCTGTAAACTACAAGGGAACGAGGAGGTAGAATGCAGGACTCTAAACCCGGAGTAAAAAAAATAGTACAATAGAGGCACAAGAAGGGGAAGAAAACAGGAAAGAAGAGCTGCCTGCTACACCATTGCAATGGAGGTACATCAATGGAAGAGTTGTGCTAGCAAAGTGGAGCCCTACAAATAGGCATTTCAAATATGACAAAGGGATACAAAATGCGGATAAGGAGGCTACAACAAATGACCAACTAGCCAAAGGCATTAGGACATGTAATCCTTTCAATATTTTACAAGAGAAAGAAGTAGACAGCAAAGAAGAAAAATATTCTTCTAACGACAGCAACAAGAAAAATGACGAGAGCAGCGAGGAAAAAAGAGAAAATGAAGCAGCTACGTCTAGCACAAAGGAGAAAACAGGGAGAATCCACCAATCTTCCACCAAGGAGTGGATTCTACAAGCATTCAACATGCATAATGTGCATCAAAAGAATAATACCAGCAGCCATGCAATGAAAGAAGTAGAAAGCAACAGTGTTGCCCCAGAGAATTTGCCTGCAAATAAGTGTTCCAGTGATGAAGATTATAGTAGCCATACAATAGACAACCCTGCAATAACAAAAGAGGACAAGATCAATAACATAAAAACAACACATGACGAAGGAGCAATCAAGGGAGATGCAAAACTCACAGAAACATGTAGTGGCATGGAGATCTATAAAAGGTAAAAAGAAGTAAATGAGGGTGAAAGCAAGCAATTAACACAGCATGATGAAAACACTTAAGAACCAAGGAGAGGGCAGCAACAAAGTTCTAATAATATGGCTCTCATGGAAGTACCACTAGCAGTGCAAGTAGATGAAGATCCAGTCATTCTGGGAGTGACTGAATCTCCAACCAAAGCCCTTCATAATATTGTCACTCATATAGTGGAGGTTGGTGTGAATGAGAAAGAAAAATCAGAAGAAATGGGTCTGTTGAATGAGGATCAGATCTTCAAAGATGCTGATTTGTCTCCAAGGGTGGAAAAAGCGATTAAATCTGCAAGGAAGGGAAGAAGCAAGGTAATGGGGAATCATCCCAGCCTGTCAGAGTGCATCCAAAGAGGAATGGGGTGTCTAAAAATAATTCTCAATAATGAAAGCCCTCATTTGGAATATAAAGTCTGTGAAATCACAAAAAGCTTTCCATAGAGTACAGATGATGCACAAGTATCATAAATTCATGTTTGTGGCCTTATTAGAACCTTCTCAGCATGTTACTACCATCAACAGATATAAAACAAGGTTGAAGATTCCTCAAGTGTTTCATAATATTAATGGTAAAATATGGTTGTTTACGAATCATGGTTTTGATGTTACTATGATTAGTAACACAAGCCAGCAACTTACCATTAAATTACAGGACACTTCCTCAACAACCTCATTCTATGCTACATTGATCTATGCTAAGTGTGATGAGTAGTTGAGAATGGAGTTATGGGATGACATATATACCATTGCTACTAGAATAAACAACCCTTGGTTGATTGGTGGTGATTTTAATATTGCCCTGAATGGTGAGGAAAAGATAGGGGGTTGCCTGTGGTGGGTTCTGACTATGAGGATTTCCAAACATGTATTGAATCTTGTGAGATTGAACAAGTGCAATACAAGGGAAGTCCATTTACATGGTGGAATGGAAGAGTGGGGCAAGACTGCATTTTTGAGAGGCTTGATAGAGTGTTGATTAACTTTGAGTTTCAGAACCTCTTCTCCTCTACTGAGGTTGAACATCTGCCTAGGAATGGTTCTGATCATGCCCCCATGCTATTAAAATGTGAGAACAGTGCTACCAACTTTAGAAGACCTTTTAGATTTCTAAATTTCTGGACCAAGCATGATGATTTCAAGGAAGTGGTGAGACTTAATTGGGATAATGAAACTTCTTATAATCCCTTTCTGGATTTCAAGAAGAAGATTAAGAGGATTAAGAAGGTGTTCACACTATGGAGTAGACAAGCTTATGGAGACATCTTCCAACAGTTGATCATCAGGGAGGAAATTGCCAGATTAAAGGAGCAACTTTTTGAGGAAGATCCATCAGGGGAGAACAGAGAAATCATGTACAGAGCTAAGGCAAAATATAACAAATATTTGCACTTGGAAGAATGTTCCTGGAAGTAGAAAGTAGGTTATGTCTGGTTTGTTGATTGAGACAGGAACACCAGATTCTTTCATAGTTTGGTTAAGGGCAGAAGACAGAAACTCAAATTGGTAAAAATCCAAAATGAAGAAGGAGATTGGCTAGAGGAAACAAGTGATATTGTTGAGGAAGCAGTACAATTCTACCAGAAACAATTTATGCAGGAACGGGATTCCACAGATCAGTCCTTGATTGATAATGTCCCAATTTTTCTAAATAAAGAAGATAATGCAGCTTTGGAGGCTCAACCAGATAGTGAAGAGGTAAAAAATGTTGTCTTTAGTCTAAATGGAGACAGTGCAGGTGGTCCAGATGGGCTGTCAGGTAAATTCTATCAATCTTGCTGGGACATTGTAGGGTCAGACATTGTAATAATGGTGCAGTTTTTTTTATGCAACTCTTTACCCAAATCTATTACTCATACTAACTTGGTGCTCTTGCCAAAAAAGGTTAATATACAAACCTTTAATGATATGAGACCAATTAGTTTAAGTAATTTTTTCAATAAAATATTCTCCAGGATCATTCATGATAGATTAGAAGGGTTACTTCCTGAACTCATCTCATCTAATCAATCTGGTTTTGTGAAGGGCAGGAGCATCATTGAAAATGTTTTGTTGACACAAGAATTAGTTACTGATATTGGCAAAAGAGGAAAACCTTCTAATATTGTCATAAATCTTGATATGGCTAAAGCTTATGACAGGGTCTCTTGGTTCTTTCTTATGAAGGTTTTGAGAAAGATGGGCTTCTCTAATATGGTGGTAGATTTGATGTGGAGGCTAATTACTAATAATTACTACTCAGTGCTCATTAATGTCCAACCTCATGGTTTTTTCCTTTCCATCAGAGGTGTTAAGCAAGGGGACCCTCTTTCCACTGCTCTTTTTATTTTATCTGCTGAAGTGCTTACAAGGGCCTTTAATGCTTTATATAGGGATGATCAATTTGTAGGGTATGGGATGCCAAAATGGAGCTCAAATCTAAATCACTTAGCCTATGCAGATGACACCATCATCTTCTCTTCTACTCATGAATATTCTTTGAAGAAGATCATCACTACTCTGCATGATTATGAGAAACAGTCAGGCCAGAAGGTGAATAAAGAGAAGAGTCTATTTTACCTGCACTAGAACACCCCTAGGAGCACCTCACAGAATGTGAAATAGTGGTTGGGAATGAATAAGGGAAGCTTTCCAAAGAAGTACCTAGGGTGTCCTATTACTCACTCAAGGAAGAGAAAAGAACACTATGCTGAGCTTATGGAAAAGGTGAAAGGGAAATTGAAAGCTTGGAAGGGTAAGATGCTATCCTATGGAGGTAAGGAAGTACTTCTCACTAGTGTTCTTTAAAGTACCCCTATTTATATTTTATCAGCAATTATTCCCCCTATTTGTGTTATAAAAGAGCTTCACAGAATCTTTGCAAAGTTCTATTGGAGAAACAAAGAAGTAGGATGGAGCAAACATTGGTCAGCATGGAAGAAAGTTTGCCTACCAAAGAATGAAGGGGGCTTAGGTTTCAGATCCTTGTTTGAAGTGTCTCAGGCTCTCTATGCTAAACTCTGGTGAAGATTCAGAACCCAAAACAATATTTGGTCCAATTTCATGTGGAACAAATATTGCAAGAAAGAGATACCTGCTTTAGTGGAATGGAAATGAGGCTCACAATTGTGGAAACATATGTTGAAGAATAGGGACACTCTGGAGAAGAACATATGGTGGGAACCTAAAGGTGGAACTTCTAGTATTTGGTTTGAAATTGGACAAATCTTGGTCCTTTGTTCAAACATCAGTCTGATATTCATACTTGCCATACTATGAAAGAATTCCTGAATTAGGAGGGATGGAATTATGAGAAGATGCAGAACCTTGTTTCGGAATATGTAGTTACCCATATCAGGAATAACATGAGTGAAACAAAGTTAGTGAACCAAGGGGACAAACCCTGGTGGACCGCTACAAGTACTGGAAACTTCAGTGTGAAGAGTGCTTGGGAGCTTTTGAGAATAAAATGAGGGGTGTGTGAAGATCTGAAGGAGCTGTGGAGGAAAGGAATTCCTTTTAAATTTTCTTTTTTGGCATGGAGGGTATGGAAAGGTTTGGTTTCAGTGGCACAACTTATACACTGCTGGAACACTAACGTATCTCCTTTTTGTAGGTGTTGTACCATTCAAGACATAGAAACTGTGGAGCATTTGTTTCTTAAAGGAGAAATCGCTCAAGTTGTCTTGCAATATTTTACTACTGCTACAGGTCACAACACTCATTTCTCTTTGAAACAAAATATCAGGCAGTGGAGGAGCTGGGATGGTAATCAAAGACAGAGAGAAGTATATAAGGCAACTCCCATATTTATTCTTTGGTTTCTGTGGAAGAGAAGAAATACAATCCTGTATGGAGGGGCATATACTACCAGGAAGATTATTGGGGAAGTTACAGAGGCCATACAAAAATTCCTAAATCTCAGATTCAACATGCAGTGTGAAAGGATGAAGTGGGATGAGATTGTGGCTATGCTAGAAAATTACAGACCCTCTTATTGTCTTAAGTTTGTGAGGTGGCTGCCACCTCCCAGTTACTGGGTTAAATGTAATACAGATGGAGCATCAAGAGGAAATCCTGGGCCTAGTTCGACTGCCTTTTGTATTAGAGATGCGGAGGGAGAATTTGTGTGTGCTAAGGGCATAAAACTAGACGATACTTCCAATTTGGTGGCAGAGGCTAGAGCAATTAGAGAAGGATTATCGTATTACAGAGATAATAATCTGTGTCAAGTTATCATTGAAACAGACTCTTTGCCTTTGATTCAAATTTTTAGAAGGAGTCTAGGAAGTTCCCTGGAGTATCGTGGTTGAAGTGAACATCATTAAGGGTATAAGGACTCAAATAAACGCAAGAGTACAACATTCTCTGAGAGAAGGAAATACTCTTGCGGATTTCTTTGCTAACCTTGTTTTCTGTTGCAGGTAAGTTTCTTTTACTCAGTTTCAGGAGATCCCACACAATGGAAGAACAATTCTCAGACTTGACAAATTAGGAGTCCCACACATCAGGAGAACAACAATCAACAACAATACATGAGCAACAATATGCAGGAATTAAGTCATCGATAATTAAATAGTAAGTGCAGTAAGACAACTAATTTCCTACTCAAAACTGAAGAAATTTCAAATGATTCTTCTTATCCGCACCTGTGAGAGTTTTAGGTGTCATCCAAAAGAGAATCAAGTTTTGAGAGGCATAGTTGAGCTGCTGTTCTTACAATTTACTGGGGAACACTTGAAAACCTGCGACAAAAGGAAATGAGGCATCAATTAAGTCATAAATAATCCTTTTTTGGCGATACACCTGGTGGTGGTATCAACTCCGTACAGGGTTCAACCCACTGGTGTAAAGTGAAAAAAGGAAGAAGATGACTTAGGGATAATCACTTAGCTCAATCTTAGAGCGAGAAACCGACGAGACCCAGGAGCAACTGCTACGCTTGTTCAATGGGGCTTCTACCAAACGAAGCTCAGATCTACTGCTGTTAGCAGCTTCTATGGCGGTCAGGCACAGTGGGGAAGATAAAGTTGGGGTTGCCCGTTCAGTTCCCCTTTCCTTTCCTAATTCTCAGACAAAGTACATGAATTTTTGTTCTTTGGTGTTTTTTATGTTTTCACTGTTTGTTTTCCACTAGACCGGGTCCCCTTTGGGCCTTGTCCATGTAACTTTATTTTCCCTATTATTAATACAGCTGGGATCTTAGCTCCAATTTAATTAAAATAAATAAATAATTACCTCATTTCAATTTATGAAATTAATTTACTCAATTAATCTATCATTTTGACATAATTTGGAGGAAAATCAAACGTTTAATCTTTTAAAATGATTTTCTTACGAAATTAAACTCTAAAATAGTTCTTTAAGTAAAATTATATAAATTCACATAATTAAATATAAAAAATATAAATCATTACTCAAAAACTATTATAAAGCCAATTTGGAAAATATTTTATCCTTTTTTCACAAAACAATTATTTTCAAAAATTATTTAAAAATAAAAAAGGCTCAAGATTAATTCGTAATGTGGAGGGTAAAAATTGGGTGTCAACAACTTCCCCTCCCTTTGGGTAGGGTGAGTGTAATGAACCCTGGGCAAAGGGAATTAACGTTCCCAATTTTATCTGACCACAAATTCGTCTTTCGGAAATGGTTGGTTCTAGCACGAATTTCAAGGAATCATGGCCGAACTCTGGTATCAAGTTTCCTACATATATCAGACTATATATGAGAACTCAGGCCACTTTTAGTTCAAGATGCTTGATTTTATGCACGGTTTTGAAAGAGTTCCAAACTATCCCGGTTTCAGAGTACGGAGAGACCGGAAAAGATGGGAAGTAAAAGGATTGGGGGTAGTTAGGAATGCAGCCGAGTTTTCAACATAGAGCCCGCCTACATATCCCAAGACTCTAGGAATTAGGCTACTTGTAGTTCGACTCAATCAGTGGAAAAGATAATCTTTATGTTAAGATAACCTTTGGCTCGGGATGAGTGACAAATAAGTTGAGCTATAGAAAAGAGGCTTGTAACCTCTCAACTATGAATGTGGTGCACTTCACACCCATAAGTAAGATTTTACCTGGACATAATTTCCAAAGCTCGAGGTGCATCATCACCCGAATTTGAAAAGAAGGAATATTGCTTCCAGCGTGTGTTCAGAAGATATCCTGGATGCGAAACTAAGACTCAAAGATAGGAAATACCCACATGCCTTCTGACAGGGGTGTGGTTTGATGGCGGTGGTAGTCGTTCCTCATCTCACGTCTAAAGAGTTTGATATTCTTCTCCGGACTATGTCCTAGTTCGCTGCTAAGAAAATGTTCCACATTGTGATGCGTCCTTTTTTATGTAGTCTGCACCTGTGGTTTTGCTTTGAAAATTTCATCCTTCTTGGATGCTCTCGACAATATCTCAAAATAAAATTGTTAGTAGTAACATAATTTCATTTGAAGAGGTAGTTTCTTTGTCATACCTCATCCTTGGGTTGTGTTCGAATCCCGTGTGGTGGAGTCTTTTTGACATATTTTGTACCTGTTGTTCTGGTTCAAGATTTTCATCCTCTTGGATGTTCTTACCAACATTTTGAAACAAATGGTTAGTAGTAAAGTAGCTCAATAAAGAGAGTTAGCATTGTCCCTCATTTTCCGCATTTGGTTGCTTTTTGAAGAAGATGTTGTCATTTCCTATCTCTGTCTTAGGAAATAGAAACATTTCATGACGAGAATGTGATAGCCATCATAGCTATCGGATTGGGTCGCCTTTGTGGCGATCTTTGAATAAGGCGACCTTTGTGGCCGTTTGACGTGATGGTCCTTTCAACCAATTACGACGTTCTCTTGAACGTGATAGCCTTTGTGACCATTGACAGTAGTCTTTGCATATGCCTTTAGGGTAAATCTTGCGCATCATCCATATCGATGCGACTAACAGATATTCCCTGAATTGTCAGGCTTTGGGTAATCTAACACATCATCTGACTTTGATAGAGGCGGCTTACAGATGCCTTTAACTTGTCAACTTCGAGTAATCTTGCACATCATCCGACTTTGGATAGAGGCGGCTTACATATGTCCTTTGAATTGCCCATTTTTGGGGTAATCATGCACTTTTATCTGACCTTGGATGTTACGCAACTTATAGATTTCCCTTGAATTGCTAGCCTTTGGGTAGTCCTGCACAATATCAATGTGGATATGTTGTGGCTTATAGCTAACCCTTGGACTATCAATTTTTGGTAGTCTTGCACTTTTATCCAATCTCGGATATTATTGCGACTTATGCAATACCCTTGAACTGTCAATCTCCAGGCGATCTTGCACACTATCTGGTTTCAGATATCGTTATGTCTTACATATAACTTTTAGTCATGTTTTTGGGCAATCTCGCACACTATCCGATTTCAGATATCGCTGTGACTTACAGACGACCTTTGGCCTTCCAATTTTGGGAAAATCCTGTTCATCGTCTGATTTGGATGACATCTTACAGACATCCCTTGGACTACATGCTTTTGACCTCGACGATAAACAATATTTGCTTATTGGGGGTGACAAGGCCTTTACCACGCGATCAAGTATAGCTGCATCTTCTGGAGATCGACGCTTTCGAATAAGAGAGCATAAATATCCTCAACGTCAGACTCCTCCGTCTTACGCGATATCGGATATAAATATGTTGAATTCCAGATTTGGCATAATAAAGGAGCAAATATACCCTCAACGTCAGACTTATCTATCTTACGCGATATCGAATATAAATATGCTGAATGTCAGACTTGGCATAGTAAAAAATAATAATATCCTCAATGTTAGACTCGTCCATCTTACGCGATATCAGATATACGTATGCTGAATGCCATATTTGACATAATAATTGATGATAATGATAATGATAATGATGATAATGATGATAATGATATTCTCAACGTTAGACTCCACCATCTCATGCGATCTCAGATATAAGCATGATGAGGGTCAATCCTGTGCAACAAGTGCGACTTACGGACGCCTATGAATGCCATCCTCTTTGAAACCGGTTGGTAGAGGGAAATGGTCTTCGCAGGGGATGTGTATCTGTGGTATTGAATGATAATGTGGATGATCATGCAATGGTCCTTGTGACATGGTCCTCGCGATATGCAAATATGATGGCCCTCGTGGCATGATCCTATCGATATGCAGATATGATGGCCCTCGTGGCATGGTCCTCTCGACATACAAATATGATGGCCCTCGTGGCATGGTCCTCTAGATATGCAGATATGATGGACCTCATGGCATGCTCCTCTCGACATGCAGATATGATGGCCCTCATGGTATGGTCCTCTCGACACACAAATATAATGGCCCTCGTGGCATGGTCCTCTCGACATGGTCCTGCAATATGATGCCATACAATACAATGCAACATAATATAATATGGTGCAATGTGATATGACATAATATGATGCGACATAATGCTTATGTCATGTAATGCAGTATGATGTAATGTGATGCAATGCAGCATGATGCAATGTGACATGGTGCAATATGAATGCAAAAGATGATGCAATGTAGTGCCGTATGATGCAATGGCCCATGGGAAAGTCATAGAAAACATCACCTCTGGTCTTTGTTTTGTCATGTCGACTCCTTTATGGATACCTGTGCTCAAGGCAAAAGGTTAGTAGACATGGTGTCTCTCTTACTAGTGACCACAGTCAAATTTGAAAACTTTAAAGATGACGTTTATGAAGCTAATCAAAACAGACTTTCATTTGAAATGTGAATGAAATGGTCGTGTCCATTTCTAGGGACAACCATAAATACCGTCTTTGAACTTCGTCTGTTCATGGCAATTTATGACTTGTCAGGGATTGACGGAGAATGACGTCGATCTCTTGTTTGGTGTCCCAATTTGAAACTGGCCGAAATGTCCTGATCCGTTTGGGGACTTGAGAAGATTCGCCTGTTCTAGGGACTTTTGCCATCTTTGGCTTCTATTCGCTGCTTTGGCTTTTCTCGCCAAATTTTGGGGCGTTTGATCTCGTTGCTTTTCTTTGAACGCGTTGGATAACGAGGGACTACTTTCTAACATACTTTTGGGGATAACCTGCATCCACAGAAACATTGTTAGTTTTTTGCTGAAACTAGTCTGTGTTGACCTCCTTCGATCTTCTGCTCCTCGTTTTGTCCTCTCCAGATGCTTTCCAATCTCGGGTACTCGTCGCCCTCGACTCTCCTCAGGACATGGTACACAAAAGACAAAATCAAATTACAAATAAGTAAACTAATCTTTTGTAAAGACTTGTCAAACAAGTTCTTTGGGAAACAAAGATTTTGAAAAAAGGATAGTTTGAAACGATCTCTGCCTTTCATGTCATGTGCTAGCTCAACGAATGTCCTTTACTCGAGGCCTTAATGTTTTTGACATACCGCTGGCAGACTCTGGAGATCCTTTGTCGTCCTAGCTAGGAGTTTTGAAATATTTTTCAAGAAATCTATCGCAGTTGGGGATTAATCCACCTCGGACTGGGAATTTTTAAAGTAGACTCTGATCTCTCAGTGTTGGAGAATTCTTCGAAGTTTTAATTCTGAACTCTTGAATGAGGCTTGGTGGAAATTTTGAGGTCTTCCTCAAAATTTCTGCCCCAGTTAAGGTTTGCGATGAATCTCATTCCATTGGCAAGGGACTTGAGACTCCGTGGGGATCATGAGATTTTCTCGATATCCATTTCGATTGCTCTTCGGCACATTCTGTATTTCGACTTCTTTGAGGACAATCTTCGCCTTCTTGAATTTTTGAGATTCCTTTCTCAAAAATTCTGCCTCAGTTTCCATTTCCTGAGCGATATGACCGAACCGTTGTGGCGCCTACGTATCTCGTTGAGGCAGGAATCAGGTCAAACGTAGTTCCAACACTTATAGCGGGGAAATATTGGAAATAATTAAAGTGATGACCGAGGCTGACAAAGGACGCCTACATATCTCATTCTTGAGAATTTAGGTCAAACGTAGTTCGTAGGATAGGGAAGGGAAAGATAGATTTTTCTAAGGGGTTGACCAAAGCTGACACAGGCTGCCTACGTATCTCATTCTTGAGAATTCAGGTCAAACGTAGTTTGTAGGATAGGGAAGGGAAAGTTAGATTTTTCTAAGGGGTTGACCGAAGCCGACACAGGCCACCTACATATCTCATTCTTTAGAATTCAGGTCAAACGTAGTTTGTACAAAGAGGATAGGGAGTATTGAGCTATTACAAAGCATAGAAACGATCACAATTAGGAAGTGCGATTACAGGGAAAGAAATAGAAGGAAAAGAAACTTTAGGCATAGTATCTCTTCATATCATCAGAGTTGATTGGCTTGGCCATGCTTGATTATCTATCTCAAACAAAATCAAAGCTTCTCTAGATAGCACTTTTTGGACAATGTACAGTCCTTGCCAATTTAGTGCAAACTTCCCTTTGTCTCATGGGAGGGAAAGATTAACTGTTCATTCTCTGGATTGAATCCTGGATTGACCAATAAGTTTTGGGAGATGATGTATGTGCTCATTCTCGTCCTATTATTGTAGGACCAATCAAAGATGTCGATGTATGTCGTGAGCAGACTAATGATCTCTTTATTTTGCGCCTTTGACAAATGAACACCGACATTGATTTCTTCAACCTGATCGTTTCCTCCCAGATTGACCACCTCAAATTCTTTTAGGTGGGGCCTTTTTGAGTCTTTAAAGTTCTTAGACTTCTTGGTTGTTCATTCCAGGACCATGATTTCTTCAACATACCCTTCAAAATCATTATCGTCTAGCTTGGTTTGTTTGTTAAGCTCTTGACATGACATGACAGTGGTAGGTTTTAAGCTATTATTACTTAAATCATAAACAAAGCAAGTTAAATAATGACCAGCAATCATATAGCAAAGTTTTCGCAATAAGGGAGTTTTTCTTTGACATCCAAAATATTTATAAACCATGGCTATAACCTACACGAATGCAGGTTCATGCCTTTTGAAAAGTAGTAAAATAGTGTGAGGTACATTAAAAACATAAAGGTTGGGTCACGGAGCCTCATCCGGACCATCACTATTTTTTCATAAAATAGAGTCTTTGTCTACCCAGCCGAGCGGAGAAGCACGAGGGGAGTTGCGAGGCAATTCTATATCTTTTTGAGGGCTTGGTATCCCTAATCATGGCTACTTCGGGGATAGCATCACATTTCTTGAGCAGATCTCCTATTCCATCCTTTAACCCGTCGTTTGGGGAACTAATACTCACTGGGAATGACTGATATAGGTGAAGTAACGACTTTGGCAATCCTGAATACTTCTCCGCCTTGTCTTCTTGGACTATATACTTCAACCCATGCTTGGTAAGCTTTCCAGGGATGCTTATTGGCTCAGTCATACCATCAGAACTCTTGCCTAATCCGAGACCTGGTTCATATCCGCTCACTAGTATCGCAGTTGCGAGCATGTTATATATAGGTGGCATGGGGTTTTGAGGAGCAAGATCCTCTCCCGTGGCATTGACAATCTTTACGGTGTAGAAATCGCTTTCTTTTGGGACTTCTTCAGTCACAGGGACACAACCATTAACGTGCAAGGCCTTGTTGCGCATAAACCCTTCAAAGGGTAGCTTTGCAATACTTGAAGTAGCTATAACTTTTTTTGGCATTTCCTGATTTTTAGGGTTAACTGGCACTATTGACTTGCCCGCAACCCATTCTTCATCGACCTCTATAATATTAACAGTGGCTCCTCCTTGATTCAGGAGCGGGTTGTTATTAACATTGGCCGGTGCAGTTTGTAGTCTGACTACTCTTTGATCAATCAAATCCTGAATTTTGTGCCTCAAATTAATGCAATCTTCGGTATCATGTCCGACTCCTCCGGAATGATAAGCACAATGTTGATCAGCCCTGAAGAAACGCGAGTCAGGATTGCTTGGTTTAGGTTGTATGGGCTGAATAAATCCATCAGCCTTCAATCTGTCATATAATAGAGTTCTGGTTTCATCCAATTGGGTGAAAGTTCGAGGAGCTTTCTTTTCCAAATTAGGGCGAGGGAGATTGATATTAGCGGGAGGTGGAACCTGGCGATTATCCTGGTTCTCGGGAGCCTTTTGATACACTTGAAAGTTTTGGGGAGGAGCTTGGTATGTGGGCTGCACATTTAGTTAGGGAGTTTGGTAAATAGGCTGCATATTTAGTTATGGAGCTTGGTAAATAGGCTGAGTATAGAAAACTAGTTGAGGATTTTGTGGAGCTTGGGGTGGGGTTGTTGGAACAAGTGATTTTTTGTAGTTGGCTACGATGGATTTCTTTGGTTTTGTGCTAAGACTGGAGGTCACTGAAGCTACCTCTTCCCTCTTTTTCTTGGAAAACCCTGCCGATCCTGAGGATGGCGAGGCTTTGGTAATATTGCCTCTACATAGACCCTCTTTGACAATCTCACCGATCTTGACTAAGTTGGAAAACTTGGCTTTAATTGTTGATATCATCTTGTCATAAAATTCTGACTCCTGAGAGCGCATAAACACCGTGCTTATTTCTTCTTCTGTCATAGGAGGCCGAACTCTCACTGCCTCCTTCCTCCATCGGTAGGCATAGTCTCTGAAGTCTTTGTTTGGTTTATGTCTGATGCATCTTAGAGAGTATCGATATGGGATGACTTCTACATTATATGCAAACCTTTGAGCAAAGTCTCGGGCCAGATCACTCTATTTGGACCACTTCTTTAGTTCTTGAGAGGTGAACCATTCCAAAGCCTCTCTGCTCAGACTTCGGCTAAACAGTCTCATTAGCAGAGCGTCGTTCTTCCGAGCACCAACCATTTGGTCACAGTAGCTTCTTAAATGGGCCTTGGAATTCCCAACACCATTAAAGGTCTCGAACTTGGGAATCTTGAATCCGTCTGGCAAGTCCATCTCTGGATGGATACAAAGATCATTGTAGTCATAGCCTTTCTCATATGATGATCTCCAAAACTCTCTGATCCTGGCTATCTCTTCTTTCATTTGAGCCATGTCATGATCACCCTTCTTCTTCGCAGCCCTCAACTCTTTCTCCCTTTTTCTTCGCGACCCTCAACTCTTTCTCTTTCTCCTCATAGTGGTCGAGCTAAGGACTTTGCGGGAGAGCGGTGTATGATTCTATCATAGCATGAAAAGCAGGAGGTAGTGGGTTCTGGACATTTGGAATGGCATTTGGGTACGTGGGGTTATAGTTTTGTGGATTAGTGACATTAAGATGGTTATTCTGGGAGTTGTAGGCATTCGGTGGCGTATTTTGGTAATTTGGAGGGAGGTTTTGTGGATTGTAGGCAATTGGGTTATTATTTTGGTTAGTGTGCTGGACAGGAGGAGTATGAATTTGATACGAGGATCCGATATGAGGAGGATTGTTGGAGAGAGGTTCATTGGAAGGTCCGAGAATGGCAGAGGAAGGGATATCTCTTGGTTGGTTCTCAATCAATGGAGAATTAAGTGGAGGAATCTGGAGAGGGTTTTGGGTGCTTCCCAGAGTTGGGATGTTAGCGGCAATAGCCAGGCTTGTCATATCTTTAGCTTTCTGCACCTCTTCTTGCATCTTTTCTAGCTTTCTTGCTAATTCGGCAATCATTTCACTCTGTTCAGCAATGACATTGTCTCTTACAGCCAAACCATTCTCTTCTTCACTATCAGTCATTTTACTCCTAGCGAAGCGAGGGTTAGAGGAGGAATCTATTTGTGCCTTTGAGCGGGTGAAGTAGGGATATTCGGCCAGTTTTGTCAACACAGATCAATTTCTATTACCTGTTGAAGTAAAACAACTCAAAGGCCAATACGTCAGACCCTGTTAGTGATAAAAAATACAAGATATCCAACCGAGACGGAACACATAAAGTTGCTTTTCATCAAGGCAAATTGATCCACGGGTATTTATTGGCTCAAGGGTTTGGCGGACAGGATCAATTTTGGGGTAGGTAGATTCTATTAGGAGATTTGATTTGTAGAGTCTTCAACACTTGATGTATTTTCTGAATTCTTTTGCCTTTTTATCGAAGTGGGGAAATGAAAATTTCTGTAGTTTGGATAAGGCAAGTTCATTTTCCGAACAAGACTTAAAAGGGTTTTAAGAATTCTTTGGATTTTTCTGGGGAAATTTGAAGAACTCCAAGGGCGATTTTGATTGGATTTTGCGGTGGGCTTTTATCCTGCCTATGGGTTCTAAAATATAGGAGTGGATCAATTCACCTCTTATTTGAGTAACGCACATAAGAACGTAAGACAATTATATCATATAACAGTTCATAGCGCGTCCTATACTTATATGTGACCTTTTTATGCCAAAGGTATGCCTAACGAATTGAAGGATGTGTATGTTGTTTGTAAACACTCCATTGACCCAATATATATTTATACATATTGATTAAATAAAATGGGGGTACAAAATTGCGGGAAAAAGGAATGTACATCAAAATCAGTCCCACGCAGCGGTACAATCCTAAACTAGGCCGTCGTGGCTGGTCTTTCGTTCTCGAACTTCTTGGACTTCTTACAAATTCTGAACGCCTTTCAGATCACAATATTCAAAATAAAAGAATATCTAAATATCCCAATCCCGAGGGACAATGGTTCATACAACTCGACATCACATCCTTCAATTGAACACATGGGGGATGATTGTTCTTTCGGGCCATGAGCCTTTTCGAACACAAGGTGGTCTTACTAATGGACTTAATATCCCTTGGATATTAAGACGTCTTAGGTCAATGCCTATTTCAGGATTTGGTTTCTCTCTATCCTGGATTTCAAGAATAGGTTTCAAAATTGATCGGGAACCCAGGCGAACAACCAAGGCTAAAACAACAAATGACCGTTAACCGACCGCGGGTCAACTACTTCACTCGTCTATTTTGAAAATTGTGTGCTTTCTTAATAACGACCGCAAAGACTTGCGTAATCGCCTTTTTACCCCTAATGCATTCTAATGCTTTGCCAAGAGAGGCAGAAAATACATGAACAGTTTATATTTTGTGAAAAAATAAACAAGTAAGGAAAGCAATAAAGTTACTAATTATTACAATCCGAATAGTTAGTCAAATAAGTTAGTTGCAAACAATAAGGTTAGAACCTAGTTGAATTATTCCCAGCAGAGTCGCCATTTCTGTTTTACGGGAAAAATGACTTGTATTGAAAATTATTTCAAAAGTCTAAGTTAAAGTTTCAAAACGTTTTCAATTAAAAGCAAGAGTCGCCACTTAATTTTTATAAAAGTAAAAACCAAGAAAAACTTAAGAAAATATTTAAAGTCTAAAACAGATAAAGACTTTAAAAATTAAAGAGATTATGGGTAAGAGGTTCATATTAATATTTCGAGAAGAGTTTAAAGGCATTCAAAACATCCGCTTACTCGCGGTTATCAAGACTTGTAACTTATTTTGACTATCTTTGAAAAATATTTTGGTTTGTATTTGATAAAAAACATCTCGTTTAATTTATTTTGAGAGAACATGATAAGTGAGATTTTATTAAAGAAAATTGATTTATATGAAAACATATGCGGAGTTTATGAAAAAAGGAAAACATGTTTACTAGATTGAATTAAAATTTAAAGACGTTTGCCTTTTGACAGTTTAGAAAATAATTAATCATTTTATACGAAGACAAAAGTGATTAACAAGAAAAATGTTTACTCATTAGGGGGGTAATTCAACTAAGTTTAAAGTTAGTTCAAATTAATATAAATAATCTATGCTAAACAATGTAAATAAGACTTTAAAGAGAAGGAAAAGTAATTAAGCCTTGGGCTTAATTAATTTAGACTTTCAGTTCATAACCTGTCCTAAACTAATTTGGGCTTTAAGGCCCATATTCAGTGCCATACTCGGACTTTAGTCCAAAGTCCTCCAAAATTTACAGCCCATTTTGGGCTATTACCTGCTGCTGCTGCCATCTGTTTAAGCCATTTTTAGGCTTTAATACTTGCTGCTTTTTCAGCCTGTTGGCTGGTGCTACTGTTTTTTCCATCGCTGGTGCATTTTTAGATTCTTTGGTCTACAATATTAGCTTCCGATTTGTTGTCGAATGAAGGCTGACTCGAGCAATTGTTGGGTTTTACTCAACAGAAATGCAAAGGGGAAAGTTGGGAGTCCGAATGTACTCAGTGACAGAGTTCATGTACAAAAGAGAAGGATAAAGATTAGAGGATGTATAAGCACAATAAATAAGAATTTTGCTTTAGGAATATTTGAAATAAACTTGCACTTTATTAGAATGTGAAAGAAAATGACACGATCTAATCGTTTTAGACTAAAGGGATAGTAACTTTAATATAAACGAATTAGTTGCAGTCCTTAAGTCAGTTCTGAGCATGAGGAATATTATCATTAACTAGAGACAAGTAACCAATTATTTCCCCATGAGTATTTTTACATAATATTCAAAAATGCATAATCAACTAGTCGTACTTAATTAGGAAGCCACTCAAACATTCGTATACATTATTGTTAAATTCTAAAGCAAACAACAAACAAATAGACTACCAATCAGTCGACTTGCCTTTTATCTATTCTTCAAATTTAGGCATACATGTTCTTATTAGTAGAATCTCAGTCGCTTAACATCAGTCAGGGACGAGATGAGGAAATTTCATATGAAACTCTTATGAACAAGAAGAGATCATTCCAAAGAACTTCATGCTCTCACATTATCACTTCAAAGTTATGCTTAACTAATAAGAACCCAATGCATTCAAAATACCTAAATTTCTCTTCAAATTTTGGAAAAGTTGCAGCCATTGATTGAATATACGAACAAAGAAAAAGAGTTTAATCTTTTCGTACACACCATCCTGTTAATTTGACAATAAATATCAAAGAAGAAACTCGTTACTGTTGACAACTTACGATCATGTATAATACTATTCTTCTTGTAAATGCACACAAGTTCAAAATATTTTATCGAAAAGCATGCATCTTTGGAAAGGAATTTGAAAATCTGACAATTTAAACTGCCATCACGTTTAAAGAATAAACAAGTTAAAATTTCAATTAACCAAAGTAAACAGATTGCATACTTCATATGATGAATCATGAATTTTCAAAGGGGAACAACAAACAATACCCCACATATTTTATCAATCACAATGAGCAGATAAATCACTAAGCCGATACCCCAATGAAGAAATTACCCAATGTACATTTTAACATGAGTAAATCCACACAAAAGAAAGACAAAATTTACTTAAGGGAATAGGAAAAGAGTTCTTCCCAAAACGAGATGAACTTAAGACCCCCCAAATAGGTACACATAGCAGACGAGAAAACGAGTTTTATTTGGGATCATTCACACTGCTTGACACTTAAATAACTAAGACACTTAACTATTAGGTTATTAAAACAGTGGGAATGATCACATTTAGACAGGTTTTGGTGCATATGAAAAGCATATATTTATACACCATGGAAACAAAACCAGCAAATCCTTAACATAGGTAGAGCAAAACATGTCTCACATGCTAATTAAATAGATTTGGCGAGTTCAAACAAGGATGATTAGAAGCAAATGATGTATATACTATCAAATATAAAGATGTAAGGCCATATTCGGGTCTTTTAAAACTTGTCACATAAATCCATTCATCCCAAAACTACTACTATCAAAGTTGAACAACATATGAAGGCAGTAAAGAACATTATAGAACACAGAAACGAGTTCATTATGCTTCGAAATGGTTGGTGGTTTGCAGATTCGGTAGAGTGGTTGATTTAAGCCAAAGGGGCGAGTGGATATTATATGCAAACTCCTATGGCTAGATGGCAACTTTGAACCCCAAGCACCTTTTTCTTTGCTTACGGTGTGTCCTGACTTGATATTCATGATATGGTAGGCTCATTCCCGAGTTTAGATTTTTAAAGCAAGTTCAAGTCTGAATGGTTTTCTAGTATTCAGAATAGCAGCAGGTACTTCTTGGGGTTTGGAGCCTAGCGATGGTTACGAGCTTAGTGGCAGACTCACCACACTCATTGCAGAGGCTTAGTTTTGGTTTTGGCCTATTGGGCAGGTTGCCCTAATTCATTCACTTCCGGTTGACTCAGACTCGGCATGGTGCAACAGTTGGGTTCGTTCTATAGTTTGGAAGCTTCTTCGTCAACAAAAGGTATTCATATATGTCTTTCCTAACTTTGGTGTGCAGACTTTAGTCGGATTCAGATGGGTTGATCAGTTGGGTTCAGTTAGCGAGTATGGTGTTGGCAAAGGTGTTCTTCCATTGCTTGATGGTCTGTTGGGTTAGGTAACTCCAGATTTCAAGGACCTGCTATGGGTTGTTATCTTGGATGGAAAAAATTAGTAGACAATAACTTGACCTTGATAGAACTTGAGTATAAAGGACTTTTGTGGAATCAGTTGGCTCATGAGTTAGAGTTTTGGTTGTCGGCTCTTCAGGTAAATTTGGGTTGTGGTTTCAAAGATTCGAGTTCTGTGAGTGTATTGCCTTGCTTCTTTGGTTTCGATGTTGTGTCGGTGCTTCCGGTTGAGATTCTTGAGGTTCGGTTTAGGCCGGCAGATCATTGGAGTTTTGGAGTTGAGTTTGGGTCTAGCTTGGCTAGTAGTGAGTTTTGTCTTGGTTGCATTCGTTGGTTCTATTGGGTGCCGTCTGGCCAAGGAGGCTACCCAGGTTGTCTGAGAGAGTAGTGTGGGCTGTGTATCCATTGTTCTTTTAATCTCTAGTCTTTCCTTCTTTCCTGGCTTTCGGGGACGAAAGTCTTTTTAGTAGTGGATGATGTAATGACCCTTTCGGTCATCTACGCGTGTTCTCCTTTCTTGTACCATTAGTGCTTTCCTGTAGTGGCCCCAAGTCATTTATGGCTTGCTGGGACCAGTAGTTAGATGTCTGGGCTATTTGTTTGGTCTTTTTGTCCATTCTTGGTTTTAGAGCTTTTAACTTTAAAAATCATTGACTTCAGTCAACATTCTTGGTGAACGTGCTCAGAATCGAATTCCAATAGTTCCGTTAGCTCCAAAGCATGGACTTTGGTCTAGAAGGACCTTTGGTCGAGACCCAAGAGCTTTTCAGCTTGGAATTCTCTCTCATTCTATGTTTTCAGGCTAGTTGGGCTTGTTTGGTTGACTTTGGTCAACATTCGGAGAAGACAACCTCGGATGAAAATTCTGTCAGCGCTGTTAACTCTGGGATGTCAAGTTTGTGTTAGTTAGTTGGTTGGTTCGGGTTTTGAATGAGTCAGGCTCATTTTAGGTGTTTGGTTGGCATTAGCTAGTGTTGACTTGGGTCAACATTCTTCCGAAATGACCTTGTATGGAAGTTTCATCGATTCCATTGAGTCCGGAATGTCGTTTCCACTCTAATAGAATTATTGGTTTTTGAGTATCGGGTTCTGATTGTGCCCTGAATACCCCATAGAAGTTTTTGGCTGTTGCTGGTTTTTCTGCTTCTGGTGGCCTTCAGCGCGATTGCGCTGGCCTGTGATTTCCCCTTCAGCGCGATCGTGCTCCTTCAGCGCGATTGCGCTGGTCTGTGTTTTTCCCTTCAGCGTGATCACGCTCTTGTAGCGCGATAGCGCTGGTCTGTGATGCTTCCTTCAGCACTTCCCTTCTAACTTTCTCACTCTAAAACAAAAAATATTCTCCCAATCGATCCCAAACCTTGGGGAATCATTTGTTCGTCGATTATCCGTAGTTCTTCGATTCTTGGTAAGCTTCTTCCCCAACTTACTACTTTTGTTTTTCTCAAAATCCACCATTGTTGCTCTTACCCAAAGCTTGGAAATTCTTATGTAGTGGCTGCTCCTAACTCGTGCATGCTTTGTGGGAGTGAAGGATTTTCCGCCTTGGCTTAAGTTCCATCTTTGTGGTAAGTAATTCTTGCCCAATTTCCGATTTTATTCTTGAAATTCTATCTTTTAGCCTCATCTTGAGCAGGCTGTTTTGAGCCCCAATTGTTATCCGGTTCCGCTCAATTTTGGAGCATATGCTCCCGGCAGAGGCAGATCCAGAATTTTAAATTTGTGGGTTCCTAGTAAAATAAGTTACTAATATGTAATAATAATACAAAAAGTAGCGTAATATTTTATTGACTAATTTCCTTTTTTGGTTGATTTTGTTACCTTTTTTTTTTTAAAAAAAAGGGGAAAACGTGCAACACTACACGCAGTTTTAGAATTTTAGCATTAAAAGGCAAGTTTTACTTAAAAAATAAATGACCTGGCAGGAATAGATCATGCGTGCAGCTGGAAAAAAAAGGTTTAGTGGTCCCTTCCTTGCCAACGATCCAAACAACCATCTAGAAATGGGTTCCCACAAAGGTTTATTATAGCTGTTAAAATAATTTTCAATAGAATTACTGGATCTACCGTAATGGGTGTGGGTTCTCGGAAACCTGAACCATATACGTTAGATCCGCTCCTGGCTCCCGAGATGGTAAGGAACACATGAGTGTTTTTCATTTTTGGTTTCGGGTTGCGAGGCCAACGAGCCTGTTTGTGAACCAAATTTTGACCTGGTTATTATTATAGCAATATGGGTATCGTTAGTCTTGTTTTGACGTATAGATTATTGTATTGATAGTAGTTTTGCGATTTGGAGCTTTTTGGAGCAGTTCAAGCTTGGACGACACCGTCGCCGCCAGTCTACGCCAGTATGGTTCAAAAGCTTGGTGTGAAGATATATTCTGCCAAGTCAATTCATCGAGTGACATTAAATAGCATATCCAGAATTGGGATCTCTCTCGCAATGGATGGTTGATGTTCTCTTGAAGCTAGCCTTTATTCTTTTTGGAAGTCATGACAGACAGACCCGCTTTGAGTTTGCTTCCTGTTTGGCTTGACTTTTCCTTCTTCCGATGGTTGCTCCCTATTCATCGGACGACAGGTAGGTTATGGCTTTCCCTACCTAGACTCTACGTATATAGGCTATAAATGCACTAATTAGCATCCTTGGACGGGTTGTTATAGGTTGGTACCCCAGACCTTGTCCGCCTTTTTTGTCTGTTATTTCATACGCTGATTGTAGTATTCGTGTAATATTATATATCACCCTTCTGGTCCTGTGTGGCCTTGTATTGACTCTGGAACATAGACGGTGGGTGATTTGGGAATGTCCGCGAGTCCCGAACATAGAGATTTCCTTTTAGGCTGGTTATATCTGCTGAGTAGCTGTTGGGCCTGTACAGGGCTGATAGGAAATATTTGTGAGCTACTGGGATAATTTATATTTGTGTGCGAGCATATCATCCATAAAAAAGGCTTTCCCCTGTATGTTTTACTTCGATTTTAGCTGCGAGCCACTATAGATAGTTTTTCCTAAACCTGCATGGCCCCGGGGGCTCGTTATTGGTATAACCTAATGATGACTTGGGGTTTTGGATGATTTTACACTTGATTTTCTACTGATACTAGGCTCTGTCGGGCGGAGTACTACACTTGATTTTCTACTGATACTAGGCTCTGCCAAGCGGAGTACTACATCTGATTTTCTTAAGGATTTACACCCGGATATGCTCTGGGCACCCTTTGAGAGGGTTGTTGAGACTTTTATTATTGATTTAGACCCGAGTATACTTCGGGCACCCTTTGATATGGTCTTTCGAGATTACTCCTTTTGTTTTAGACCCGGTTCAATCTCGGGCATGTATATTCGAGATTTAGCAATTGGCTTGAACTCGAACTTATTTTCGGATGACATGTTAGAGATTTCACGTCCGTTACTGTATATAGTCAGGGTCCTCCATGGGCCCTCCGTTCTGGGGCCTGGATAGGATTCGGGTGCACCGGAGGAGGGGTATACGGTGTAGGATGAGGTATAGCGGGCACGTCCCACCATGGGTCCTCCTACTGAAGTGCTGGGAAGAGGTGCGTACAGGGTTACTATTACCGGTTCCATCATATCATCATCATGCATATTTCACTCGGATTCCACCCTTGTTTGATGTGTGTTCAGTGTACGCTCCAGTTGTATGCATGGCCGAAGGGTTTTTTTTTACTTGATTGCGTTCCTCGGTTGTATGGGCGGCCATTGGGACTGTAGGTAGATTATATTTACTCCTGTCTTTATTTAGAGCTTGTCATGGCTTATGGTTCTAGTGGCTTAGCGGTTATTAGCCTGTTGAGGCTCCGGTTGTGGGATTTGATTATTAAGGGGGCTAGGGAGTCCTATCTTATTGAGGCTATTTTGTGTGGCCTTTTGAGCAGAGTGTGAGTTTCTGGTTCCATCTTTATGAGGATTTGAGTAGTGTCTCTCGGTTATTGTGGTTTAGTGGTTCCATCCTAGGTTGATATTTGTGAGGTTGATCTCTGTTTATATTATCTTTGA
Organism: Jaltomata sinuosa; assembly: GCA_003996215.1. Classification (NCBI taxonomy): domain Eukaryota; kingdom Viridiplantae; phylum Streptophyta; class Magnoliopsida; order Solanales; family Solanaceae; genus Jaltomata; species Jaltomata sinuosa. Next base: position 207,629 of record QJPP01002068.1, on the reverse strand, counting down.
AGTTGGATTCGTTGTATGTTTTCCTTTAGTATATTGATCCCTTCTTGAGTATGTGAAGTTGCTTCCTTCCTTACTTTTACTTGAGGTTACCGGTATACCGCCATGTCTTTCTAAACTCTCTCCTTTTATATATACTATTGTTGCAAGGATTCCAGGTGCGTTCTTCTTCCTTACACCTGTGTTTCTGTGTTATGTATATGTTTGTGCTAGCATGTATTCTTGTAACTCTTGGGTGATTGTTCTTGTGCTAGTTCCTTGTGCTTTCTCTATTGCTTCCGTGACTTCTTCCTTGCTATCTGCCACTTACTGTTTTTATATCTTATATGCGCTCAGTCGGCCGATGATACCTACTGTGTACCCGTTGTTTTGGTGCTCATACTACACTTCTACACTTTTTTTGTGCAAATATTAGTTAAGCTTTTGCCGTTGATCACATTGGAGACTCGTGCAGCTTTTGGACATCGAGACTAGGGTGAGCGCCTGCCGATCAGGGCTTGTCTATATCTCATCTTTTGTACTGTAACTCCTTGTATTTTTGGAGACAGATGTATATTGTATTTTGTTACTTCTGCCACCTGTATTCCATTAGAATCTTATGTACTATCGATACCAAGTCTTGGGGTTGGTGTATTATCTTTGTATTTATATTTTTGGTTGTTGCTTCCGCATGTCTTATCTTTACATTCAGATTTTGTTTATTTCTCCTTGTTGTGCGTATTTGTTAAGTAGTAGCCCATTACTAACCATTCCGGGTTATGGAGATTGGTTCGCCTATTGGGGGGTTGTAGGTGCCATCAGGACCTGAGAAATCGAGTCGTGACAGCAGCAATCTTAATTACAGCAAACAAATATTGTTAAACTAATATGTTTTAGCGGCAATAGATTATATCTTTACCAGCATTTATCAGAAAGATCGAAAAAGCCTTTGCCGACACCAGATACAGCGGCCAGAGACCATTGGCTGGTAAAAGGTATATCGGTCATTGTTATTGCCGCTAATACCCTTTTTAATTGCCGCTAAATCCCTGTTTTGTAGTAGAGTTATGCCTTAAGTCAGCATAATGATAGAATATATCGTTACATTAGATACTAATTAAACAATCATTCATCCCTGAATGACAATCGAGAAGAAAATAGAGGGAAAATGAAGATTGCCTGAATCAGTGAACAAGTGAGGATACTTGTTCCGCATGTCTGTCTCAGTCTCCCAAGTGGCCTCCTCAATGGGACGATACTCCCACTGGACCTTCACAGATGCAATCTCTCTGGTCCTAAACTTTTGAACATCTCAATCAAGAATAGAAATGGCTTGTTCTTCATAAGAGAGGTTCTCATCTAACAGGACTAAATCCCAGCGAATGATGTAATTACCATCACCATGGTATCTCTTAAGCATCAACACATGGAACACATGATGAACCCCCGACAGACTAGGTGGTAAATCCAACATATGAGCCATTATCCCTATCTTCTGAAGAATCTCGAAGGGTCCAATATACCTTGGACTCAACTTGCCTCGCTTTCCGAAATGCATAACATCCTTCATGGGTGAGACTTTGAGCAAAACTTGCTCACTTCCGCAAAGTGCATATCTCTAACCTTCCTGTCTGCATATTCCTTCTTCTGCCTTTGAGCCGCTAAAAGTTTCCCTTGGATGAACTTCACTCTTTCCATGGAGTCCCTTACCAAGTCCGTACCTAAAGGTTTTGCTTTAGATGAATCAAACCAACCGATGGGAGATCTACATCTCTTCCCATACAAAGTTTCAAACAGGGCCATGTCTATGCTGAAGTGGTCACTATTGTTATAAGAAAACTCTGTCACCACCAGATACTGATCCCAATGACCCCCAAAGTCCATTACACATGCACGAATCATGTCCTCTAATACCTAAATCATACGCTTGGACTGCCCGTCAGTCTGAGGGTGAAAGATTATACTCAAGTCTAATCTTGTCCCTAACTCATCGTGCAACTTCTGCCAGAAATTAGAGGTGAACTGGGTACCTCTATCAGAAATAATAGAGATGGATGAAGTGTGCACTTGTACATGGATGAAGTGTGCAGATTTCATCAATTTGTCAACAATCCTAAAGTTTTGGGGAGACCAACCATGAAGTTAATAGTTATTTGTTCCCACTTCCATTCGGGAATGGGCATTCTCTGAAGTGCACCACCAGGTTTCTGATGCTCATATTTTACCTTTTGGCAGTTTTGGCACTTAGCCACATAATTCACTATATCTTTTTTCATCCCACCCCACCAGTAATGTTACTTGAAGTCTCAGTAAATCTTGGTCACATCAAGATGTAGGAATACTTAGAACTGTGAGCCTCTACCAAAATGGTGGGAATAACTTCCTCAATACGGGGCACACAAACTCACCCTTTGATCCTTAGGACACCTTCACCATCAATGATGGCCTCCTTGGCCTCACCCCACAACACATTGTCACGAATCCTGCTCAATTTCACATCATCAAACTATTACCTTTGATTTTCTCAAGGAAAGAGGACCTCGCCTATGCACATGCTATTAAGCCACCCATTTCAGAAACTTCAAACCTTATGAAGCTATTAGACAGAGCCTGAATATCCCTGGCCAGTGGTCCTCTAGAACCATTAAGGTAAGCCAAGCTTCCCATACTTTCAGTCTTCCTACTTATTGCATCAGCCACCATGTTAGCCTTACCTGGATGATGCAAGATGGTGATGACATAATCTTTAAGCAGTTCCATCCACCTCCAGTATCTTAGGTTCAAGTCTTTCTAGGTGAAGACATGTTGCAAGCTATGGTGGTCTGTGAACACTTCACAATGGACTACGTATAAGTAGTGTCTCAAAATCTTGAGGGTGAATACTATTGCAGCCAACTCTAACTCATGACTAGGGTAGTTCTTCTCATGCACCTTGAGTTGTCTCGAAGAATAAGCAATGACATTTCATTCTTGCATCAACACCATACCTAAAATATATCGTGAGGCATCACAATAAATAATAAAGTCTTTACTTTCAACCAACAAGGCTAGGATAGAAGTTGTGGTCAACAAGGTCTTGAGCTTTTGGAAGCTCTCTTTGCATTCTTTTGACCAAACAAATAGCACATCCATCTTAGTCAAGCAATTCAGGTGAGTAGCAATGGATAAAAAATCCTTGACAAACTGGTGATAGTAGCTAGCCAACCCCATGAATATTCAAACTTCTATCACCAAAGTGGGTTTAGCCTAATTCTTAACTGCTTCTATTTTTGGGGGGTCTACCATCACCTCATATTTTGAAATCACATGGCCTAAGAAGGACATGGGAGATAACAGAACTCACACTTTGAAAACTTTGCATATAATTCCTTCTCCTTCAGTAGTCCCAATAGAATTCTAAGGTGATCCTCATGCTCCTTGTCATCCTTAGAGTACACTAGGATGTCATCAATGAAAACTATGATGAAGGAGTAAGATACAACTTGAATACTTCATTCATCAAGCCCATGAAGGCATCTGGAGCATTGGTAAACCCGAATGACATTACCCAAAACTCATAGTGCCTATAACAGGTCTGAAATGCAGTCTTAGGAATATCTAATGGATGGATTTTCAGTTGATGGTAACCAGACCTTAAGTCAATTTTAGAGAACACTAAAGCCCTTTGTAACTGATCGAGTAGGTTATCAATGCGAGGGAGAGGGTATTGGTTACAGATAGTAACCTTATTCAAGTGTCTATAATCTATACACATGCGCAGAGTCCCATCCTTCTTTCTAACAAAGAGCACTGGAGCACCCCACGAAGAGGAACTTGGATGGATGAAACCCATACTCAACAGCTCTTGCAACTGAGCCTTAAGCTCTCTTAATTTACCCGGTTCCATCTTATATGGAGGAATAGAGATAGGACGAGTGTCCGGCTCTAAGTCAATGTAGAAATCAATATCTTAGTCAGGTGGCATGCTATGCAGATCTATAGGAAACACCTCCTGGAACTCACACATTACCAGAAATGACTCTATAAATGAGACCTCTAAACTGGTATCTCAAAGATAAGCTAGGAAGGCCAAACATCCCCTCTTCATAAGACTCTTAGCAGGAAGGAAAGACACGAATTTCATTAGTGCCAGACTATACTTACCCTCTAGCTTCAACCGATCCAACCCAGGAATAGCCATAGCCACTGTCTTAGCATAACAATACAAAATAACATGATGAAGAGACAACCAACTCATTCCCAATATGACATCAAAGTGTACCATGTCAAGAATAACTAAGTTAGCTAAGGTCTCTTGCCCTATGAATATGACAGGACAAGCCTGAAAGACTCTATCCACTACCACATAATCCCCTACCGGACTAGATAAAGTAACAGGAAAGTTAAGGGATTCACACAACATATCAAATCTCTCAGCAAAACCACCAGACACATAAGAAAAGATAGACCCAGGGTCAAACAAAACTGAATCTATACAATTATAGACAAGAATGGTACTTGTGATCACTGCATATGAAGCCTCTACCTCTGGTCTACCCGAAAAAGCATAAAAATGATTCTTGTCTCCTATCTGCACACTGTCCCAATTGGGCTGATTAGCTCCTCTACCACCACCCTAGTTGGGCTAAGCATCACATGTACCTACCGTGTGACTGCCCCGCCCGCCATACAAATGATCTCTATCATAACTAATATCTCTACTAGCTGAAACCAAAGCAATAGGAGCCTGCTGTTGTGATGCATGTCAAAGACAAGGACAATTCCTCCTTAAGTGACCATTCTCACCATATTCAAAGCAAGCATAGTCAAATTATCGCTTTGCTAAAGTCGACTGAGCTAAATACCTACCAAAGTCTGGTGCAGGCTAACTGGTGACTGATCGACCTCTAGTAAAAATTGGAGTCGATGAATGAATGGGGTATAGAGGGTATCCCTGTGAACCCTGAACCTTCAAAAACAAACCACTGTAACCACCTCCAGACCTAGGCTTCTTCAAAACTATCCTTTCCTGATACTCCTTCTTCACCCCCTCAATATTTTTTATGAACTTGACCACTTCCTGAAATAACCTACCAGAAGATGCTACATGCAGGGTGGTAAGATATAATATTATATTCAAACCTTTTACAAAGTGATGGATTTTATCTTCCTTTGTATTAATCAGCTGAGAAGAATAATAAGCTAAGGCATGGAAACAGGTCTCATAAGAAGCCACCAAAGAATTCCGTTGTGAAATACTTGTGAACTCATCTTTCTTCTAGTCTCTCAAGGTTCAGGGTACATACCTCTCTAGATAGACTTCATAAAAGTGATTCCAAGTCACAGGGAGTACCCCAATAGGCCTAAAGTCTACAAATTTCCTCCACCATATCTTAGTATCCCCTTGAATTTGAAATGACACAAAGTCTGCCTCATGCCTCTCGACGATGCCCATTCTATGCAGCCTTTTGTGATAGTCTATTATGAACTCATAGGCCTCCTCAAATTCTAATCTATGAAACACATGAGGCCTCAGCTTAAAGAACTTGTAGAAGAGTTTATGCTCACTACCAGTCATCACAGGGCCTATTACTGGTCTAGGAAACATGCATGTCTCAGAAGAATTATCTCGATACCACTGTTGCATCAGGCTGGGTCACTAGGTGATGAACAACGGGGACCATAAGAGTAGCCCTATCCCTTTCCAAACCACTAAAGAAGTTCAAAAATTGTTGGATTACCTCAGATAACATTGGGACATGTGCTACACCTCCTTTAACTGGGTGTGCGCCTATCCCCTGGAATGGCTCTGCCACCTCATTCTGCTCAACTCAGTCCTCTTTCTCTAATATAACCTCAGGAGCATTTTCTTGTAGAGGAGGAGATACTGACCTTTTATAAGCAAGAGTCACAGCTCAAGCTCCACCCCTGATAAGTGCACAATCTCTCCTTCATCTGGTTTAACCTCTGATGCTGGCCCTACCATGAACTGCAACCTCGATAGCTGGCTCAGGTGCTACTATTCTAGTTTCAAATAAACATGTCCTCACAATCTACGAGAATAAGAGTGAAAGAGTTAGATACTAATTTATATCTCAAGATACCAATTGAAATCAAGTTATAGCATGAGGAATGAAATAAGTTGACATTTCCTAAAGTCATATAGCCTCTTGCAAAGAAGTATAGACACCTCATACCGTTCTGCAAGACTTTACTAAACTCATTCTGGTACGACAAGATCAATGAATTGGGGGTTCTGATACCAAGTTTGTCATAGCCCAGATGGAGCTGTAATTGTGACCCACACTAACCCTCTGGTAGGAGAACCAAACAACCTAAGAACCAATCCTAGACTTAACCAATTTCAAGAAAATAGATAAGCAATCCACTTAAACCATAAATGACTCAATGTTTATAAAATAATAAAAGAATATGTAGAAAATATTCAACTAAACATATCCCTAAAAACTGAAAGTCATCGTCCAGAACTAATAAACCAACATAATCTAAGAATCTAACATCAGCTAAAAATAGTAAGGATAGAGAGTTCCATTGCCCCAAAAAAGGACAACAACTCACGAAAGATCCATGGCAGCCTAGAAGATAATGATCACCTTTGAATCTGCAGTCGATCGCTCTACTCTAGCCGAGGTCACATCTCAGCCTCTAGAACACAGTCTGTACTCAATTAAAGAAGAGCACAGGGTAGTATCAATACAACATAATATGTATTGGTAGGTATCATAGGCCGACCCAATAATATAATATGCAAATAGTAAAATATATAACTAGAAATAAGAATCCAACACTTAGCATATAAATAATCGACAGATAGTCTTTCCAGTTATTTCAACAGCAACTAAGTCAAGTTCATAATTCATAGAAGCAATACCAAAACACAAAACAAGAAAAAATATGTACACACATGCTATGGGACTTATGGATGCCCACTAGCTATGACCTACAAGGGACCTTAGGTTTTCCATGTACCATACCAGTGAGGTATCTGCTCCATATCAACTTATCCATAACTATATCTAGATAACTGAGTTCTCAGACCAATATTCTCACAAGACATTCAGTGCCCAAGACACTAATCATACTTAGCCATTTCAGCTTACTAATTTGTAATGACCCTCAAAGTCATTTCTTAGTTTTCATGTATTTTCAGTGTTTCAAGCTTTCCCATATAGACTACAGGTTATTTATGACTTACCGGGTAGTTCATTTGTATTTTAAAAGAGTTTCCCTTCTTTGCAACTCTTATATCTGGTAGAGTTGACGTTGGTCAACATTTGGAGAATATGGCCTCAGATGGAATTTTTGTCAGTGATGTTAGCTCTAGAACATTGACTTTGGGCTAGAGGGACCTTTGGTTTGGGTCCTGAGGCTTCTGGACCCTTTTTGGGCTATTAGGTTCCGTTTTGGTTAAAATTGGCTTTTGAGCATGGGACCCACTTTTTGTCGAGATGGTCTCTGTTAGAGATTTAATAAATTTTATTGAGTCAGAATTACCATTTCTAGTTGGCTAATATGTTTGGTTCGTGTTCACGGGGTTTGGAATGATTCCCGAGGGTAAGATCAGAGAGTTTTGTGGCTTGTTCTTGCAGCTAGTGCTGCTATTTCTGGTATGGCGCCCTTGCGTACCTTGGGGGTGTACCTTAAATCACTAGTTTCACCTGCAGTCCTAGGTGATGCTAGTAGGGGGAGCCCCTGCTCTCCCTTTACCGAGCCTATGGTGCCGCTCCTGCAGTTTGTTCATCGCACCTGCGGGGTTAGGGGGTTTGGTTGACCACCACCCCTATGGTGGTCTTGGCGCAGAGGTGATGCTACACCTGTATCATTTTGACCGCAAGTACGTTGATCGCTGAGTGTTTTAAAAGGGGCATCTCCTCTCCATTTCTCTTATTTTCCAATATTTCCTCCAATGAAGTTAAGCTAGGATGTTAGGGTTTTTCATCGACTATTGGCGATTCCCAGAGTTGTAAGGTAAATTCTCCTCCACTTCGTATCCTATCCTCATTCATTCTTTAATTCCATCTTCCGTTCTCGATTTGGGTCTTGAATTGCTTGTTTTCCCAACTTTAAAGTATTATTTTTGGACCATTTGAGGTCCGAATCCACTTCTGTTTTTTCCAAAACTTTGGGGCATGCATTTCTTATCTCATAGGGGACATTGTTGTGAAATTTGTTTTTTGCTTCGTAAAGTAGGCCCCGAGTGTTATTTTTGGACCCAATTTTTGGATTGGTAGTTCATATAGCAATATGGGTGTTATTATTCTTGTTTTGATACCTAAATTATGTTTATGATAGTGTGGCTGCATTCAGAGGATTCTTGGGGGAGAGATAGGATCTGGTCTCGTGGATTATGCACGCGTGTTCATCTTTCAAGTAGGTTATGACTTACCTGCTTTTAGACTTAGCTCTTATAAGATGTTTGTATGGTATTGCTAATTTGTGGGTGGGTTATTGTGGTTGAATTAATCAACTTAGGTATTAAATTCTTGTAGCTTATTTTAGAGGCCTTAGGGTAAGATATCAATTGAGAATCCTTAGCTTAGGTTGTAGCTACTTCCTTAATATTTGGCATAGTTTCATGGTAGTTCGGCATTTAGATTCTTTGCCTTAACCTAGCGTAGGCTTGTGGTAGATTGGGGTGATTAGATTAGGGAGCCCTAGTATAGGATTAGGAGAGGACTTCGCGACAGAGTAGGTTTTTCCTATTGTTTTTATATTTATATTTTACAACTTTTCCCTCGTTTTGCTTTCTAGCTTTGTATGTTGTATATTATGGGCCCAAGGCCATAGATGCAGGACACCAGGTCAGTATGAATCCTCCCCTTATCTTTAATTATTGGTTTGTAGCTAGTTTTAGTGTAAGTTTGGTTAATGGTTCGAGTTAGTGTAGTCTCGACTTGTTTCTTGCCTTAGCTTAAGTTTTGGGTTAGTTGACCGCCTTAGGTTAAATTTCACTTAGGTTTGGGAGTTAGTGTTGTATCTCTCGAATAGCACCTATCATAGGCTTGTACCCCTGCTTTAGTACTTAGAATTTTGTTGTCCTTTGTGTGATATGATTTGGCTGGTTGTGTTCTTTGATTGTTTATTCATACTTTAGCATGGCATATGGTTGACTTGATTTTTGAAATACTACTTTTGGTAAAAAAGAGAATTTATGGAGTATATTAAAGTGACTTTTAGCTTCCTTAAAAAGGATTTTGGCCTAGTTTGAGAAAGACTGATTTGCTAAACTTGCATGTCCGAGAAGACCTGTGTTCCAGATGGTTTTACTTACTATTTAAACTTGCATGTCCGAGGAGATCCATGTTCCAGATGGATTTACTTAATTTTTAAACTTGCAAGCCCGAGGAGACACGTGTTCTGGGTGGTTTTACTGGCACTCATGATTTCATAACTCCACTATTCGTTCAACGATGATGATTCTGGACTTGCAATACTCTATTACTCATGCTCTAGTATTCATCCGATAAAGATTTTGGGCTTGCTTCACATTCGCCACATACTACATCGTACCATCTTATATTGTATGTATGGCACATTTTTGCATCCCTTCTCTTTTTCCCATCAGGTTAATTGCTAGTTAGTATTGTATGCTTCTTCCATCCCCCGAGATTATGTGGGCCCAGTTGGATTCTTAGTTTTTGAGTGTACCTTCTGGGCTTATGGGGGTTTGGTTGGGTTTACTTATGGCCACTCGTATCTTTCGAGGTTTGTACCCTGTGTTTTCCCTATGTTATTTAGTCAGATGTTTGTTTTATATCTCCTGTTAAGTTATTTTTGTGGAGTTCTTATAAATTTTCTAGCTTTGGCAGGTTAATATGTTTTCTGACCATTCTTTTCATACCTTTAGTATATTTGTATTCATTTATACCGATATCTTATTTGAGCTCAGTCAGCCAATAATGCCTACTGGGTACCGCGTGGTTTTTAGTACTCATGCTACACTTCTGCATCTTTTTATGATGCTGATCTTAGTATGGATTATCACCGTTGATGCTATCCTCGAGCGGTGTTTCTGATCATAGATACAAGGTGAGTTCTTGGTGACCAGAGTTGATCCATCTCCTTCTAATTTTTGACTAGTCTTATGTTGTACTCTCGAAGACGGTTGTGTATTTACTATGTCTATTAGTACATCTAGGTTATAGTAACTCTTGTACCGACTGATACCAGGTCTTGGGAAAAATCTTGTATATTTTTGTTCTCTCCCCTCCCTATCTATTTTTACGCTTGTACAATTATCATCCACTTTTTATTGATGTGATTTTGCTTTTGGTTTCAGTCTCGTGTTAGCTCATTAATTGCAGTTTTGGCTAAGGGGTTGGCTTACCTGTTGGTTGGTTATAGTAGGTTCTATCAAGACTTGAGTTTTCGGTTCATGACAGAGTGGTATCAGAGCCTTAGGTTCACTGATGTCAGTTGTATAAGAGCAAGTGTCTAGTAGAGTCTCGCGGATCGATACAATAATGTATGTATCCTATCTGTGGGAGGCGATAGGGAATTCTTAGGAAAATCCCATCTTTTTGATTCCTTATTGTGCGTTCTTGACTCCATCAACTTCAAAACTTTATTTGTTCCATTCCTTCTCAGATGATTAGGACAAGTACGACAGCAGGTGATGATGAGGCTCTTGCGCCTGTTACTATAGTGCTTCCTCTACCGTGAAGGTTTCAGATTGAGATTTTACCACTCCAGCTAGGGAGTTTGGGGCCATCCCAGCCTCCAATGGGATTCATGGACACCTTAGTTCTTCAGGACACTGTGGCTAGTACTCTGAGTCTTTAGGAGGGTGTGTCATAGGCAGGCATAGTACCCAGTTCTTTGAGCGATGTTGCTGCTGCGATTGAGGTTGCAGGTCTCCAGCAGAGTTCTATGTCTGTTTTAAAGTATCAGGTGACTAGGCGCACTGCTAGGACTATGCCTACAGAGTTTGAGAGAGTGCATGGTTTTGTTAAGGGGTTGATTTCACCACTCTGTTCAGCGACAAAGCACTTGGTGACAGGTTGGACTACCTTTCTTCAGGTGGTTGATCATGCATGGTCTATAGAGAGGTTTTGTCATGAGGCATATGGAGGCATTAGTAAGAGGCATCACCGTCAGGGTAGTTTTTGTAGTTCTTAGTCTTGAGGTATAGGATTCTTTGGCACAGGTCAGTTTTACTACTCTCAGTCTAGCAGGCTGGTTCAAGTGGCACCACAGGGATCAGGTCAGACGTCACGAGGTTTGCATTTCGAGTATTTTGGTTATGGTGTACCATTTGGTTCAGCAAGATCTTCCCGATGGACTTTAGCTGATAAGGGTTGCTTCATATGTAGTGAGTCAGTGCACTTTGCTAGGGATTGCCCTACAATTACACATTTTAGGTGACATAGTCAGCAGGCTTTGTATCTTAGGGATCCTATGCCACCATCTAGAGATGGTGCGCAGGGTAGTGAGGGTGGTTCCTATATGGTTAGAGGTGACTTTCATCCAAGGAGTTCAGGTAGCCATCTCGAGTCGGCAGGCACCATGCATCAGAGTGGAACTTCTCTGGGTTGTTATGATTGTGCAGTGATTGGCCACTTTTCTAGAGAGTGTCCCCGGTGTAGGATGATTGAGCTTTCAACAATGACTACTCAGTCTAGAGACAAATGCAAATAGTTCTATACCTTCCTTGGTAGGCTAGAGGTGGAGGTTCCATATATCATCACCATATGTGTTATATTCATCATCATCAGTTAGCTTATGTATTGATTGATTTAGGGGTCTACTTTTTTCGCATATATATATATATATATATATATATATATATTCCTACCTACTTGCCATCCAAATGTACTATTTTAACTTTGTAGTACTTATACATGTAACTACCCCATAGAAAGATCCTTTTAGTAGTGGATTGGGTGTATCAACCTTAGGAGGTGACTACCTGGGGTTATGGCTCCTGGGTAAGCCTTGTTAGCTTAATTTCTGGTCTTTGATGTGATTCAAGAGTTCGTTTGAGTATCTCAAATTCAAGCGGTCTTGGGTAGTTTTACCAAGGCCATTATCTAGCGTATGCCTAGAGCCTTTCAGTTAGTATGGTATAGTACTGGTAGCTATGTTCTAGGGAAAATAGTTTTGTCTCAAGAAGCATGGTGTTAACCAAGCAGGTGGGTATTGGATGGTTTGGATTATACTCAGGAGATTTGAGTTGGCCTTTTTTACTTGATCGGTTTAGGTGGTTAGCAGGTGTCTTGGTTGTTTCTGCCATTTTTCCTCAGTTTTTAGTCTAGTCAAGTTTGACTTTGACATCATTATTGAGTTAGGAACTCGGCCTATTCCTTTTTTTGTCTTATCGAGTGATGCCAATAGAGTTTTAGAACCTAAAAGAATTGCTCCAGGATCTTTTGAGAGAGAGAGTTACAAGATGTAGTGTGTCTCCATGGGGTGTTCCATTCAGCTTGTGAATTTTAGGGGCCCTGGGTTCTTGGCGTATTTAGTTTGATTACCTTATGTGTTCGTCAAAAACATCTGAGACAACACAAGGAAATAGGGAAGCGCATGACTTATGTTTGGAGTTGGGTTCCAGACTTGGAGGTCTAGCAAGTTACTTCAGAATGGTTCGTGGGTGGTTCTCTTTGGTTGCAACATCAATGACTAGAGTGATTCTTTAGATTGTTCCTTTCTGATGGGTAATAAGGTTGGGACGAGTATCTAGGGGTCAAGCCATGTGGATTTTCGTATCGATTAGGCTCCGACAGTTATGGGCCAAAAGTTTTGGTATATCGAGATGCTTTTAGAGTTGGTGGTTTGCGTACTGGTATAACAGGGTTCATGTTTTGAGCTAGAAGATGGTGAGTTTAGAGTTTATAAGTTTTTCAATGGCTAAGCAGCAACCTTTGACTTTGGGCATCCTTTTCTTTGCTTACGAGTTGGTTTGATTGGTATTCATGGCATGATTGATTTCTTTCTGAGTGCTAGTAAGGCAACCTTAGATCCAGATGGTGTTTTGAGAATTTGAAGCAGTAGTAGTGTTCCTAGAATTTGGAGTTTAGTTAATGGCTACTGACTTCATGGTAGGCTTGCCACACTTCTTGCAGAGATTGGATGTTGTTTGGGTCTCCATGGGCAGGTTGCTCTAGTTCACTCACTTTCTGGCAGTTCAGACTTTGTACAGTTCAACGAGGTTAGTTTTGGTCTAACATTGGGAGATTGTTCTTCGACATGGGGTATTTGTCCATAGCATTTTTTGCCACGGTGTGCTAGTTGCATTTAAGTTCCGATGGTAAGTTTAGATGAGTTTGGGTATCGAGGTAGATCTTAGCATAGGTGTTCATCTGCAGGTTGATGGTCAGTCAAAGCAGACAACTCTGATTCTTGAGGATATACTATGGGTTGGAAATTTAGGTGTCAAAGGCTCGTGGACTATAGCTTGGCTTGGGTAGGGTTAGAGTATGAAGGTGACATTATTCGAGGTTAAGTGTAGTGGGAATTATAGACTTCTGGTGGGTTAGTTGATGTTTTCTAGGGTAGCTTGGGTGTTTGACCTGTGTGTGACTTCATGGTTAAGGTGCGGATGATTTAGGATAGACAAAAGGGTTTTGCGAATCAAAGGACTCATGAGTCAGGGTGTTGAGGAAGTGGTTTTTGGAGTTAGCCTAGTTACTAGTTTTGTGTGATGATTGCCTTGATTCTCTTGGTATATGTGTGGTATCGGTGCATTCTGGTTGAGTTTCTTGAGGTTTAGTTCAGTTGATTGACCTTTTGGGCTGTTGAGTTAGAGGTTGTTGTTTTCTAGTTTAGTTGGTAAGGAGTTAAGGTGTTAGTATTTCTCCCTTGGTTTAGCCCCATGTGGCATCATCCAATCGAGAAGGCTCCTTGGGAAGCCTAGCTCAACATGCAGACCTAATATCCTTCCATTTTCGAGCCTTCAGATGCTTCCTGTTTCTTAACTTTCAAGGAAAATAATTCTTTTAGTAGTGGATGTTGTAATGACCCTCCAAATTATTTCTCAGTTTTCATGCATTTTCAGTGTTTCAAGCTTTCCCACAGTGACTATAGTAATTTATGACTTGCCGAGACTGACGATTCGATTCTCGGGCAGTTCATTTGTGTTTTAGAAGAGTTTTCCTATTTTACAACTCTTATATCTTGTAGTGTTGACTTTGGTCAACATTAAGAGAAGAAGGCCTCAAATGTAATTTATATCAGCACTGTTAGCTCTAGAATGTTGACTTTGGGCTAGAGGGACCTTTGGTTTGAGTCTCGAGGCTTCCAAACTTATTTTGGGCTATTGGATTTCATTTTGGTTAAAGTTGTCTTTTTGGCGTGGGACCCACTTTTTGTTGAGACAGTCTCTATTGGGGATTTCATCAATTCTGTTGAGTTCAAAATGCCATTTCCAGTTGGGTAGCATGTTTGGTTTATGTTCACAGGGTATGGAATGATCCCCGAGGCTGTGATAAGAGAGTTTTGTGGCTTGTTGTTGCAATTGGTGCTGCTGTTTCTGGTATGGCGCACCTGCGCGCATAGGGGGCACACTCCACAACTACCTCTGTGGTCACCAGCCGCACCTGCGGTCCTGGATGATGCCAGCAGGGTGCGCCCCTGTGCTCCTTTTATTGCGCCTGTGATGCTGCCTCTACGGCATGTTCACCGCACCTGCGGGGTTAGGGGTTTGGTTAACCACGACCCCTATGGTGGTCTTGGCATAGCAGCGACGCCGCACCTGCGTTATTTTGACTGTAGGTGCACCGATCACTGAGTGTTTTAAAAGGGGCATCTCTTCCTTATTTCTCTCATTTTCCAATATTTCCTCCATTGAAGCTAAAGCTCGGATGTGAGGGTTTTTCATCTATTGGCGATTCCTAGAGTTGTGAGGTAAATTCTCTCCCACTTTTCATCCTATCCCTCGTTCATGCTTTAATTTTGTCTTCCGTTCTTGATTTGGGTCTTGAGTTGCTTGTTTTCCAACATTAAAGTATTATTTTTGGACCATTTGAGGTCTGAAACCACTTTCATCTTTGCCAAAACTTTGGGGCATGTTTTCCTTATCTCATAGGGGACATTGTTGCAGGATTTGTTTTCTGTTTTGTAAAGCGGGTCTCGAGGGTCATTTTTGGACCCAATTTTTGGCCCGTAAGTTCATATAGAAATATAGGTGTTATTATTCTCGTCTTGACACCTAGATCATGTTTATGATAGCGTGGCTTCATTCGGAGGCTTCTCAAGGGAGATAGGCTTCGGTCTCGTAGATTGTGCGTGCATGTTAGGCTTTCAGGTAGGTTACGGCTTACCTACTTTTAGACATAGCTCTTATAAGGTGTTTTTATGGTAAATTGCTAATTTGTGGGTAGGTTATTGTGGTTGAATACATCGAATTAGGTATTAAATTCTTGTAGCTTATTTTAGAGGCCTTAGGGTAAGATATCGATTGGGAATCCTTAGCTGAGGTTATAGCTCCTTCCTTAATATTTGGTGTAGTTTCATGGTAGTTCATGGTTTAGATTCTTTGCGTTAACCTAGCATAGGCTAGTGGTAGATTGGGGTGATTAGATTAGAGAGCCCTAGTATAGGAATAGGAGAGGACTTCGCGATAGAGTAGCTTTTTCCTGTTGTTTTTATATTTATATTTTACCATTTTTGCCTCATTTTGCTTTCCGGCTTTATATGTTGTATATTATCAGCCCAAGGCCATGGATGCGGGACACCAGGTCAATATGAATCCTCCCCTTCTCTTTAATTATTGGTTTGTGGTTGGTTTTAGTGTAACTCCGGTTAATTGTTCGAGCTAGTGTATTCTCAACTTGTTGCTTGCCTTAGCTTAAGTTTTGGGTTAGTTGACCGCCTTAGGTTGAATTTTTCTTAGGTTTGGGAGTTAGTGTTGTGTATCCCAGATAGCACCTACCGTAGGCTAGTACCCCTGCTTTAGTGCATAGAATTTGGTTGTCCTTTGTGTGATATGATGGTTGGTTGTGCTCTTTGACTGTTTATTCATACTTTAGCATGGAATATGTCTCACTTGATTTTCGAAATACTTTTTTTGGTCAAAAAGAGGATTTATGGAGTATATTAAAATGACTTTTGGCTTCCTTAAAAAGTATTTTGGCCTAGTTTGAGAAAGACTGATTGGCTAAACTTGCATGTCCAAGGAGACTCATGTTTCGGACGATTTTACTTACTATTTAAACTTGCATGTCCTAGGAGACCCATGTTCTGGATGGTTTTACTTACTATTTAAGCTTGCATGCCCTAGGAGACACGTCTTTTGGGTGGTTTTACTAGCACACATGATTTCATTACTCCATTATTCATTTGACGACGATGATTCTAGACTTGCATTACTCTATTACTCGTGCTCTATTATTCGTCTGACGAAGATTCTGGGCTTGCATCACATTGGCCACATACTGCATCGCACCATCTCGTAATGCATGTCATGGAAAATTTTTACATCCCTTTTCATTTTCCCATCAGGTTGATTGCTATTTAGTATTGTGTGCTACTTGCATCCTCCGGGCTTATGGGGGCCCAGTTGGATTCTTGGTGTCACACCCCAAACTTGGGGGGCACAACTGGCACCTAATGCCAAAACATATGCCAAACCCGATCGTGATGAACTATTTGCCAATAGTGCATACATCCACTCACAATCAAGAAAACAAACAAGTATATCTCGGCTTAAAAATCAGCCCTCGGCCAGCAAGATCCCTGTCAACAACTCTAGAAAGAAAATAGCTACTCCCAACAGTTCATATAAAGTAATAAATAGGTAGCACGTAAGTCCTGTTTGGGCCGTCGAGGCCTCCATAATATCTAGGAAAGCATAAATGCTATGCGAACCTTCAAGGCCACCATGATTTCTATACAAAGGCTGAAAATAGGTATATACAGTGTAAACTAGGCCAACCAGCTACTAAACTATCAACAACAACAAGGCCCAAAGACCAACAAGCTACAACTAATCAATATACAAGGCAAAAATGGTCACAATCATAATTATACAACCCAACTGACTAGTCTGTAAGCCTCTATGAATACAATACTTGGTGGGACAGGGCCCCAACCTACCAAAAACTGTAAACAACAAAAAGGGAAAACCTCTGATACTCTGGTGACCCCCGGAAGGAAAGGAGTCAAATAACTTGCTGAAAGCTCGGCTATGCTACCTAGTAGGTCTATCTGGTCATCGCTCAGATCCTACGGTCATGAATGCAGCCCCCCTAAGCAATGGGGCATTAGTACAAAATAATATACCGAGCATGTAAGGCAAACTGAAAAACTGAAAAACTGAAACTAAAGTGTAAGGACTATACAAAAAAAGGGTAGGAGGATACATAAGTACAAAACCTTATCTTTCTACAATAATGAAGTATTTAAACATGTAGCAAATAATAACCCGACTTGGCCCCCATTAGCCCAGCAAGTAGACATAACACACCATCGATGTAAGTCCTAAAGAGTTCAAACAGTCGCTAAATAATCATACTGGACCCTTACTTGAACCCCAGTGATAATCTGATCTGAACTATTTGAATGTACATGTGTCATGAATCAGTACAACTCTGAGGCTCTGTGGTACCATATAAGTGTTGCCCTATATTTACAGCCTGACCATCCTGCAAGTATGGTCTGCCCATCCCGTAGGCATGGTTTTCCTAGCCCAAAGGTGCGGTAATGTAACTACTGCCACTTAGGTACAACATGCCCGTCCCATAGGTATGGCCTGCCTAACCTGAAGGCTCGGTAATATAATGTAACTGCTACCTCGTAGGTACAGCCTGCCCATCCCGTAGGTATGGTCTGCCTGGCCTGAAGGCACTGTAATAGTAAACAGAATGTAGGCTCCAAAACCCTATAGTGTCAGTGTCTGTTGAGGCTAAAACAAGCTTATAGGCGGCAACAAGACAATAAAAACAACCCAGTAATATCATGTAATCACAGGTGACCTCAATATAATCATAACATGCTTTTCTGGGCTGCTAGATAAGGAATAGAGTGCTGCTGATAGTCTCTATATCATGTTGTGGAGCAAAGATCAATACTATAAGACCACAAGTCAAATAACGATGTTATAAAGGCTATAAAAGTTTTGGCCTTAAATGTCATGCCAGAAAGTGAAAAGGAAACCTTAACATACCTTTTAACCGAAGCCCTAAATGTGTCTCTAAGAATCTTGACCAACCAAAGGTAAAACAACAAGTGCGAGAATCAATAAGGCTGCAGGAATAAGTCAAAGCCAATCAATAAGGCATTAATGCCACAATCGTGACCAACCAAGTCCAAAGCATAAAATTAGTCCAATAACAATGATAAGCAACAGCTATAACCAATGAAGATATTACAACAACATCTCGAAGGAGCGATGAGCTCCCGAGGCTATATAATAAAGCGTACTTCACGTTATTCAATCCAATAACTATTATACGCGACTCAAATAAGAATCAACAAACTCCCCAATCCCTCCAGAACCTTTACACCATCATTACACAACAATAATAACCAAACGTAATAAGATAAAGGGACTGTCCAAAGCCATGGTATCCAAAACACCACTTTGTGGCTCAAAAATCTGTAAAAATGATACTAGAACATGTAATTACGAAGGAGGGTCATAGGGGAAAAGTTTCCTTGAAAAAAAGGGACTGAATTCCAAAGCTAAAAAATATTCCTCCTTGCAGTAATAACAAACGAAGCAAAAACCAACAGGAAACTACTACAAGTCATCGGCAAGTACGACTTTTCATAACTAGAAGCTTAGAATCTCATTGTAAGAAATATATAAGTATATGGGATCCTTAACTTACCAATACAACTCCATATCTACTTCCCAATATAAATAATCCACTGGAACTCTCGCTGCCCAAACCCCAAAAGAGAAGCACCACTCAAAACACGGAGAAAACTATATCAAGACTATGAGCTCAACGTGTTGAACAACTTTTGTGAAGCCCTTAATCTCTAGTTGGAAAACTTTAGGTAGTATGTTGGTCTAGGGAGAGGTTCAGCTATTTCTTAAGGCTTAGGACGAAGTTATTTGAAGAGAAAGTGATTTTTCAAAGCTGAAATCTCAATATATATCCATTCCACCAACTTGGGCCTACCTTGACGTGCCTGCTTGCACAGTCTTATAAAAATATGAATATCTCCATATTCTGAAGTTGTATGAATGAAAGGTTTGATGCATTGAAAACTAGACTCATAGACCTTCAATTTGGTAGGTTGT
Organism: Jaltomata sinuosa; assembly: GCA_003996215.1. Lineage (NCBI taxonomy): Eukaryota > Viridiplantae > Streptophyta > Magnoliopsida > Solanales > Solanaceae > Jaltomata > Jaltomata sinuosa. The sequence goes on along the minus strand of QJPP01002068.1, from coordinate 188,467 downwards.
GAGCCCACTAATTCATTATATATTTAGATAAAAACACCAAGACATTTCACCCAAATTTTAAGAGAATTCTTTAAAGGAATTTACAATATCTTTTTCCGAATTTTTATTTTGCAACTTGCTTGAATTCACAACTTAACATACGACCATAGTGCAATTAAATTACCTTATAAAACATCCTTCCTAACATATTAACTACTCTTAGTATTATCCCAAAGGTACGAGTTAATCCAACGTTCAAACGGGTGGGGTGTTACATCCTTCCCCCCCCCCCTAGAAACATTCATCCACGAATGATGATAATGTGCATGGCATCACAGGGAACAACCCAAGAACACATATAATATAAAATTAACATACCTGAAATACTTAAATGCAGGTCTATTAGCTGTTGGTTCTGAACATCATCTAAAAGGGTGAACAAGTGGGGATATCTGGTCTTCGTGTCCTCTTCAGCTTCCTACATCATCTTCTCGATATTATGGTTCTGCCATAACACTTTCACTGATGCTATATCCTTATTCTGCAATCTTCTAATCTGACGGTCTACTATAGCAACATGGACTTCTTCATATGATAGTTCCTCTAAAATCTGACATCTATTGTCGGTATTATATATACTGGATCTCCGATACACTTTCATAACATAGAAATATGAAAAACTGGGTGCACTGCTTCTAATTCTGGAGGCAACTCTAGCTGGTAAGCAACTTTGTTGATCCGTTGCATGATACGATATGGCCTAATATATCGAGGGCTCAGCTTGCCCTTCCATCCAAATCGCATAATGCCCTTCATCGGCAAACCCTTCAAAAAGACCCAATCGTCAACATTGAACTCTAAGTCCCATTGCCTAACTTCTAAATATTATTTTTGGTAGCTCTGAGCTGTCATCAATAGATCTCTGATCAATTTAACCTTTTCCACGGCCTACTGCACTATGCCAAGTCTAAGCAACCCTGACTCTCCAACCTCAAACCAACCAAGAGGGGATCGACATTTTCGCCCATATAAAGCCTCATATGGTTCCATGCTAATGCTGGAGTGATAATTGTTATTAAAAGAAACCTCAATAAGTGGCAAGTGATCATCCCAGTTCCCCTTGAAATCTAGCACACACACTCATAGCATATCCTCAAGCATCTAGATCATACATTTGGCTTGTCCATCAGTCTGAGGATAAAAAGTTATACAAAGATTAACCTGAGTACCCAGACCTTTATGGAAGGATCTCAAGAAAAGTGTTGTATACTGAGCCCGTTGATCTGAAATAATCGATAATGGGACACCATGAAGTCTTACTATTTATCTAATATATAACCCCGCATAATCTTCAACTAAGAATATGGTCCTGACAGGCAAGAAATGGACTGATTTTGTCAGCCTATCGATAATAACCCAAATAGAATCAAACTTCCATTTTGAACGAGGTAAACCTGTGACAAAATCCATATTTATTGCCCCCCACTTTCACCATGGAATAGCTATCTTATGAGTTAGCCCACTGGGCTTCTGATGCTCTACCTTTACATGCTGACAATTGGGGGACTGTTCCATAAACTCAGCTATGTCCCTCTTCATTCCCAGCCACCAATAAATCTCCTTAATATCATGATACATCTTTGTGGATCCGGGGTGAATAGAGTAGCGAGAATAGTGTGAATCTTCCATAATCTGATATCGAAGCCCTAAAACATCTGAAACGCATAGTCAATCTCTATATCTAAGGACTCCATCTCCTACTATATCAATAGCTAAAGACTCCCACTGCTGAGCCTTACCTCTAATCTGCTCTAAATTTATATCCTCGTGCTGTCGTGCCTTTACCTCTACAACTAGAGATGATACGGTTATGTCCTGAACTATGACCCCAGTATCATGAGAGTTTAATAATCTAATGCCCAAACTAGCTAGCTGATGGAGCTCGAGAGCTATCTCCTGCTTCTCAGCTTCAAAATATGATAGACTGCCATAGACTTATGATTGAGGGCATCCGCTACTACATTGGCTTTCCCTGGATGATATAAGATATCCACATTATAGTCTTTCAGAAATTCAAGCCATCGACACTGTCGTAGGTTCAACTCTTTCTATCTTAAATATATTGGAGGCTCTTATGATTTGTATAAATATCAACATAAACTCCATACAAGTAATGCCTCCAAATCGTTAGGGCATGAATAACTGCAGCAAACTCTAGATCATGGGTCAGGTAGTTCTTCTCATGCTTCTTTAACTCTCTATAAGAATAAGTAATTACATTTCCATGTTGTATTAGAACACAACCAAGCCCGATGCCTGAAGCGACATAATAGACCACATATCCCTCTGGACCCTCTAGTAAGGTCAGAACTGGTGCTGCAGTCAATTTGTCTTTCAGCTTCTGGAAACTCTACTTGTAGGCTGCGGTCCACTAAAACTTAGCTACCTTCTGAGTCAGCTTCGTCAATGGTGCTGAAAGTGTAGAGAATCCTTTCACGAACCTTCTATGATACCCTGTTAACCCCAAAAATCTATGAACTTCTATCATGGTCGTGGACCTAGGCCAAGTCTTCACGACCTCAATCTTCAATGAATCAACTTAAATACCAGCACATGATACAATATGGCCTAAAAAGGCCACCAAATGCAACCAAAACTCACACTTTGAGAGCTTAGCATACAACATTTGATCTTGAAGTACCTGAAGCACTGCACGAAGATGGTCTCTATGCTCAGCCTCTGACCATAAATATACCAAAATATCATCAATAAACATGATGACAAACAAATCTAAAATGTCTTGAATATACTATTTATCAGGTCCATAAATATTGTTGGGGCATTCATCAACCTAAAAGACATCTCAAGAAACTCAAAATGGCCATATTTAGTCCTAAAGGTTGTCTTTGGAATATCACTTTCTCAAACTCATACCTGATGGTACCTTGAATGTAAATTAATCTCTGAGAAACATTTGGCATCCTATAGCTGGTCAAATAAGTCATCAATCCTTGGCAGCGAGTATTTGTTCTTAATAGTCACCTTGTTCAGTTGTCGATAATATATACACATTCTTAGTGAGCCATCTTTCTTTTTTGCAAACAATAATGGCGCACCCCAAGGTGAATCACTTGGCCTGATGAAGCCTTTATCAAGCAAGTCCTTCAATTTCTCCTTTAACTCATTTACCTTAGCTGGAGCCATCTTGTAAGGTGGAATCAAAATTGGCTAAATACCTGGTGGCATATTAATAGCAAAGTCACTCTCACGCTCTGGAGGAATACCAGGAAGCTCATTTGGGAACACATCTAGAAACTCATTAACCACTGGAATAAACTGAAGAGTAGGTGGTTCAGCATTAATATCTTGAACTCAGACAATATGATAAATACAACATTTGTCGATCAATTTCTTTTCCTGAAGATAGAAAATAAACTTGCCTTTTAGCATTGTTGCATTACTCTTCCACTCCTAAACTACTTCCCCAGGAAAGTGGATTCGAACAATTTTTGCCCAGTAGTCGACATTAGCATAACAAGATGTCAACCAATCCATGCCCATAATAATATCAAAGTCAAGCATATCTAACTCTATCAGGTCTGCAAAGGTTTGATGGCCAACTATCTCTATCGTATAACCTCGATAAACCCTCTTGGTAATAATAGAGTCTCCAACAGGAGTAAATACAACAAAAGGTTATTGCAATAACTCTGGTACTATACACTACTTCCCAATAATAAATGGGGTAACATATGATAATATAGAGCCTAGATCTATCAAAGCATAAACAAGGTATGAGCAAACACTCAATGTACCTGTCATAACATCTGGTGATAACTCTAAATCCTGATGACCTGTATGTTAATAAGAGCGATTTTAGCCACTACTAGAACTAGATGCTCCCCCTCGGCCTCGACCTCTGCCTGCTAAAGTCTGGGACCTATGCTTTGTAGGATGTACTGAGAAAGATGACCCTGCTACTTACCCTACCCTCCATCTTGAACTTTGTTGGTCCCTCAATAGACAGTATCTCTATACATGACCCTCCCGGCCATAAGAATAGCATGATGTAGAGCCCTGAAGGTATCACCCTGCATGTGATCTACTACATGTATCACAATGAGGCATATCTGATCTATACTACTCTGGGACGATGTATTGCTATGAGCCTGATGCTCATGAGCTCTCACTCGGGCCTAACTGCCCCCGGTGATCAAACCTGCTACCCTGGGACTATTCTGGTAGGGGCCTAGGTGGTCTTCCTGCATATCAAGGTTTGGAGCCACCCTGAGACTCTGTCTAAAATCCCATAGGGCTAGCCCTATTTTGGTTCTCTCTCTCAACCCCCTTAGTCATATACTGCTAATGTCGGATCCTCTCTATGTCTTAGGCCACTGCTTGAATTTGTGAGATATCTATATCATCATTAAGTGTTGCTAAGGTACAAGCCTCTGTATGGTCTGAACTAATCCCTCCACAAAATTTACGTACCTTGCCATGCATCGTATCAATATATGCTTGTGCATATCTAGCAAAAGAATCAAATCTCAAGGCATACTCTCAGACACTCATACGGCCCTGCCAAAGATTCAGAAACTAGTCTACTCGAGCATCTAGTATATCTTGTGGAAACTATTGATCTAGGAAGGCCTTTCTGAATGTGTCCCAGGTGGGAGGAAGTGCGTCCTTCCCCCTAGATCTCTCCCAACTCTCATGCCACAATACTACTACATCATGCAACCGGAATACTGCTAACTCGACTGACTTAGTCAATGATACATGCATGACCCTGACTATCCTGCATGTGAAGCTGATCTACAAAGTGCTGAGGGTCCTCTCTGTGGTCTATCTCTGTATACTGAGGAGGACTTAAATCAAGGATCTCTTGAACCCTCAAACTTCCAGGCCCCTCACAAGGTCCTACTATGTATAGCGTAATAGGTTGGCGTTGAGTGGCCGCTAACTGAGCTAGCATATAGACTGCACTTCTTAACTCCTGATCTGTAGGGATAGGAGGTGATGGAGGTGCTATTGGAGATGCTGCTGGAGGTCTAGTAGCTTATGGGGCCTCCTGATGTGGAGTTGAAGTAGGGGAGGAATGTGAAGATGCATCTCCTACTATCTCCGGCATAACTGTCCCGGTAGGTGGTACCCTCGCCTGCGGGTGCATTTGTCTTTCGACCAATAGTTGTCTGACGAGTCAGTGGTATTTTTCTGTAGAAGCATAATAACATTGATAAGCCAAAGAACTCAACCCTTATAACTCGGTTCTATAGCATGATTTGAGTAAAAGAAGGGTAACTTTCCTGAATAATGTATGTAGCTTCCTGCTTATAATATTTAGTGTACAACACACATTTAAACAATACTCTACTAGATACGGCTTGCAGACTCCCTAGGATATGACATTTCTCTAATACCAAGTTTGTAACGCCCCAAACTTAGGGGGCACAACTGGCACCTAATGCCAAAACATAGGCCAAAGCCAACCCTGCTGAACTATTTGCCAATAGTGCATAGAAGCCACACACAATCAAGAAATAAGCAAGCATATCTCGGTTTAATTATCAGCCCTCATCCAGGAAATGCCCCTGTCAATAGCTCTAGAAAGAAAACAACTACTCCTAACAGTTCATATAAATCTATAAACAGGTAGCACGTAAGTCCTGTTTGGGCCGTCGAGGCCTCCATGATATCTAGGAAAGCATAAATGTTATGCGGGCCTTAAAGGCCATCATTATTTCTTTATAGAGTCTGAAAATAGGTATATATAATGTAAACTAGGCCAACCAGCTGCTAAACTATCAACAACAACAACAAAGCCCAATAGGCCAGCAAGCTACAACTAATCAATATACAAGGCAAAATAGTCACCATCATAACTATACAACCCAATTGACTAGTCTTCAAGCCTCTATGAATACAATACTTGGTGGGACAGGGTCCCAACATACCTGAAAACTATAAACAACAAAACAGGAAAATCTTTGATACTCTGGCAACCCCTGGAAGGAAAGGAGTCAACCAACTCGCTAAAAGCTCTATTATGCTACCCAGAAGGTCTATCTGGTCATCGCTCAGATCATGTAGGCAAGAATGCAGCGCCCCTAAGCAATGGGGAGTCAGTACGAAATAATGTACCGAGCATGTACGAAAAACCAAAAAATTAAAACTGAAGTGTAAGAACTGAACAAAAAAAGGGTAGGAGGAACACATAAGTACAATACCTTACCTTTCTACAATAATGAAGTTTTTAAAAACATAGCAAATAATAACCCAACCTTGCACCCATAAGCCCGGTAGATACAAAGAGCACATCATCGCTATAAGTCCTAAAGAGTTCAAATAGTTGCTAAATACCCATACTGGCCTCCTTACCTAGACCCCAGTGATAATCTGATCTGAACTATCTAAATGTACATGTGTCATGAATCAGTACAACTCTGAGGCTCTATGGTACCATATAAGTGCTTCTCTGTAGGTACAGCCTTCCCATCCCATAGGTACAGTTTGCCCAGCCCGTAGGCATGGTCTGCCCAGTTTGAAGACCCGGTAATATAACTATTGCCCCATAGGTACAGCCTGCCCATCCCATAGGTATTGTATTCCTAACCTAAACAGTCGTAATATAATGTAACTGATGCCCCATAGGTACAGCATTTCTGTCTTGTAGGTACGGTCTGCCCGACCTGAAGGCACAGTAATAGTAACCAGAATGTAGGCTCCAAAACCCTGTAGTGTCAGTGTCTGCTGAGGCCAAAACAAGCTTATAGGCGGTCGCAAGATGATAAAAATAACATAATAATATCATATAATCATAGGTAACCTTAATACAATCATAACATACTTTTCTAGGCTGCTAGGTAAGGAATAGAGTGTTGCTGATAGTCGCTATATCATATTGTGGAGCAAAGTTCAATACTATAAAGACATATGTTGAATAACAATGTTATAAAGGCTATAAAAACTTTGGCCTTAAAGGTCATGCCACAAAGTGAAAAGGAAGCCTTATCATACATTTCAATCAAAGCCCTAAATGTGTCTCTAAGAATCTTGACCAACCAAAGGTAAAGCAACAAGTGCGAGAATCAATAAGGCTGCAAGAATAATCCAAAGCCAATCAATAAGGCATTAATGCCACACTCATGATCAGACAAGTCCAAAGCATAAATTAGTTCAATAAGAATGATAAACAACAGTTATATCTAATAAAGATTTCCAACAACATCACGAAGGAGCAACGAGCTCCCGAGGAAATATAACAAGGCGTACTTTACTTTATTCAATCCAATAACTATCGTACGCGACTCCAATATGAATCATACAAACTCTTTAATCCCTCTAGAACCTTAACACCATCAGTACACAACAATAATAACCAAGCGTAATAAGATAAAGGGGTTGTCCAAAGCCATGGTATCCAAAACACCACTTTGTGGCTCAAAAAGTTATAAAAATGATACTAGAATATGTAATTATGAAGGAGGGTCATAGGGGGAATGTTTTCTTACAAAAAGGACTGAATTCCAAATCTAAACAATCTGCCTCATTGCAGTATCAACAATTGAAGCAAAAACCAACAAGAAACTACTACAAGTCATCGGCAAGTACGACTTTTCATAACTAGAAGCTTAGAATCTCATTTTAACAAATAGATAAGTGTACGGGATCCTTACTTTACCAATACAACTATGTAGCTACTGCCCAATATCAATAATCCCCTGGAACTCTCGCTGTCCATACCCCAAAGCGAAGCACCACACAAAACACGAAAAAAACTACGTCAAGACGACAATTTTTGTGAAGCCCTTAAGCTCTAGTTGGAAAACTTTTGGGAGTATTTTGGTCTAGGGAGAGGTTCAGCTATTTCCTAAGGCTTAGGACAAAGTTATTTGAAGATAAAGTGATTTTTCAAAGCTGAAATCTCAATATATATCCATTCCACCGACTTGGGCGCACCTTGACGTGCCTACTTGTGCAGTCTTACAAAAATGTGAATATCTCCCTATTCTGAAGTTGTATGAATGAATGGTTTGATGTGTTGAAACTAGACTCATATACTTTTAATTTGGTAATTTGGGGGCTCACTAATTCATTAAATATTGGGAGAAAAATCCCAAGACATTTCACCCAAATTTTATGAGAATTCCTTAATGGAATTTATAATATCTTTATCCGACTTTTTATTTTGCAATTTGATTGAATTCAAAAGTTAACATATGATTATTTTGCAATAAAAGTACCTTATAAAACATCCTTCCTAATATATAAAGTACTCTTAGTATTATCCCAAAGGTACGAGTTAATCCAACGTCCAAAGGGGTGGATTGTTACACTTGGTTGTTGAGTGCACCTTCTGGGCTTATGGGGGTCCAGTTGGGTTTACTTGTGGCCACTCATATCTTCAAAGGTGTGTACCTTATGTTTTCACCATGTTATTTAGTCTGATGGTTTCTTTATATCTCCTATTAAGTTATTTTTGTGTAGTTCTCATAAATTGTCTAGCTTTGGCAGGTTAACATGTTTTCTGACCCTTGTTTTCTTACCTTTAGTATATTCACATTTATTTATACTTATATATTATTTAAGCTTAGTTGTTCTATGATGCCTACTGGGTACCGCATGGTTTTTAGTACTCATGCTATACTTTTGTATCTTTTTCTGATACCGATCTTAGTACAGGTTATCGATATTGACATTGTCCTCGACTAGTATTATTGATCAGAGATACAGAGTGAGCTCTTGCTGATCGGAGTTGATCTATCTCCTTCTACTTTTGGACTAGTATTTTGTTGTACTCTCAAAGATGGTTATGCATTTATTATGTTTGTGTAATGACCCTCATGGTCATTTCTCGGTTATCATGCATTTTTAGTGTTTCAAACTTTTCCATAGTGGCTACAAGTTATTTATGACTTATCAGGACTAACGGTTTGATTCTTGGGATGTTCGTTTATGTTTTAGAAGAGTTTTTCCATTTTGGAACTCTTAAGGCTGAAAGTGGTTGACCTTGGTCAATATTCGCAAAAGACAGCTTTGGATGGGAATTCCATGAGCATTGTTAGCTCTGGAACATTGACTTTGGGCTAGAGGAATCTTTAGTTCAAGTCCCGAGGCTTCCAGACTCATTTTAGGCTATTGGGTTCTATTTTAGTAAAAGTTGGTTTTTAGGCATGGGTCCACTTTTTATTAAAATGATCTCTGTTGGCAATTTCATCAATTCCATTGAGTTTGGAATGTTGTTTCCAGTTGGGGAGCATGTTTGGTTTGTGTTCACAGGATTCTGAATGAATCCTGACAGTCCATCTGGGCGTTGTTAGAGTTGTTATTGAAGCATTAGGGGACACTGGAGACACCAACTCTAGCAAGGCTATACAGGGAAGACAAAGGCAACCACGGGATAATACAAGCAAGTCTAATTCGAATCACAAGCACAAATAGAATACTGCATAATAGTTTTCTGATAGACTGGGCGTTCCCACCATAAAGGCAGATTGGCAACAAAGTCAGCGTTCACGTCCATATAGGCGGTTTACCAGACTCAGTCTTTTGGTGCTACTCATCCACTAAAGGAAGGTTTGCCTTTGGGCTACTCATCCACAAAAGAAGGGTTTGCCAAACTTTTTAGCTTCTCATCCACAACAGGACAGTTTGCTAAAACCAATTCCAGGCGGTAAATAAACTCATATTAGTACAACTTTTCAGTACATTACTTTGGCTTCTTGCGGCTCCCCTGGCCTTATCGCCTCTTTATTTGCTTTGGAAAAGTTACTACTCTACCAACTGATTTACTTCGTCATTTATAAGCTTATGTTAAGTTAGAGGTGACTTCAGAAAACCATTATACCATAACTATTTTACTTGTAATAAATTTCCTTACCGAGTAACAATGGTACCTTGCAACGGAGATAGCCTACCGGAGTAACATTCTGGACCCTATGCTTGGACTAGGATCAGCCACACCATCCCTCCGAAGAGAAGAACAAGAGAAGCTTAGAACGCAAATATTTTATTCAACAAGCAATATTTACAAAGGGTGTAGTATTTCCTACCTAAGACTTGAATACTACACTACTACTTGAATTAAAACTTGGATCCTATCTCCTATCTACCTAGCTTCCTTTATATAGAGGTGGGAAGCTTGCTACCAAAGCTAACAACAAACCGACTTACTAAAAATAGTAAATCCCTTTCCGAGCACACCATTCTATCCTACTTTATTCAAATTGGGCCCCACAAGTATGTGACAGAGCCTAATAAAACAAAATACAAAATACACAACATCTTATACTACTGAAAGTCATAATATGTACATCAAGATCCATGTGATGGCATGTGACAGCAGGGTCCACTTTTGTCTCCTCTGCTGCAAGCAAGTGGATAAGAAACTTGCAAGCTAGTGTGTAAGCAACTTATAAACATGTGGTAAGCTGGTTCTAGGATTTTTGGCGAGTAGGCAAGTAAGATACTTTTAGAGGAGTTTGTTTTGATATGGGTAGTAAACTTTGGGATGGGTAATTTGGTCATGGTGACTTGGTAAAAACCTTGTAACCATGCATGCATCTTCTTACATCTTCCTGCATCATCATAAGGAGTGTTTGCATCATCTTACTAAGCAATGTTTGAAGGCGAGATTGAGTATCCTTCTTCTATTCACCAATCAGCTCTATGTTTTCCTTTCAGACGCTCCCTGTTTTCCAAGCCTCTTCTGCATGACCTGGTAAAGTAATTATTCCTCTTGGATGGCCCTGCTACATTGTGTTCCTAATTTTGCAATGGAACATTCATTCTTATCTTTGTGGTGGGCTGAGTTACTTCATCAATAGGAACTTGTTTTGGGCATATATTTTGTCTGTATTCAAGGACAAATGGATCGAATGGGTCCTCATATTGTTTGTATATTGCCAGTGGATAATTAGTCATCCCAGAAGGGATCATTCTTTATTTGTTAAGCATGAAAATATGCTTAGCTAGATTTTCTCTGATCTTCTCCTCATTGTGGAATATCGATGAATATGGTCTGAATTGCTTCTTGAAAGATATTCCTTGTGTCTAGATTTCCAGGCGATCTTTGAGTTTCATGTAGATATCAAACCCGATGATGAGGTCTTTCCTTGGAACATCAAAACCAAGTAGGTTGGTTTGAAATTGTAATCCTAGAAAGAATTTAATCACAACTGGATGCTTCGTGATAACAATAGTAGTTAGAATCTCATTTGATGTAGTGTTGAACTTTATATTATGGGGAATCCATGTTTTTTCGGAAGAACAGCTAAGTCGAGTATTGAGGAAGCTGCACCGGTGTCTACCATAGCAGTGACTCAAACTGGTTTGTCCCCTTTGGATGGATAGATAGTCAGCTGGATTTGAGGGGATTTTGCATCCGAAGTGTTATTATTGTTTTCTTCTTTTACTTCGGATATATGGAAATGACCAGCATTTGAATGGATCTCTTTTTTTGATTTGGATATCTGGAGATGTTCATCACTTAATTCTTCATAGACATCCATGGAGAAGAGAGTCTTCTCCATTGGTTCTTTTTCTAAGGAGAAGACCAATTCAAGATCATCATCTCGACTGAGATAGACGCCTGCATGATCTGCTATTTCTTTAAGGAGATGGATTGACCTATTAGACCTTTTGGACTGGGGAAAATTTCTTGCAAAATGTCCACCTCTGTTGCAGATGAAACATCTGCCATTTTTTTTGGGAACTGCCAGGGCTTCTTCTCCTGAAGTATTCTGTACGCCTGATAAACGTGGAGTTGCTGCCTAAAGGCTTTGGCCATTTGAACCTCCTGAACCTTTTTTGTCGCCTGGGTGCACAGCAAGAGCAATCTGACCCAGTAATAAGGCCATTTCTGGTGCAGGCTTGATCTAGGACTGGATTGTTTTGAATAATCTGCTGCAATATAGATCTCTTTATGCAGATATCATCCAGTGCATGCACAATTGTTTGCCTGATGTGTCCGACCTGTGAGATAGTTATGGATTGGAATTTTTCCTCAATGATCTCCATGGTATGGTCTGACAGCATTTTTGGTAGCAATGAAATTAAGGCTTCAAATTCCTTCATTGGCTACTTTTCTATTGGGGAGCCCGATTCATGATCATCTCTTTGACTGAGTGAGATGTTTGTGAAGTTTGCTACCGTATCAGAGAGTTGGATTGGCTTGTTATACTGTCCAGAGTAGGGATAATCTTTTACGTAGTGTCCACTTATTTTGCAAGCAAAACATTTCTTCTTCTGATAATTGTTGGGGCCCTTCCATCTGACATGTTCGGTGCTCCGAGTGGACTTGGGGCTTCCATCTGGAGGCTTATGGAGTTTGGCTCTCCTATTGCGTATGTACTTTTTGTGCCTTGCTTGTCTCTTAGAGATTGAGCCTGATCAGTCGGGACTAGTCTGAGTAGACTTGGGGCTTCCATCTGGGGGATTACGGAGTTTGGCTCTCCTGTAGCATATGTACCTCTTATGTCTTGCTTGTCTCTTAGAGATTGAGCCTGAGCATCGGAGCTAGTGACTATTTTGCTTTTGTCACTCGCTTTGTCAATGGCTGGATCATCTGGAATGATCTATTTTAGTACAAATCTGCCTCTGATAGTGTCATTCGCTATGTTATCATGAGTATTATCCACCATAGAGACTATGGGTTCATCAAGTTTATTCATAATTCCGGGTGGATAGTCTTCATCAAAAGTTTCAATTGAGGGTCTGACACTATCTTCAATGAATCCTTTGGAGTCACCTGAGGAATTTGTACTATGCTTTAAATGTGCCTCTATAGGATCAATATCATGTGGGTCCTGGGTAATGGATCCCAAATCCTCATCTTTTTCTAAGAGATAGATGCCTGGGACAACTTTATCGAAGATAGACAAGTCATTATTTGGCATAGCATAGTCTGAGATCTCCAAGTCAGTATCTGGGATGATTGAACTTAGATCTGAAAAGATTGAAGTATCATCTGGAGTGATTTGATCTGGGAAGATCAGATGTTTTTCGTTACTAGAGATCGTCATGTTATCTTGGTATGGCTCCTTGGAACTTTTATTAAGTTCTCTTTTTCTTTTGGATGGCTTCTGGATTACTTTTGAGCAGCAGTGGCATCCTTTCATTCCTACATAAATTTAGCAATGTCAAACGTAGGTTCTTTCTCATATGTTGGAGAGAGAGACATCGGGCTGTGTGAAACAGAAGGGAAATTACTAGAGGATACTCCCAATTTTTGTGGAGAGAATGTATGTGATGACATGGGGAAAAGGGTAGGCTTTCGAGGTGGACTCTGAGGCTGTGGCTGGTCAAAGGTACCATATCTTAGGTGGTGTATCTAATCTTTAAGGGAAGCCATTTCTTTGTGTTATTGGAAAAAGAAGTGAGACAGCGAAGTGCCTCGTGGACAGATATCATACTGAAGAGTTGCCACACTCCGTTCAATGGCTTTGATGAGTCCAGCATGTATATTGGAAGCATGTTTTACTTTTTTCTTGATCGTCTCCACTTTGTTTTCCATCTTTGTCTGGGCGTGAGCAATGTTTCTGAGAAATTTGCCAAGGTGGGTCAGCACCTTGTTTTGGCTGATAGCATTCTCAGTTTGCCAATTCATCGTTGCTTCAGTATCACTCATAGGTGACTTTTCTCCTATAGAAGAGATGACATTTCTTTTTGATATTTTTGGAGCGTGGAATATGCCATCTTTTTCTAAAGGTTGTTGGGATGGGAATTCGGGAGTGTGGCTGGAGTTGATGAGCTTATCATGAACACATGAGGTTCAGAGTTATCTTTGGTTCTGATATTGTGGTTTATTTTTGGAGTAGGTAAGGGTGGTCAATCTTGGGGGTTATGTGAGACAAGAAATTCATTTCTTGGACAGACGAGTGAGCTTGCAGAGGTTTTTCTTTCTTTTTTGATACTCTCCTATTTGGCTCTTGCGTAATAGTATTCATCCCATTCGACATCATCGTCAAGGAATTCTTGAAAATCACACTCGATATTCCACGGACAATATCCCGTAAAAGGACATTTGAACCATTGCACGCCAAGACCTTCATGATTGAATTGTTTTATCCAATCATGTTCATTCATGACATCAGAAGTGTACCAAAAGAATGTTTCAAAGTCATCCTCAGGGTTTGGACCGGATGTAGGGTGGTACATCTTTATGGTAAGGGTTGTTTCATTAGGGTTTTTAGGTAAGAGTGGTTAAAGCTTTGAGAAACAGGTTTGTCATATGTTTTGGTGAAAGTTGGTTCGGAGGAGTAGAGAGGTTCAACAAGGTCTCTCCATCTCTAATAATTTGTGACCCATGATTCGGGGAAGGATTTTAACAAGTTGTCCTCTTCCTTGGGATTTGGGTACACATAGTAGTTCCGTTGGTGGCATCTACGTTAAAGAGCAAAGACTTTTTGCCACCCGGAAGGGAAAGATCTATGGCATGGTTCAGGACTCGCCAAGCTATCTGGTAGTAGAGAGTTGCCTAGATAGAATCTCTAGCTTGCGGAGCTCCTTGGATCTGTACCTGGATCTTCAGCACCTCCTTTAGATACGGATCACACAGGGACATATTGAAGTTTGGGAACAAGGTGACAAACACTGTCCTAGCATTCAAAGTGATCTTTGTCGTTCCCAAGTTTGCATGTTGGTACTCGTTGTATCTTGTATCAAGGAGTGAAATATGGGCAACAACTGGTTGGCCTTTCCTTCCATTATATGTCAAAGCAACTCTGACAGCACCAAAATGGATATGGGTGAAACCATGGGCTTTCCACTGTCGTGGAAAATCCTCTGGTATCTCCAGCATGATAAATTGTTCCTCCTGAGTTTAAAGAATAGGGTGCTGGTCAAGCTTTGATGCAGCAACATATTCTTTTAATCCCTTGAGTTTACTTTGGAACAAGGAACGGATTTGTAACCACGCAGAGCATGTCTTTTTGGCGAAAGCAAAATATGGGTTCAGTAGTGGTAGGTGGGTTTCGGACACTTTATTTTCTGTGGGTAAGACATCTACCTTGTAGAGGTAGTCATATTTACATGATAGGGTTTTATTGAGGGTAGGTGACATATTTATTCTATCAAGGGACTTGCAAGGACTGGACGAACATGCACAGGACTCTGACGGACAGGACTCTGACATATTTTTTTCTTTTCTCTTTCTTTTTTGTAAAATAGGGAAAAGACTCGTAAATAATATGACTGACTCTAATATAGTAGGACTATGGTAATGACTAAGACACAAGTATTTGGTAAAGACTCAAACTAAATATATGTACAGGGGACTGGACGGATATATGACTAAAGACTCAGACAAAAGACTCTAATTTGGAAAAGGCTATGACTAAAGACAATACTACAGTGTGTAAAGTTGACGGTAATTGCACTGTGAATAAAACCTTATGCTACACTGCTCCTCCCTCTAGAAGGGATGAATCGGTGTCCCCGGATGCTTCCCCCTCAAACTGGAATCAAAGCCAGACCCATCCCTTCCGTAGGGAGGAGTAGTGTAGCATAAGGTTTTATTCACAGTGCAATTACCATCAACTTTACATACTGTAGTATTGTCTTTAGTCATAACCTTATCCAAATTAGAGTCTTTTGGTTTGAGTCTTTAGTCATATACCCGTCCAGTCCCTTGTACATATATTTATTTAGGGTCTTTATTTCATTTGAGTCTTTACCAAATACATGTGTCTTAGTTGTTAGCATAGTCCTACTATATTAGAGTCTGTCACAGCATAATCGAGTATTTTCCCGGTTTTACAAAAAGAAAAAGAAAAGAAAAAATATGTCAGAGTCTTGTCTGTCTTCATCCAGTTCTTGCAAGTCCCTTGCAAGAATAAATATGTCATCTACCCTCAGTAAAACCCTGTCATGTAAATATAACTACTTTTATGAGGTAGATGTCTTACCCCCAGAAAATAAAGTGTCAGAAACCCACCTACCACTACTGAACCCATATTCCGCTTTCGCCAAAAAGACATGCTCTCCGTGGTTACAAATCCATTCCATAGTCCAAAGTAAACCCAAGGGAGTCAAAGAATATGTTGTTACATCAAAGCTTGACCAGCACCCTATTCTTGCAACTCAGGAGGAACAGTTTACCACGTTGCAGATACTAGAGGATTTTCTGCGATAGTGGAAAGCCCATGGTTTCACCCATATCCATTTTGGTGCTGTCAGAGTTGCTTTTACATATCATGGATGGAAAGGCCAACCAGTTTTTGTCCTACTTTCACTCCTTTATACAAGATACAATGAGTACCAACATGCAAACTTGGGAACCACAGAGATCACTGTGAATGCCGGGACAGTGTTCGTCACCTTGTTCCCAAACTTCAACATGTCCCTGTGTGATCCGTATCTGACGGAGGCACTGAAGATCCAGCTCCAGATCCAAGGAGCTCCACAAGCTAGAGATGCTATCCAGGATACTCTCCACTACTAGATAACTTGGCGAGTCCAGAACCATGCCATGGATCTTTCCCTTTCGGGTGGCAAAAAGTCTCTGCTCTTGAACATAGATGCCACAAACAGAACTACTATGTGTACCCAGATCCCAAGGAAAATATCCAGGAGACAACTTATTAAAATCCTTCCTGAATCATGGGTCACAAATTATGAGAGATGGAGAGAGCTTGTTGAATCTCTCTACTACTCTGAACCAACCTTCGCCAAAACACATGACAAACCTGTTTCTCGAAGCTTTAACCACTCTTACCTAAAAAATCCCAATGAAACAACATTCTCTATAAATATGTACCACCCTACATCCGGTCCAAAGCCAGAGGATGAGTTTGAAAAGTTCTCTTGGTACACTTCAGATGTCATGAGTGAACAGGATTGGATAAAATAATTCAATTGTGAGGGCCTTGGCGTGCAGTGGTTCCAAGTCCTTTTACGGGGCATTGTCCATGGGAAATTTGTTGTGATTGTGCTGAATATCTGGAGGTCGATGATGATTATGATGACGATGAATGGTAAAGGGATTACTATCCCAAATCCAACCCAAAGGACAAAGGAAGATCTAAAAGAGAGTTCCACAAAAGGTATGAAGATGGAGATTCCTCTGTCGGTTCACTGAGCCATCCAGGGAAACATGAATTTCTAGTTTCATATAAACCCCAAGATTGGCCAACTCTATCCAACCCACTCATAAATTAACATACCAAAACCAAAGATAAACCTAAGCCTCATATGTTCATGATAAGCCCTTCCAGCTCCAGTCATACTCCCAAATTCATGATAAGCAACTTGCATGCTGGTGGGTAAGCAACTTCTAGGGGATTTTGTCTTGGCATAGGTAGTAAACTTTTGGCATGGTTAATTTGGTCATGGTGACTTGGTGGAAAAACCTTGTAACCATGCATGCGTCATCTTGCATCATCCTGCATCATCCCAAGGAGTGTTTGCATCATCTGACAGGGCAATGTTTGAAGGCGGAATTGAGTATCCTTCTTCTATCCACCAATCAGCTCCATGCTTTCCTTTCAGACTCTCCCTGCTTTCCAAGCCTCTTCTGCATGACCTGGTGAAGTAATACTTCCTTTTTGATGGCCCTGCTACATTGTGTTCCCAATTTTACAATGAAACATTCATCCTTCTCTTTGTGGTGGGCTGACTTACTTCATCTCTGAGAACTTGTTTCGGGCATAGATACTTTCTATTTGTAAGGATAAATGGATCAAAGGGGTCTTCGTATTATTCGTATATCGCCGGTGGATAATTTTCCATCCTAGAAGGGATCATCCTTTGTTCGTTAAGCATGAAGATATGCTTAGTTGGCCTTTCCCTGACTTTCTCCTCATTATGGAATATTGCTGAATATGGCCTGAATTGCTTCTTGAAAGGTATTCCTTGGGTTTTGATTTCCAAGCAATCTTTGAGTTGCCTGTAGATATCAAACTTGATGATGAGGTCTTTCCTTGGAACATCAGAACCAAGTAGTTTAGTTTGGAATTGTAATCCTGGAAAGAATTCGATCACGACTGGATGCTTCATGATAACCCTGGTAGTTAGGATCCCATTTGATGCAGTGTTGAACTTCATGTTGTGGGAAATCTATTATTTTTCCAAAAGAACAACAAAGTTGAGTATTGAGGAAGCTACACCGGTGTCTACCATAGCAGTGACTCGAACTGGTTTGTCCCTTTAGGACAGATAGATAGTCATCTAGATTTGAGGGGATTTTGCATCCGAAGTGTTATTGTTGTTTTCTTCTTTTACTTTGGATATCTGGAAATGACCAGCATTTGAATGGATCTCTTTTTTTGATTTGGATATATGGAGATGTTCATCACCTAATTCTTCGTACACATCCATGGAGAAGAGAGTCTTCTCAGTTGGTTCTTCTTCTAAGGAGAAAATTGATTCAAGATCGTCATCTCGAATGAGATAGACGCCTGCATGATCTGTTATTTCTTCAAGGAGATGGATTGACCTATCGGACCCTCTGGACTGGGGAAAATTTCTTGCAAAATGTCCACTTTTATTGTAGATGAAACATCTTCCATTTTTCTGGGAACTGTCTGGGCTTCTTCTCCTGAAGTATTTTGTATGCCTGATGAACGTGGAGTTTCTGCCTGAAGGCTTTGGCCATTTGAACCTCCTAAACTTTTTCTGCCACTTGGGTGCATGGCAAGAGCAATCTGACCCAGTGATAAGATCAGATCTGGTGCAGGCTTTATCTAGGATTGGATTGTTTTGAATGATCTGCTTCAGTACAGACCTCTTCGTGCTGATATCATCCAGTGCATGGAGTATTTCTTGCCTGATGTATCTGACCTATGGGATCATTATGGATTGGAATTCATCCTAAATGATCATCATAGTGCGGCCTGATAACATCTTTGGTAATGACGAAATGAAGGCTTGCTTTAGGCTGGGATCTCCGCCTAACTCTAAGTATATCCTTGCCATCTTCTTTAAGTGAACATCAATGATGTCCCTTTCAAACGAGACACACTTTATTTCGAAGAACTGTCATCGCAACTTCTCTTGCCTTTGGCCTGTATCACCACAAAATACTTCTTGTAATATTCTGACATTGTAGGTAAAGTCTTGGGATATGAGGAAGACGTTCTTATCTTGCATCCCAAGTGAATTCCACACATCTCTCAAGATTTCGTAGAATCTCAAAGTGAGTTCTGATAGGATCATGTACTTTTCTCGCTCGACCAGATTCTTTGTCTCCATCCAAGTGTAGAAGTCTTGGATCTTATGGGGCCACCTGGACATTTTGATATCAACAAGTGTGAAGGTATGGAATCCAGTACCGACCAATTTTGGTATTTGAGGTTCTGGTTTCCTTTCTGGAATCAGCTCATCTATCATTCCTTTCTGTGTATCATCAACTTTGGAAGGGCTTATCATGAACATATAGATCCATATGAGGCTTAGAAAAGAAAAAATATGTCAGAGTCTTGTCCGTTTTGGTCCAGTCCTTGCAAGTCCCTTGCAAGAATAAATATGTCACCTACCCTCCGTAAGACCCTGTCATGTAAATATGACTACCTTTACGAGGTAGATATCTTACCCCCAGAAAATAAAGTGTCAGAAACCCACCTACCACTAATGAACCCATATTCTGCTTTCTCCAAAGAGACATGCTCTCCATGGTTATGAATCTGTTCCTTGGTCCAAAGTAAACCCAAGGGAGTAAAATAATATGTTGCTTCATCAAAGCTTGACCAGCACCCTATTCTTGCGACTCAGGAGGACTAGTTTATCATGTTGTTGATACCCAAGGATTTTATGCGATAGTGGAAAGCCCATGGTTTCACCCATATCCATTTTGGTGCAGTCAAATTTTCTTTGACATATCATGGAAGGAAAGGCCAACCAGTTATTTCCCATCTTTCACTTCTTGATACCAGATACAACGATTACCAACATGCTAACTCGGGAACCACAGAGATCACTTTGAATGCCGAGACAGTGTTTGTCACCTTGTTCCCAAACTTTAACATATCCATGTGTGATCCATATCTGACGGAGGTGCTGAAGATCCAGGTCTAGATTCAAGGAGCTTAACAAGCTAGAGATGCCATCCAGACCACTCTCTATTACCAGATAGCTTGGCGAGTCCAGAACCATGCCATGGATCTTTCCCTTTCGGGTGGCGAAAAGTCTTTGCTCTTGAATGTTGATTCCGCCAACGGAACTACTATGTGTACCTTGATCCCAAGGAAGATATCCAGAAGATAACTTGTTAAGATCCTTCCTGAATCATGGGTTACAAATTACAATAGATGGAAATACCCTGTTGAACCTCTCTACTCCTTTGAACCAACCTTCACCAAAATGCATGACAAACCTATTTCTAGGTGCTTTGACCACTCTTAACTAAAAAAGCCCAATGAAACAACCCTTACCATAAAGATGTACCACCCTACATCTAGTACAAACCTGGAGGATGACTTTGAAACATTCTCTTGGTATACTTCAGATGTCATGAGTGAACATGATTGGATAAAATAATTCAATCATGACGGCCTTGGCGTGCAGTGGTTTAAATGTCCTTTTACGGGGCATTGTCCATGGGAAATTTGTTGTGATTGTGCTGAGTGTATGGAGGATGATGATGATTATGATGACGATGAATGGGAAAGGGATTACTATCCAAAGGCCAACCCAAAGGACAAAGGAAGCTCTGAAAGAGAGTTCCACAAAAGGTATAGAGATGGAGATTCCTCTGTTGGTTCACTGAGCCGTCCAGGGAAATACGAATTGCTAGTTTCATACAAACCCCAATATTGACCAACTCTATCCAACCCACTCATAAATGAACATACCAAAACATAAGATAAACCTAAGCCTCATATGTTCATGATAAGCCCTTTTAGCTCCACTCATACTCCCGAATTCCCATCTCAACAACCCTTTGAAAAAAAGATGGCATGATCCACGCTCCAAAAATACCAAAAACAAATGTCATCTTTCCCATAGGAGAAAGGTCACCTACGAGTAATATTGAATTAACAATGAACTAGAAACCTGAGAATGCTATCAGCCAAAACAAGGTGCTAACCCACTTTGGCATGTTTCTCAGAAATGTTGATCACACTCAGACCAAAATAATGAACAAAGTGGAGACAATCGAGAAAAAAGTAGAATAGGATTTCACACAACATGCTGGACTCATCAAAGCCTTTGAATGAAGATTGGCAACCCTTCAGTATGATATATGTCCATGAGGCACTTCACTGTACCACTTCTTTGACCAGCAGAGCAAAGAAACAGCTTCCCTAAAAGAACATATACACCACCTGAAGTATGGTACCTTTGATAAGCCACAGCCTCAACATCCACCTAAAAAGCCTACCTTCTTCCCTACGTCATCACATCCATACTCTCCACCAAAATTGGGCCACTCCTTTACTAGTTTCCCTTTGGCTTCACAAAGCCTTATTTCCTTGTCTCCGAGAAAAGAGAAGGAACCTGAGTTTGACATTGCTAAATTTGTTTGGGTATGAAAGGATGTCGCTGCTGCTCAAAAGCAATCCCAGAAGCAGTCCAAAAAGAAGAAGGAGTTTGGGGAAAATCCCAGAGAACCAGACCCACAAAATATGATGATCTCAAGTCACAAGAAGGATTTGAATAATCCATATCACACTACTCTATATGATGACTCAATTTACTCAGGTTTGAGTTCAATCGTCTCCGATACTGACTTGGAGGTCCCAGACTATGCTATGCCAAATGATGACTTGATTATCTATGATCAAGTTGTCCCTGACTTCTATGGTATAGAGGATGATGATGTCCTAGGATCCAATACTAATGATCCATATGAAACTGATCCTACAGAGACATACTCAGAGTACAGTGATGATCCACTTGCTGATGATCCCATCGAAGGATACACTAATGAAACTGAAGATCTATTTGACAGTGATCCTGCTGACGGATACATCGACAATAGTGAGGATTCCTTATAAGACTCCAATGAATATGTTGAGGAGAGTGCAAAATCCTCAACTAAATTCGCTGAAGAAGAATATCCATCAATATTCATGAATCGACCTAAATTCGCTGAAGAAGAATATCCATCAATATTCATGAATCGACCAAGGGAACCAGAAGTTTCCAAAGTTGATGATATACAGGAAGGAATGACAGATGAGCCATTCCAGAAAGGAGACCAGAACCTCAAACACCAAAATTGGTCGGTACTGGATTCAATACCTTAACACTTGATGATATCAAAGTGTCCAGGCGGCCCAAAAGTATCTAATACTTCTACATTTGGATGGCGATAAAGAATCTGGTTAAGCGATAAAAGTACCTGATTCTGTCAAAACTCACTTTGAGATTCTCTGGAGTCTTGAGAGATTGGTCGAATTCACTTTGGATGCAAGATAAGAACGTTTTCCTCACATCCCAAGACTTTGCCTACAATGTCAGAATATTGTATGAGGTATTCTGTGGTTATACAGGCCAAAGGCAAGAGAAGCTGCGATGACAGTTCTTCGAAATGAAGTATGTCTCGTTTGAAAGGTACATCATTGATGTTCACTTTCAGAAGATGGCAAGGATATACTTTGAGTTAGTCGGAGATCCCAGATTAAAGAAAGCCTTCATATTGTCATTACCAAAGATGCTATCAGGCTGCACTATAACAATCATTGAGGATAAATTCCAAATAACGATCCCATAGGTCGGATATATCAGGCAAGCAATACTCTATGCACTGGATGATATCTGCACAAAGAGGTCTGTACTGAAGCAGTTCTTTCAAAACAATCCAGTCCTAGATAAAGCCTACACCAGATCTGATCTTATCACTGGATCAGATTGCTCTTGCTATGCACCCAAGTGACAGAAAAAGTTCAGGAGTTTCAAATGGCCAAAGCCTTCAGGAAGAAACTCCACGTTTATTAGGCTTACAAAATACTTCAGGAGAAGAAGCCCAGGCAGTCCCAGAAAAATGGCAGATGTATCATCTACAACAGAAGTGGACATTTTACAAGAAATTATCCCCAGTCCAGAGGGTCCGATAGGTCAATCCATCTCCTTGAAGAAATAGCATATCATGCAGGCGTCTATCTCAGTTGAGATGATGATCTTGAATCAGTTTTCTCCTTAGAAGAAGAACCAACTGAGAAGACTCTCTTCTCCATGGATGTCTACGAAGAATTAGGTGATGAACATCTCCAGAAATCCAAATCAAAAAAGGAGATCCATTCAAATGCTGGTCATTTCCAGATATCCGAAGTAAAAGAAGAAAACAATAATAACTCTTCGGATGCAAAACCTCCTCAAATCCAGCTGACTATCTATCCATCCAAAGAGGACAAACTAGTTCAAATCAATGCTATGGTAGACACCAGTGCAGCTTCCTCAATACTCGACTTAGTTGTTCTTCCAGAAAAATAATGGATTCCGCACAATATAAAGTTCAACACTGCATCAAATGGGATCCTAACTACCAGTGTTATCATAAAGCATCCAGTCGTGATCGAATCCTTTCCAGGATTACAATTTCAAACCAACCTACTTGGTTCTGATGTTCCATAGAAAGGCCTCATCATCGGGTTTGATATCTATAGGCACACAAAGATCGCTTGGAAATCAAGACCCAAGGAATATCTTTCAAGAAGCAATTCAGGCAATATTCAGCAATATTCCACAATGAGGAGAAGGTCAGCGAAAAGCCAGCTAAGCATATCTTCATGCTTAACGAACAAAGAATGATCCCTTCTGGGATGGCAAATTATCCACCGGTAATATGCAAACAATACAAGGAGCCATTAGATCTATTTGTCCTTGCAGACAGACAAAATATATGCCCGAAACAAGTTCTTAGAAATGAAGTAACTCAGCCCGCCACAGAGAGAAGAATGAATGTTCCATTGCAAAATTGGGAACACAATGTAGCAGGGCCATCCAAGAGGAATAATTACTTCACCAGGTTATGCAGAAGATGCTTGGAAAGCAGGGAGCGTTTGAAAGAAAAGCATGGAGCTAATTGGTGGATGGAAAAAGGATACTTAAACCCGTCTTCAGGCATTGCTCAGGAAGATGATGTAAACACTCCTTGGGATGATGCAGAGTGATGCAAGACAATAAATGCATGGTTATAAGGTTTTTTACCAAGTCACCATGACCAAATTAACCATCCCAAAGTTTACTACCCATGTTAATAAAAACTCCCCTAAAAAGTAGCTTACCCACCTACTTGCCAAAAAGCCTACAACCAGCTTACCCACCTGCTTATAAGTTGCTTACACACCAGCTTGCAAGTTGCTTATCCACATGCTTGCAGCAGAGGAGACAAAAGTCGACCTCCCAGTCACATGCCATCACATGGATCTTGATGTAAATATTATGGCTTTCATAGTTTAGGATATTGTGTATTTTGTTTTAGTAGGCTCCATCACATGCTTGTGGGCCCAATTTGAATGAAGTGGGATAAAATGGTGTACCCGAATAGGGTTTACTATTTTTAGATTAGGATAAGGCTTTACTATTTTTAGTAAGTCAGTTTATTTCTAGCTTTGGTAGCAAGCTTCCCACCTCTATATAAATGAAGCTAGGTAGATAGGAGAAAGCATCCAAGTTTTAATTCAAGTAGTATTCAAGTCTTAGGTAGGAAATACTACACCCTTTATAAATATTGCTTGTTGAATGAATTGTTTGCTTTCTAAACTTCTCTTGTTCTTATCTTCGAAGGGATGGTATGGCTGATCCTAGTCCAAGCATAGGGTCCAGAATGTTACTCCGGTAGGCTATCTCCATTGCAAGGTACCATGGTTACTCGGTAAGGAAATTTATTACAAGTACAATATTTATGGTATAATGGTTTTCTGAACTCACCTCTAACTTAACATAAACTTATAAACGGCTAAGTAAATTACTTGGTAGAGTAGTAACTTTTCCAAAGAAAAAAGAGAGGCGAGAAGGTCAGAGAGAGCCGCAAGAAGCCCAAGTAATATACGGAAAAGTTGTACTACTATGAGTTGATTTACCGCCTGGAATTGGTTTTGGCAAACTATCCTGTTGTGGATGAGAAGCTAAAACGTTTGGAAAACCCTCCTTTTGTGGATGAGTAGCCCAAAGGCAAACCTTTCTTCAATGGATGAGTAGCCCCAAAAGACTGAGTCTGGAAATCTGCCTATATGGACGTGAATGCCAACTTTGTGGCCAATCCGCCTTTATGCTCTGGAAAGCCCAGTCTATCAAAAAATTATTATGCAGTATGCTATTTATGCTTGTGATTTGAATTAGACTTGCTTGTAGTATCCCATGGTTGCCTTTGTTTTCCCTGAGTAGCCTTGCTGGTGTTGGTGTTGGTGTTGGTGTTGGTGTCTCCGGTGTCCCCTAGTGCTTCCCCTGCTAATTGGTATCAACTGCTACAGCAGTACCCAACCCTTCGCATGCGTGGGGGGTTGGCTGCATGCGCATAGAAGGGGCACCAGGCATGGCCTTTTTTTCCCTTTGTATGCGCTAGGGCCTGGTCGCATATGCAATGCCCGCGTACATGATGGCTAGCCCTCGTACATGCTGAAGGCATGCCTGGGCATGCCCTCTCCTGCCTAGTTCGTGTGCGTATTCCTGGCCGCGTGCGCACAAGCTTGGCTTGGCATCTTTATATAAGTTTCAATTTCATTTTCTCCTCTAAAGTTCCAAAATTTCTCTATTGTTTTGAGCTTCAGAGCTTCCATCTCATCCCCAACAATTAAGGTAAGTTCATCTTAATTCCCTTCTCCTTTTTCATCTTTCAATTCGCGATATCTCCCATTTAATTCTGTTAACTCCTTATTTAAATCCTTTGATCTTATGGACTTTTGGGGCTGTTTTGTGCCCCGAATCGAGTCCCATTCTCACCCAAATTACAAGCATGGGTTTAGAAACCCACTGCAAATATATTTATGGGTTTTGTTTTCTATTTTGTAAACCAGACCCCAAGAGTTATTTTTTTACCCGATTTCCAGCCTGAAAGTTTGGATACAGTTTTGAGTAGGCATTTTAATTCTTATACGTGATTTAAGGGCCTTAGAGTAGAGTTTGGCTAGCGAATACTTAGTATAGGTTGTAGCTCTCTCGTAAGACTTGGTGTAGACAGTGTACTATCCTTAGGATTAGGATCAGATAACTTAGCTTAGTTTAGGCTACTTCCGATTGAGTTTAATAGACTTAAGAGCCTTAGCGTAGAATTAGACGAGGGTTCATGATAGAGTAGATGTTACCATTATTTTAATATTTATTGTTCTTGCTAGTATTGTGATTTCATTAATCATATACTTATGGGCCTAAGGTCGTGGACGCTGGATTAGCTGGACTCCAGGTCAGTATGATTTTTGCTTTGCTTAAGTTTTGATTAGTTGTGTGCCTCAGTGATAAGTTGATAATCTACCAACTAATTGAGATTTTATTCATGAATTATTGACATGTTTTGATGAGAATTAGAGGTTCTTATTGCCTTTATTGATGAAAATACAGGTACTCTTCGTCAAAAGTAGAAAACAAAGGAATTGAACCCAAAGAGCCCAAAAAGAGTTGAAGTGTGAAAGTGATCAAAAAGAGAAAGAATCGTCCTAGAGGTGCGATTGACATGTGAGACGCATAATGCAGTGTGTGGTCCTCACCTCTCTTTGCTCATCACCACCAAAGCAGCTGAGATCACTGGTTTGAAGAAAGAGTGCATGTAATGCACATAACATATGGTGCAACCGCACGTCATGTTGCATATTGTGTCACACCACTCTCAAAGGGCAATTTTGTCTAATGCCAAGTGACATTTTGGAAAGCTTTTAAAACCCCTTTTGGGTTGTGCACCAGATATAGTTTTAGTTCTGATAGTTTTGAATAAAGAATAGTTCCCAAGGAAGATATAGACAGTACTCTTTTCTCTTCATCTTTTACACTTTGAATTCACCATTTTTGTACTAAATTGAGAGTGGATTTGGATTTTGGGTTAATTATGAATGGAAGTATGAGTTACCCAATTGGTATATTCTCTTATTTCCTTAGTATGAGCAGCTAATTTTCTTGTCTAGGGGTATGTGTATGATGGGCATTTTAATTTAGGTATGGGTCTTGCTTAATTGTGCTTATAATTGATGAAGTGATATGGGTCCATTGAATTCCTTAAGTTTTTATCATAAAATTGATGGTTGCAAACTTTAATTGAGTTTTCTTAATTGTGTTTTTGCTTGATAGAGGGCTTCATAATTCGGATAGGAATTCAATAGTGGAAATTTGATATTTCCACCTTAGATTGAGGCTAGAAATAGATTAATCGACAAAAACTCTCATCTAAGAGTCTAAGCTAGAAATAGTATGACTTCCCCAAGCAATTGAATTGGTTGGTTCATGTTAAGACTATGGTTCTTCAACAAAGACCATAGGATATAGATTTGGAGGATCGAGAGATTACCAAATATAACTAAAACCAAAGCTACCCGTATCATTAATCAAGAATTTGCATAATTAATCAAGTACCCTAACCCTTTGAAGAATCTCATCGGAAGCATACCCCTAGTCCCCTTCTTATTGATTACAAATCTCGTGTTTACATACACTTTTGTGTTGATATCGAAGTTGATACATACATTTCCCTTTCCAATTCCCCCAATCTTTACTTTTAAGTTACTTGAGAATTTACTCTCTTAGTGATTATTTCTTGACGATCTTTTAGAGAGCCATTAATCCACTCTCCGTAGATTCGACCCTGACACTAGTTGGGTTACTTTTGTTTTGTTTGACAATCGCTACCACCTCTTTTGGGAGAGTGCTTTGAGCATCATCAAAAATGGTGCCGGGGAGTGGTTTTTGAATCGTCCATTGATTATCGTTTCAGTTCACTTTGTTGAGTGTTTGTTCATTTTACTTTTTATTGTTTGTGATTGTTTGGACAGGGTGCCCATGAGCAAAGTGAGCGGCCAAGGAAGTATATATGAATATATGGATGTGGATCATGAGCATGTGGTCCACGGTGGTGGTGCAATCCGCTTACCACCCATTGTTGGAAATATCATATTTCATCTTATGAGCACTTTGCTCCACTTGATTCAGATGAAGGGTCTATTTAGAGGGTTAATGCATAAGGATGCCAACTGACATATTCGGAACTTCACAAAGATATTTCAACCCTTCAACATCAATCATATTTCACAAGAGTCCATCTGGCTCCATTTATTCCCATTCTCCCTTGTGGGGGAAGCGACGACTTGGCTTGAAGAGCACCCCAAGGTTTCAATTACTTCATGGAATGGATTGGTTGAGGCATTTTTTGTGTGGTTCTTTCCTTCCTCACAAATGATGCAATTGAGGGATGTCATTACCAACTTTCACCAACTCCTGATGCAATTGAAGGATGTCATTACCAACTTTCACCAACTCCTGGATGAGCCATTGCATAAAGCACGGCTAAGGTTTAAAAAGAATCTCTTATTGTGTCTGAATCATGCTTTGCCTGATAATGTCCTACTTTAAAGCTTTAATCGATCCTTGGACTTGATGAACAAATATCTGGCGAACAACCTTGCGAGTGGAATATTTATGGACCAACAATATGGTATTTCCTTGGCTCTTTTAGAGTGAATAACAAAGACAAATCATGCATGGCATACTAGAGAGGCAGATGTTTCCTCGGGGGTGACTTCGTCCATTATGACAAGTGAAATGAGGCAAAAAAAAGAGGATAGAGATGAAACAATGGCCAAGATATTGACGTAGATCAATCTATTGGCTAAATATATGATGAGGGTTGGAAATAAAAGTGTGAATGTTGTAGGGACTTATGGTTATAGAGCTCATAATGAAGGTATGTACTCCCCTATGAATGAGGAGTTATGTTATCTTGTGGTGGATTATCGGCCTGGATACCAAGGTACCAACCAAGGTCCTTGGAATCCGAGGGATAAGAACTAGAATAGGGACAAGGGAAATTAATGGATAAATAGGGAGCTGGGTAGAGACCGTGAAGGTCAATAGCATGATCATAAAAGAGATGGTGATCACTACAATCATCATAGTACCAACCCCTATGTGCCTCCACCAAAGGTCGATGTGTCTCCTTACCAACCAACGGTGAGTAACCCTGGATATTCCATGATTGAGAACATATTGTCTCAAGTCTTGAAGAGAGTTGAATCAACTGATAGTGGAGTGAAGGAATTAAAGACCGAGGTGTCCACTCTTCACCAAATGGTGAGATCCTATTCAACATCTATCAAGCACCTAGAAGCCCAAATGAACCACCTCTCTTCTCAAATGAACCCTCGCTAAAAGGGTACTCTTCCAAGTGACACACTTGCAAACCCAAAGAATGATGGCCATTTGATGACAATAGTCACTCGGAGTGAAAGGATGCTTAGTGGGACAAGAAAGCCAAATGTTGAGGTTGTTGGGGATCATGAGGACAAGATATAAGAGGGTCGTGGTTGAGAATGAAGTTGATGAAAATCCAAATATTTGGGTGAAGCCTAGTGCACCCAATGTGATTGAAAATGATGAAGACCCACATGAAGAGAAGCATGAGACCGACTCTCCTTCTCAAATTTCTATTGATATTGAAGAAAATGCTCCAAGTGTTACTAAAGGACCCCCTCCATATCCTTAGAGATTAGCCAAAAAAAAGTAAGATGCCCAATTTAAAAAGTTTGTTGACATGTTTAGCAAACTAGCCAATAGCATTCCTTTGGTTGATGCTCTTACAAAAATGCTGGGGTATGCAAAGTTTATGAAGGAGTTATTGAAAAAGAAGCGAGTTATTGAAGTGGGGATGGTGAAAGTGTCCCACAGCTGTAGCGCAGTGATGAAAAGCAAAATTTCCCCCAAACGGGAAGACCTGGGAGCCTTTACTATCCTGTGTACTATAGGAGTATTTTTATTTCGAAAGGCATTAAGTGATCTCGGGGAAAGTATAAACTTGATGCCCTTTGTGATTTTTATGAAGTTAGGCTTAAGTACCCCTAGGCCTACACCAATGAGATTACTAATGGCCGATCATTCAATTAAACTCCCAGTGGGGATATTATTCGATATTCTAGTTAGGGTAGACAAGTTCATCCTACCGGCCGACTTTGTGGTATTGGATAATGACATCTATCTTGAGGTGTCCTTCATATTAGGGTGACCATTATTGGCAATTGGAGAGCTCTTGTTGATGTGGATCTAGGAGAGCTCAAGTTCCATGTGGGGAGCGAAGATGTGACGTTCAATGTATGCCAACCTACAAAACCACCTGATAAATTCAGAGTTATGTCTGTGATCAACACCAAGGGCAAGTTGGTTGAAGCCTTTGGTGAGTGTGAGATGAAAGAGGTACCAGAATATAAGGTGTTGTCAACTTGGCAACAAGATGAGATAGTGAAGATTTTGAGGAAGCACTTCCATCACTTTAGATGGGGCCACGCCAATTGGATTGGTGTGCTTCTGGGAAATGATTGAAGATTGAGGTACTATCATCGAGCCACAATGTAAAATCAAGCACTTTTGGGAGGCAACCCAGGTGTTTATACTTTTTATTTTTATTACCTTTTGTTGTTTTGGTGTGTTTTAAGAATGCATGGAGATGGAAAAATGACTAAGTGGAAGAAAAAGATTGATGGCATATGCGAAGGGCCATGCGGTTCGCACATCCTATTATGCAGCCACATGTGGCATCGCATACCCAAACTAGTGGATTGGGAAGAAAAAGAAAATTTGGAGGTGACATGCAATGGGTTGTGCGAATCGCACCTCCCATTATGCACATCGCATCTCCATCGCACACAGAAATAGAAAGTTGGGCAAAATTTGGCTCAAAATTGGCATGTGCGATGTGATGTGCAAGCCGCACAATAGCATGTGCAAAATGCATATTGCGGTGCACTCAGGTAAGTTTGAATAATTATTTTGACCTACCCATTGACCGACCTGACCCGAAGACCCACCCGCGACCTTTCTTCTTCTTTTTCTCCCTATAAACTGTTACCACCACCTCTTTTCTCCATTATACTACCATAAACTTCCATAACTCTCTCCTAAAATCCCCAAATCCCTCAAACTTTTCCAAAATATTCTCCTTTCTCACCCAAACTGCGTCACCACTGCTACCCATCGATCATCGTCACCTCTATTTTTGGTCAAGAGTTGGATCACCATTGTTGGCACCCTAAAAGCTTCAATTTTTTGCTTTTTTCTCCCTCTTCTCTACTTGTGGTTAGTTCCCCAATATCAAATCCATGTTTTTAAGTATATTGGGAACACGTATTGTAAAGCATGCAAATTTAATCTTCCATGTTTGTTGTGGGTGAGATCCAAAAATTTTAGGACCCCAATTTTTGGTATATTGTTGATTTTGTTGGTGATAAACTTGGTAGATCTAGTTTTTTTGATAATGCATGTGTTTTGTGTTAGTTTTTAGCCCTAAAATTTGTGTTTTGGGTGAAGTCTGAGTAACCAACTTGAGTTGATGCATGGTTT
The DNA here is from genome assembly GCA_003996215.1 of Jaltomata sinuosa. Classification (NCBI taxonomy): domain Eukaryota; kingdom Viridiplantae; phylum Streptophyta; class Magnoliopsida; order Solanales; family Solanaceae; genus Jaltomata; species Jaltomata sinuosa. The sequence continues at coordinate 157,081 of QJPP01002068.1, read as the reverse complement.
GGCTCTATGACAGATTGGGTGATGTCATTCTTAAGGGCAAATCATCATCTTTGCAAGGTTTTTGTTGAATCATGTTGATTGGGCTGAAATTGTTGTTACCACTGCGCTCGTGTGTTGTTTCAATTGATTATGATTGTTCGTTGAGCGCTTTAGTTGAGGGGAGTGAATTATTATGCGAATGAATGTGCCTATGTTTGAAGCAACTTTTGGTGAATATCCCATTGGTGGAGGTGTTGCTATAAATGATGGGGTACACAAAGTATATGAAAGATGTGTTAACAAAGAAAAGGGATGTGGATGTTTGAATAGTGGAGGTGTCATACCAATATAGTGCCATCATGGCAAGTAACTTAGCTCCAAAAAAAAAAAGATCTGGGAGCTTTCACCATCCTTTGTCCCATTAGTGTTTACCAATTTGCCAAGACTTTATATGACCTCGGGGCAAGTTTCAACTTGATGCCCCTTGCTATCCTTAAGATATTAGGTCTAGGGGCTTCTAATCCCACTCTAATGAGGTTTCTTATGGAAGATAGGTCCATCAAATACCCGGTGGGCATTTTACATGATTTGTTGGTGAAAGTTGATAGGTTAATTCTTTCTGTTGATTTTGTGGTGTTGGATTGTGAGGTAGACTTCTAGGTACACATAATTTTAGGGTGCCCATTCTTTACCACAGGACGTGCTCTAGTAGATGTTGAGTGCAGGGAGTTGAAATTATGTGTTGGTGAAGAAGAGGTCACCTTTAATGTTTGCAAATCAATGAAGCCACTGGATGACATTCAAGTGATATTTGTGATTGACATAAGTAAAGAGGTTGGCTAGTGAGCTATTGTCTGTGCCTGTTTCTGTATCGACCCCAATAGGAGATTCTTTAGTCATGGATCAGATTGTGAGATCTTGTGTGATTACTGTGGGTGATTTGGAGACTTGGGGTGACCTGTTGATACTTGATATGGTAGAGTTTTTGACGTAATTCTGGGTATGGACTGGTTATCCTCTCACCGTACGGTTTTAGATTGCTATGCTAAGACCGTTACCATAGCCGTGCCTGGCGTATCCTCAGTTGTGTGGATTACTTAGCATATATTTGAGACTTCTTCCCCTGAGTCCATCCCTGTGGTTAGAGACTTCCAAGATGTGTTCCCTATCGACCTGCCAAGCCTTCCACCTGAGAGAGATATAGACTTTGCCATTGAGTTAGAGCTGGGCACTAGGCCCATTTCTATTTTTCCTTACCATATGGCTCCAGCTGAGTTAAGGGAGCTTAAGGAGCAGCTCCAAGACTTGTTAGCTAAGGGGTTAATTAGACCGAGTGTGTCGCCTTGGGGTGCTCATGTTCTGTTCGTCAAAAAGAAGGATGGGTCGATGCGGATGTGTATTGATTATCGACAGCTGAATAAGGTTACTGTGAGGAATGGGTATCCAATGTCGGGTATTGATGATTTGTTTGATTAGCTCCAGGGTTCAGCTGTGTTTTCGAAGATAGATTTAAGGTCATGCTACCACCAGTTGAGGATTAGGGCAGAGGACATTCCTAAGACAGCATTCAGGACACGTTATGGCCTCTATGAGTTCCTAATGATGTCTTTTGGGGTGACTAATGCCCCCGCAGCTTTCATAGAATTGATGCACAGGGTGCTTAGCCTGTATTTAGATATATTCGTGATAGTCTTCATTAATAACATTCTGATATACTCAAGGATTAGAGATGAGCATGAGAAGCACTTGAGGATTATACTCCAGACTTTGAGAGATCATCGGCTTTATGCCAAGTTCTCAAAGTGCGAGTTTTGGGTTGAGTCAGTTGCATTCCTATGACACATGGTGTCTAAGGAGGGGATTAGAGTGGATCCGAGTAAGATTTCAGTAGTTTGTGATTGGCCTAGACCTACTACTCCTACTGAGGTTCCCAGCTTTATTGGGTTAGCAGGGTACTACAGAAAGTTCATAGAGGGGTTCTCTTTCATAGCAGTTCCTTTGACTAGGCTGGTTAAGAAAGAGGTCACATTTCAGTGGTCAAATCAGTGCGAGGATAGCTTTCAGAGGCTTAAGGCCTTATTGACTTCAGCTCCTGTGTTGACTTTGCCGATCGAGGGTCAGAGTTTTTTGGTGTATTTTGATACTTCTAGGGTTGGTCTTGGTTATGTGTTGATGCAGCAGGTTTGTGTGATTGCATATGTATCAAGGCACCTAAAGGTTCACAGGCGCAACTACCCCACCCATGACTTGGAGTTGGTGGAGGTAGTTTTCGCGCTCAAGATCTGGAGGCACTACTTATATGGAGTTCATTGTGAGATATTCACCAATCACTGTAGTCTTCAGTACATTACGAGTCAGCAGGAGCTGAACTTGAGCCAGAAAAGATGGATTGAGTTGCTGAAGGACTATGATTTCACTACTCTGTACCATATGGGCAAGGCAAACGTGGTAGCGGATGCCTTGAGTCAGAAAGCGGTGAGTATGGGCAGCCTAGCTTCACTTTCAATTTTGGAGCGACCATTGGACTTGGAGATCCAGTCCTTGGTTAACCACTTGGTTAGGCTTGATTTATCAGATCCTAGTCGAGTTCTTGCAAGTGTTGAGGTTTGGTCTACTCTTGTTGATCAGATTTAGAGCCGTCAGTTTAAGGATCAATGGTTGTGTGACCATCGAGATTAGGTTGTTCGGGGTAAGGCTAGCCAGGCTACTTTAGATTAAGATGGGATTCTGAGGTTTAGTGGTCAACTTTGTGTTCTGAAGGTTGGTGATTCGATTCAGTTGATACTCCATGAGGCACATTATTCTAGATACTCCATTCATCCTGGGGCGGTGAAGATGTATAAAGACTTGAGACAACTTTATTGGTTGAGTGGTATGAAGCAGGATGTAGCAGAGTTTGTATCTCAGTGCTTGAACTGTCAGTAGGTGAAGTTTGAGCACATAAGACCTAGTGGTTTGATGCAGCGACTACCCATTCCTGAGTGAAAGTGGGAGAGGATTACTATGGATTTCGTGGTTGGTTTACCTCATACTTCCCGAGGTTTTGATTCCATTTGGGTGATTATGGATCGGCTAACTAAGTCAGCCTATTTCTTATCGGTTCAGACTTCCTACAGTGCCGAGAGGTTAGCATAGATCTATATTCATGAGGTTATTCGATTATACGGGGTCCCAGCTTCTATCATTTCAGACCGGGGCACTTAGTTCACATCTCAGTTCTGGAGGGCTATTCAGCAAGATGGCCAATCCAAGAGGACTATTAAGGTCCTGGAGGATATGCTTCGAGCCTGTGTTCTTGATTTTGCAGGTTCTTAGGATCAGTTTGTGCCTTTGAGTGAGTTTGCATATAATAATAGCTTCCATTCTAGTATTGGCATGGCACCTTTCGAGGCATTGTATGGTAGGCATTGCAGATCACCGATTGGTTAGTTTGATGGGTTGGAGTCCAGGCCATATAGTACTAATTTACTTCAGGATTTCTTAGACATAGTTAGAGTGATTCAGGATAGACTTCAAGCTGCTCAGAGTAGGCATAAGAGCTATGCTGATCATATACTTTGTGCTTTGGAGTTCAGTGTTGGTGATTTAGTATTTCTCCATGTGTTGCCCATGAAGGGCGTGATGAGATTTGGTCAGCGGGGCAAGCTTAGCCCCAGGTATATTGGTCCATTTGAGATCCTCTAGAGAGTTGGTAGTGTTTCCTATCAGTTAGACTTGCCTCCGATGTTTTTAGCTATGCATTTGGTGTTTCATATTTTGATGTTGAGATGATATGTTCCAGATAAGTCTCATGTGTTACAGTGGGATTCGATTCAGTTGGATGAGAGGTTAGCTTATGTTGAGAAGCCAATTTCTATTATAGCCATAGATGTCAGGAGGTTGAGATCTAGGGAGATTCCTATTGTGAAGGTTCAGTAGAGGCACCATCCAGTCGAGGAGGCTACCTGGGAGACTGAAAGAGATATGTGGGTCCAGTATCCACAGCTATTTGAGCCTTCAGGTACCTCTTTCTTCTTGACTTTCAAGTATGAAAGTCCTTTTTAGTAGTGGATGATGTAATGACCCTTCCGGTTATTTTTGTGTTTATGCCTTCTTTATACTGTTAGAGCTTTCCTAGAGCAGCCACAAGTCATTTATGATTTGCTGGGACCGGTGTTTCGGTGCCCTAGACGTTCGTTTGGTAATTATAGCTGTTTGCCCAGTTTAAAGCCTTAACTTAGGAATTCATTGACTTTAGTCAACATTCTTAGCTAATATGCTTGGAATTGAATTCCGACAGTTCTGATAGCTCCAGAGCATTGAGTTTGGTCTAGTTGGACCTTTAGTCATGGCCTGAGAACTTTTGGTGTGGGTTTTATGTTGGTTTTTTCTGTTTTTAGGCCATTTGGAGTTGAAAGTGGAACTTGGGTCAGCTTTCGATGATCGAAGCGTCAGATTTGAAATCCGATGATTCCATCAGCTCTGAAATGATGAGTTTGGGTTAGGTTGGTGGTTGGTTTGTTTTTCGGGTGAGCCAGGATCATTTCAGATAGTAGGTTGGATTTAGTTAGTGTTGACTTGGGTCAACATTCCTCTGAAATGACCTCGTATAGAAGTTTCATAGATTCCGTTGAGTCTGGAACGTCGTTTCCACACTATTAGCATAATTGGTTTTTGAGTATCAACTTCCAATTGTGCCCGGAATACCCCGTAGAGTTTCTAAAAAGTTGCAGATTTTATTGCAGGCAGCTTCCTCAGTGCCATCGGCATCCTGGCAGCGCGATAGCGCTAGTCTGTTGCCCGCCTGCCAGCGCCAAAGGTGCTCTTTAGCACGATCATGCACGCACATTCTGTCAGCCAGCTTGATTGCGCCATTTTGGCGTGATGGCGCCTTGGCGCCTAGCTTTCTCTAGCGCGATGGCGCTGGTCTTGCGCGATAGTGCTGACCAGTGACCAGAAGCTATTTGTTGCTGGCACTTCGAGTTTTTAGCTCTAATTCTTGTTTCCTCCCAACTCCAAGCTAAAAATCCTCTTTACCAAATTGCTCTTATCATTTCATAGACTTGGGGAAATCACGTGTTTGTCAAAAATACTTGCTCCCTCGATAGTTGGTAAGTCTACTTCCCCAAGATTACTCCTCTCCTTTATCTAAAAACCAACATTGTTGGAAAATTCTCAAGCTTAGATTCGGCCTTTTTGGTTATTGCATAATCATGGGTTCGTGGGACTCACTGCTTGGGTGTAATTTCTCTCATGTGGTAACTATTCTTGCTCAAATTCCAATTTTCATCTTTTAATCCTCTCTTGAGAGGGCTGTTTTGTGCCCTCCTCTTGACTAATCTTGCTCAATTTTAGAGCATGTCTTCTTGGCATTGTGGTGGTCATCGTGCTTCTTTCCATTTTGGTTTTGGGTTGTGGGCCCTGTAAGTCAACTTTTAACCCAAATATCGACCCGACTATAATAGTAGCATTATGGGTACCGTTAGACTCATTTTAATGTGTTATTTATGTTTGTGATAGTTTGATTATCATTTGGAGCTTCTCAAAGCGTACGGCCTTGGATATCGTCATCCTAGCAGCTTGTCATCAGACGGCAGGTAGGTTATGGTCTAAACTCCCTAGACTTCACATATATCGAATAAAATTATGCTAATTGGCATCCTTGGGTTGGGTTATTAGCTTGGCACTACAGACCTTGACCATTTTTTCCCGTCTGTCCCATTTCTTTCCTCTGTTATGTGTAGTACTCCACGTAGTTTGATATTATCACCCTTGTGGTTTGGTGTGGACTTTTTTGGACTTTGGACCATAGACGGTGGGCTATTCGATGTGTTTCTGTGAGTCCCGAACATCATTATCACAATTTTAGGCTGGTTATATGTGTTATAGAGCGATTGGGGCCTCTGCAGGGCCGATAGGTTAGTTATGAGCCGTTGGGCTATTATCTCTGATTGATCATACCATTTCCATACATATAAAGAGGATTTTTACCATATTTACTATGGTTTTGGCTTTGATCCCACTTGTGTTGATTTTCTAAACTTTGCATGGCCATGGGGGCCCGTTTTTTATGGAAATGACTTGGAATGGTTTTGGTCTTGATTTGTGGATCTTCTTGGGGTAAAGGATTTAAAGTATGGCTTTTATCACAGCTTTTACTACTATTGCTAGACTTGGCAGGGCCGTAGTGCTAGATGGATTTCCTTACTGATTTGAGATGGTATTAGATTCGATCAGACCGAGCATCAGAGCTGTTTTACTACTGTTTTAGACCCGGTTATGCCCAGGGACCCTTGGTGGGGTTTTTGAGGCATTTTTCCACTGTTTTAGACCTGGACAGAGTCTGGGCAGGCATATTTGAGATTTGAGTCTCCATCTTGGATCCAGACCTACTCCGGGCGATGTTTTTGAGATTGAGTTATAGTATGTGGTCTGGGACCTCCATGGACCTTATTGATTTGGACCAGAGGCCTTGGGATGCGAGTGTCGGGGGGAGGGGTATACGGTGGATTATAGGTATGAGGGAAGATTCCTTACATGGAACCTAATTGCTGGGCCCATTCGGCGCCAAAGGAGGTACATACAGAGTTATTGTTCCACCCAGAGATCATCATGCATTATATTATTCATTGTTTAAGGCTCCACCCTTGTTTGCTATTTTTTGAGTGTACGCTCTGATTATATAGGCGGCTGAAGGGTTTTGTTTTCACTTGTTGGCATTTTGTCAATTGTATGGGCGGCCGGGGGACTGTAGGTCAACTTTTGTTACTCTATCACAATATTATTCCCTGTCATGGTTGTATATAAGGTTGGAACCGAGAGATTGTTAGTTTCTTGACTTGGTGATTTGTATTCTTTGTTGGGTTATTAAATCTTGTTTCTGTGCATGACTATATTTATTCTTCTTCTCCCTTCCCTGTCCACCTAAAGTTACCGGTATACCACCCATTTTCTAAACTTACTATATATACTGTTATTGCGAGGATCCCAGGTGCGTCATTTCTTACTTTCACATGTGCTTGTTATGTATATATTCTACTTGCTAGCCTTGTATGTTATTTTCTGTTGTCTTCCCTCTGGGCTAGTTTTTGTGTACTTCTTCGTCGATTCTGTGACTATTTGCTTCTATTATGCTTGTTACTATGTTTTTATCTTATATGTGCCCAGTCAGCCTATGATACCTACTGGGTACCATTTGCTTCGCATTTGATGCTTATACTACACTCTGCATCTTCTGGTGCAGATCCTAGTGTGACCCATCACCGCTAGCTCGTGGGAGACTCATGCTTGGAGATTTTGGACTGTTCCAGACTGAGGGTGAGCTCTTGGTGATCGGAGATTGACTTTAGTTTATCTTCTTTATATTTTGTACTCTCTTAGCTTTGGAGACATGATGTATATGTATTATTTTGGGTCCCTTTCGTACTCCTTATGTAAATTCGGCTCTTATATACCATGACACCAGGTTTTGGGTGTTGGCTTAGCTTCTGTATGTTATATATATACACATGTTGTTACTTTTCTTCTCGTGTAACCCTTGCTTCCGTTTGTATTACATGTTCTTCCGCTTACCTGTTAGATAATAGCCCATTACTAACCATTGTGGGGTATGGGAATTGGTTCGCCTACTAGAGGGTTGTAGGTGCCATCATGACTGAGAAATCGGGTCGTGACACCTTAGCTCAATTTCACATGCATAGCTTGATTTAAGGAAAATTTCATGAATTGATATTATGATCTCAAGTATTTTATGAAATTGCATGCTTAATTCTTCAAGTTATGAATTTAGAAATAAAAGTGAATTATAGCTATGCTAAGCTTTAAGACTTATGATTTGAATTTGCATGACATTAGATATGTCTTTATTCTTTTCAAACAGATTTGGCATTAGATATGTCACAAACATGTTATGAGCTATACGTATGTTTTGGGAGTAATATTTAGCACCGAGCGATGAGGGTTCTAGATAACCCAAGTCCAAAACTATGTTGCTACCGTAGGTTTCCCTCTGTGGCTTATGACAGGATCCTATTACGATAAGTTCTAACCTTGGCCGGTTAGGACAATCTTTTTTGGTGTGGGTGTATGACACTGGACTCCATGTAGCTCATCATGGTTTATGTTGGTTAAGAGAAACTCCCGTATGAAGGTTTTAAATTTATGCCATGTTATTTCTTACCTTATGCATAAATTATGATATTTCTTATGATTTCTCTTATTATGCATGGACTCAGTTTTAACTATGTTTTAAGTACATTAATATCATATTTATGCATGGCTCACTTATTCAATACATCCTACAGTACTGACGCATATTTTGTGTTAGATCCTATCTATGATGTAGATTCAGGCTCCTTCCCTCCGGTTCGTGGCTAGACATTATCGGTTATCCAGATTCGGTTGGTGAGTCCTCATCATTCGAGGGCCATAGCTAAGCTAGTTACCTTTATGTCTTTTCTTCGAATTTCTGAGTTAGCTGGGGTCTTGTCCCAGTAACTCTTTATGTTCGTTTAGAGGCTTCAGATAAAACTAAACTTGTATTTTGTATTTTCGGATTTGGTATTCTTAAACCTTTATCTTATATAGACATGGTTGCATATTTCTACTAGTTATGCTTCTGATATATTTCTTCGTGTATGCTTAAGTTAAGCTATGACCAAGGGTTAACTTGGGGCACTTGTGGTCCCGGGTCCTATGTTACATCTAGGAGGTAGTCTCAGGGCGTGACAAACTTTGTATCAGAGCATCAGGTTCAAGAGTCCTGGGGTGTCTGAAAGCCGCATCGAGTAGAGTCTCTTTCATGTGTGTGAAGCGCGCCACACTTATGAGAGGGGACTACGAGATGTCTTAGGAAGAACTTTACTTCTTTCATGATCAATATTGTGTGATAGAGTTTAACTTTATTACTCCTCTAATCTAATCTTTATGCATTTCAGATTATGCCTCCTAGCCGTGCCATGCCTTGTAGAGCTGCCCAAAATGTCGACCCTCCGATTCTAGACCCCGAGGTCACAAATGCGAAGTTAGAAACGTTATTCATATGCTAGCTCAGACTATGGCCGCTCAAGCCAATCAATATGCTCATATCCCCGTCCACCCCCAAGGTGGAGTGATTACGGCCCGAGTTTGAGACTTCATTCGCATGAACCCACCTGAGTTCTGGGGTTCGAAAGTTGGTGAGGATCCGTAAAATTTCATGGATGAGATAAAGAAGGTCTTTGGTGTGATGCAGGTGGTTAGTATTGATGGTGTTGAGCTAGCTTCCTATCAGCTCAAGGATGTGGCTCACATTTGGTATACTCAATGGAGGGATGCTAGGGCTAGGGATTTGGTCCCCTTGACTTGGGAATTCTTTGAGAGGGCTTTTCTTGATCGGTTCTTCCCTAGCGAGTTGAGGGAAGCTAAGGCCGAGGAATTTGTGAATTTGAGGCAAGGCTCTATGTCGGTTCAGTAGTATGGATTGAAGTTCACTCAGCTTTCTAGGTATGCTCCTTCCATGGTGGTCGACCCAAGGGATGAGATGAGTAAGTTCATTTATGGAGTGTCAGACTTAGTAAAGAAGGAGTGCAGGTCTACTATGCTTTTAGGTGACATGGATATTTCTAGACTTATGAATCATGCTCAACAGATTGAGGGAGATAAGTTGAGGGAAATGGCAAGAGAGAACAAGAGGGCTAGATCAGAGAGTTTGGGTTTTAAACATCAGAGGTCCGGAGGTGGATACCGCTCTTTATTTCAGGAGAAGTCATCAGGACCCATTCATTCTTCAGCTAGTGCACCTACTCAGGCCCCTAGGCCTCATTATGATCAATTAGGTAGAGGATCAGGTTCTTATTCGCAGGGGAGTTTTGCAAAGAGGACTCCTTACCCTACTTGCAACAAATATGGTAAGATTCACCTTGGTGAGTGTTTAGCTGGTTCAGGTGGATGATTTAGGTGTGGCCAGGTTAGACACAAGATTAAGGATTGCCCTTCAGCTAAGAAGGGACAGGGAGGTAGCCGGACTCAGGCTGCCCCAGCAGCCCCAGAAGGTCGATCGGCCAGTAGGGCACTGCTTCTAGTTCTGGTGGTCAGCTCCAGAACCGCCTTTATGCCATGTCCTCTCGCCAAGAACAGGAGAGTTCACCGGACATTGTTACTAGTATGTTGAAAGTCTTCTCTCTCGATGTGTATGCCTTATTGGACCCCGGTGCCTCCTTATCTTTTGTGACCCATTATGTTGCTTGCAAGTTTGAAATTAGTCTTGATCAGCTCTTAGAGACCTTTTGTGTTTCTACTAATGTTGGTGAGTCAGTCTTATCTAAAATAATTTATTGAAATTACCATATCTCAGTCCTTCATAGAGTCACTTCAGCCGATCTTGTAGAGTTGGAGATGACTGACTTTGATGTTATTCTTGGGATGGATTAGTTGTATGCATGTTATGCCTCGGTTGATTGTTGTACTCGAGTTGTTAGTTTCAAGTTTCCAAATAAACCTTTCTTAGAGTGTCAAGGTAGTCCTCCATCCCCAAAAGGTCGTTCCATATCTTATCTCAAGGCTATGTAAATAATTTCTAAGGGTTATGTTTATCATATAGTTCAGGTTATGGACACGGAGTCCAAAACCCCATCCCGCTAGTCAGCTCCTATTGTGAATGAATTTCCTGAGGTGTTTTCCGAGGATTTTCCCAGAGTCCCTCCCGAGCAGGAGATCGACTTTGGAATAGATCTCCTTCCAGATACACATCCTATCTCTATTCCTCCCTATAAAATGGCTCCAGTGGAGCTTAAGGAATTGAAAGATCATTTGAAAGACCTCCTTGATAAGGGTTTTATTCGACCCAATATCTCTCCATGGGGTACTCCAATTTTATTCGTGCGAAAGAGAGATGGTTCTCTCAGAATGTGTATCGATTACCGACAGTTGAATAAGGTCACAATAAGGAATAAATATCCCATTCCTAGGATTGATGACTTATTTGACCAGCTTCAGGGTGCCAGTTACTTCTCCAAGATCGACCTTAGATCTGGTTATCATCACTTCAGAGTTAGAGAGTGTGACATTCCTAAGACAGCCTTCAGAACTCAGTATGGTCATTATGAATTTGTGGTTATGTCTTTTGGACTAACAAATGCTCCTGCAGCTATTATGGATTTGATGAACTGTGTGTTCAAACAGTATTTGGATATGTTTTTGATTGTCTTCATCGATGATATTCTTATCTACTCACGGAGTAAGGAGGAACATGCGGACCATTTGAGATTTGTGTTTCAAACTCTCAAGGATCGATAGTTATTAGGTAAGTTCAGTAAGTGTGAGTTTTGGATGTAGTCCGTTACTTTTCTGGGTTATATTGTGACTAGAGATGGTATTCGAGTTGATTCACAGAAAATAGAGGCAGTAAAGAACTGGCCTAGACCCACTTCCCCGTCAGATATTAGGAGCTTTTTGGGTTTGGTTGGTTACTATAGGAGATTTATGGAATGGTTTTCTTCCATAGCTGCCCCATTGACTTGGTTGACTCAGAAGAAGGTAAAATTTTAGTGGTCTGATCTATGTGAGAAGAACTTTCAGGAATTGAAGACTATGTTGACCACAGCTCCCGTGTTGACTCTACTCGAGGCCTAAGATGACTTTGTTGTGTATTTTAATGCTTCTAGAATTGGTTTGGGTTATGTGTTGATGCAGCGTGGTAAGGTGATTTCTTATGCTTTTAGACAGCTTAAGATTTATGAGAAGAACTACCCTACTCATGATCTTGAGCTAGCGGCCATGGTTTTTGCTTTGAAGATTTGGAGATACTACTTGTATGGTGTTCAAGTGGATGTATTCACCAATAATAAGAGTCTTCAGTATGTGATCACTCAAAATAAATTGAATCTTTGTCAAAGGAGGTGGCTTGAGATTCTTAAGGATTATGATATGAGTGTGCTTTACCATCCGGGTAAAGCCAATGTCATGGCGGATGCACTTAGTAGGTTGTCTATGGGTAGTGTGTCTTTAGTTGAGGACGGGAAGAAGGAATTTTCCAAGGATGTTCATCGACTGGCTCGATTAGGAGTTCACCTTATGGATTTGACGGAAGGTGGTGTTATCATTCAGAATGGTTTCGAATCATCCTTGGTAGCTGAAGTGAAAGAAAAGCAAGATAGTGATCCTATTTTTCACCAATTGAAGGGTGCAGTCCATCAGCAAAGGGTAGAAATTTTCTCCCAAGAGGGAGATGGTGTGATTCTATATCAGGGTTGACTGTGTGTTCTTGACATAGATGGGTTTAGACAGCGCATTTTAACTGAGGCACATAGCTCCAGGTATTTTATTCACCTCGATACCACCAAGATATACTGTGACCTACGGGAAGTCTATGGTGGAATGGCATGAAGAGTGACATAGTAGGTTTTGTGGCTAAGTATCCTAACTGTCAATAAGTGAAGCTAGAGCATCAGTAATCAGGTGGTATAACTTAGGATATTGATCTTCCAACTTGGAAGTGGGAACCGATCAATATGGATTTCATTATAGGTTTGCCTCGTACTTTAAGGAAATATGATTCTACTTGGGTGATTGTCGACAAGATGACTAAATCAGCCCACTTCTTGGCTTTCAAGACTACAAATTCAGCAGAGGATTATGCCAGACTCTACATTCGTGAAATAGTCAGATTGCATGGTATTCCATTGTCTATCATTTCGGAAAGGGGTACTCAGTTTACATCCCAGTTGTGGAGGTCATTTCAAAAGGGTATTGGTACTCAGGTTAAGCTTAGCACAGCTTTTCACCCACAGACGGATGTCCAGGCAGAGCGTACTATTCAGACTTTAGAGGATATGTTGAGAGCTTGTGTGATTGATTTCAAAGGTAATTGGGATGATCACTTACCTCTTATCGAGTTTGCCTACAACAATAGCTTTCACTCTAGCATCCAGATGGCTCTTTATGAGGCACTTTATGGTTGAGATGTAGATCTCCTATTGGTTGGTTTGAGGTAGGTGAGGCAGCTTTGATTGGTCCAGATTCGGTTCATGAGACTATGGAGAAAGTTCAGATCATTAGGGAAAGGTTGAAGTCCACTCAGAGTCGACAGAAATCATATGCAGATGTGAGGAGAAGGGAGTTGGAGTTTGAGGTTGATGATTGGGTGTTTCTGAAGGTGTCACCCATGAAGGGTGTTATGAGGTTTGGTAAGAAAGGGAAGCTTAGTCCCTGATATGTAGATCTCTACAAGATTCTGAGGAGAGTTGGTAGTATTGCTTATGAGTTGGAGTTGCCAACGGATTTAGAAGTGGTTCATCCAATTTTCATATTTCCTTGTTGAAGAAGTGTGTTGGTGACCCGACCTTGATTATACCTTTAGAGGATGTGAGTGTGAAGAATAGACATACTTATGAGGAGGTTCCCATTGAGATTCTTGATCGTCAGATTCAGAGGTTGAGGAACAAAGAAGTCGCTTTGGTGAAAGTCTTTTGGAGGAATCAACTAGTTGAGGGAGCTACTTGGGAAGCAGAAGCCGCCATGAAAGCCAAGTACCCTCATCTTTTCCCTTCTGATGCAGTTTCAGCTTGAGGTAATAGTTTCCTCCTTGGTATGTCCCTCCAAATCCGCTCCAGCATCTTCTCTCATGATCCTAGCATGCATTCATGTTTTTCGAAGTTAGTTCAGTCATGTTTTAAGTTAAAAAGCTCAGTTTTCATGTGTATCCTTGACTTTTCATGTTTTGTTGCTTGGTTGGGCTATTTTCTCTCCAGTTTTTCTTAGTTAGTCTTCATTCAAGGATGAATGATCCCAAGGGAGATATATTGTAACACCCCAAAATTCGATTCAGCTTTTAAACTTAGAATCTCTGAAAATTTTTAGATTTCCAGGAATTACGAGTCCAAACCACATGTTGTGGTTTGAACCACGAGCCATGGAATGAACCCATGGTTTGTATTCAGCAGGTGCAGTCTCTGATCTTAGAACCACGAGTGGGTCTATGGACCATAGTTTGTTCTACGTACCGTACTGTTCACTCGTGGAACTTTATCTAAGGTCTGTCTATTTCCCCAGGAACCACGAGTGGGTTCGACGGACCTTAGTTCATTCTATGGACTATCATGTTCACTCGTGGAACCTGATCTGCAGTTGAGCTTTTGGGCCAGGAACCACGAGTGGAAACCACGAGTCATGGTTTAGTCTACGGCTCGTGCATTGCACTCGTGATCCCTGAAGTCGCAAATTTTTACAGCTTTTCCTAAATTAAATCCCGGAGGTATTTTTGTAACTACCTACCCTTTTAACCCTTAAATGAGGTTGTTTTGGACACTTTTAGTAGGGTTTCTACCCCAATTAGCCTAAGTCTTTCATTATTCCTAATTCATCTACCAAAAGAGGAAAAGAACTTCATCAACTCTAAGTCTCAAGCTCCAAGTTCAAGCCTCCATTTATCTTCGTCCTAGATCTAGCAAGCTTCAATTCAGGTATGTGGGTATTCAATAAGGGAATTCTTCCACCCTTATGCCCAAAACCCCAATTCTACTAAATTGAATTTATAAATTTCAAGTTAGGGTTATTAACCAATTCTCATGGGTTTTTCTATTAAGTATTTTCTCATGATTCTTCAATAAATTCGAAGTTCAGTTTCATGATTTACATGAGTTTTGTAATTGATTATTTATCTCATGATTTGAAGGCTAACCCTAGCTCAATTTTATATGCATGGCTTGATTTAAGGAAAATTGCATGAATTGATATTATGATCTCAAGTATTTTATGAAATTGCATCCTTAATTCTTCAAGTTATGAATTTAGAAAGAAAAGTGAATTTTGGCTATGCTAAGCTTTAAGACTTATGATTTGAATTTGCATGACATTAGATATGTCCTTATGCTTTTCAAACAGATTTGGCATTAGATATGTTACAAGCATGTTATGAGCTATACGTATGTTTTGGGAGCAGTATTTAGCACCGAGCGATGAGGGTTCGAGATAACCCAAGTCCAAAACTACGTTGCCACCATAGGTTGCCCTCTGTGGCGTATGACAGGATCTTATTACGATAAGGTTCTAACCTTGGTTGGTTAAGACAACCTTTTTCAGTGTGAGTGTATGACACTGGACTCCATGTAGCTCATCATGGTTTATGTCGGTTAAGAGAAACTCCTATATGAAGGTTTTAAGTCTTATGTCATGTTATTTCTTACCTTATACTTAAATTATGATATTTCTTATGATTCCTCTTATTATGCATGGACTAATTTTTAACTATGCTTTAAGTACATTTTTATCATATTTATGCATGTCTCACATATTCAGTACATCCTATAGTACTGGCACATATTTTGCGTTGCATCCTATCTATGATACAGATTAAGGCTCTTTCGCTCTGGTTCGTGGCTAGATGATGTTTGTTATCCAAATTTGGTTGGTGAGTCCTCATCATTCGAGGGCCATAGCTATGTTAGTTACCTTTATGTCTTTTCTTTTGATTTATATGTTAGCTGGGGTGTTGTCCCAGTAACTCTTTATGTAAGTTTAAAGGCTTCAGACATAGCTAGACTTGTATTCTGTATTTTTGTATTTGGTATTCTTTGACCTTTATCTTATATAGACATGGTTGCCTATTTCTACTAGTTATGCTTCCGCAATATTTCTTCGTGTATGCTTAAGTTATGCTAGGACCAAGGGTTAACTTTGGGGACTTATGGTCCCGGGTCCCATGTTATGTCTAGGGGGTAGTCTCGGGGCGTGACAGAAGAAAAAGAAGGTTAAATTACCTAAAGAACAAAACATCCCTACCATATCTACTATTTCTCCCATCAAGTTTATTTTAATTAATATACCACATCTTATCAGAAACCCCATTTCTTTGTATCAGATACATCACCAAAGAAGATCCCTAATACGCCCAAATTACACTTCTTTTTAGAAGCGTAAGCGGCCGCTGTTCAAATATAGAACCCAACGAAGGTTGGGGTCGATCCTACAGGGAATATGGTAGGACTAGGGTCAATTAGTGTTTACTCGCGTTGTTAGCCATTTATTTCCCTACAAAGAGGGGTTTTATGTTACAAGTAGAAATTGTAATGCAGATTCGAACAAGCAACAAGTAACAGTTTTAATAGTTGCAATCAGTGAGAGGAGTGACTAGGGTAGTGTTCCCTATGAGATCATAACTTAGTAAGGCGTTGTACTTAGTAAACTAGTTTGGTGCTTAGCATGCAAGATCGGTAAGTTGAATTCACCTAAATGGTTAGTCCCCTAGATAGATGAATTTTACAACGCACCTTGGTCCGGCTACGGGTGTATTTTTACTAACCTTTACCCTTGATCCCAGATTAGCTATTCTTGGACAAGGCTAAGTTATTAGATGAGGGTTGGTAGCCTCAAATCTCCAAAACATCCCTTTTCCCATTCATTACCTCTTTGGTCCGACAAGAAAGAATAAGACAAGTTCTAACGTTGGCCACCGTTAAAAAGCAATAAAATCAAAGGGAAGAACAATACATGCATAAACACCGTTCTAGAACCACCAAGTACTTTTCCTACTTCATTAATCCTTCATGGTTCCCACAACCCTAGTTGTGGATTTAGATACTCATGTTCATAGGTAAACAATCAGAAGTTTTTGCTGCATTCATGATCATATACTTACAATAAGAAGTAAAGAAATCCATGAACTTGAATGGATGAAGATGAACTCAAGAATAAAGAACTATGAATATATTTAACTCTCAAAACCAAGAACAAATTAATATCCCCAGTTTCGAATGTGTTTCCTACAAAAATATAGAGCGTAAAACATAAAAGAAAACCTGGGAAAGGTATTTATAGACATTATAAATCCTATCCTAACTAAACTAGGAGAAATGGACTCGGCAGAGAACACGACTTGGTTGACGACATGTTATTCCAAATGACGGTTCGTGGTCTTCTAGGGTCAACTGTGGTCCTTAATAGTCAACATATTCTATTATGGGAAACCACACATGGAACCACGAGTCATAAACTCAATCTACGGTCCATCTCCTGACTCGTGGTTTTATATTCCTTTCTTGCACCTTCTCTGATCCACGACCACGAGTCCAACAGGACGGTTCGTGCTTTAGAAGTACGGTTCATACTATGGCTTGTGCTTTCTTCTTTTGATTTTGCACATCTGCAAATCCTCTGCTTTACGAGTCGACAGGACGAGTCTTGATTTAGAACCATGACTCGTAGACTGACTCATGCTTTTCTTCCTGACTTTCACACTTACTAAAGTTTATTTCAAGAGTCCACAGGACGGGTCTGTGGTCTAGAACCACAGACCGTCAATCCATCCGTCATCTCTGTAGCCATCACTTTTTAGTCCAATTTCCAACACTTTGGCTATGGAATCCGTTCTCCTGCACACTTAACAAAACCCATCAAATCTACCAATAATCTGCCAAAGAACTTGCGATAATCCCAAGTATTAAGCGTCGAAAGTGACGTAATTCTACGGCACATCAACACCCTCAACTTAAGAATGTTGCTTGTCCTCAAGCGATAATAGAAAACCATCCTAATACGAAGCTTGAGTGAAAGAAAACTAAGAACTACGGCAGACATATGATTTCGCAATTCATCTCACAACAAGTGCCCCCCTTCCTATTCAATACAAAACAAATGCACAAGTTTCGTCTATCAAGACAACACAAGAGGATCCATGGACGACATCATGCTATTAATAAACGACATAGCATACACATGTGAGACTTACCCTAATAGTTAACAATCATGTTACTCTAGTGTCCTATCCACAAAAAAGTCCCAATCGCATAGTAATACAGTCAAAATATCTAGGACTGAACTAGAACACTCACACTCACAAAGATATTCAAGCAATGCATGCACAATACCATAGGCTTGCCCTTATTTTTTATGCCTCCATTTTTGAACAGTTAGGTTAGAATCACTCTAGGCCATTACTTGGCTTTTAACGTAGGCTCAGGGACGGGTATGGTAGATTCGGGAAATAGTGACTAAACCCTCTTTGACACTATGCTATATTTCTTCCACTTTTCAGACCACTCTTTCTTTACACCCTTTTTTATTCTTTCTTTTTTGGCTGAGCAGTACAGTAGTTTACTGGACAAACTCGGGGTTCATCAAGTGACAGGTGCGGCTTTTATTTCAGACTCAACTTGTTTTATCACATTTTTTCTTTTTCTATCTTTTTTTTCTTTTTCTTTTTCTTTTTCTTTTTCTAACATATCAGCCACACCCGTTGTTTCTCTTTTTTATCACTAACCTTTTCTTTTCATACCCCATATTTTGCACTTACCTCTACAATAGCCACCCTCAACTTAAGCGATTTGCTTGAGTTGAGGTACACAATGTCCAAGGAGGGACCAGGGCCTAAATATTCATAGAAAACAGGGAAGGTGATTAGGTTAAACAAAAAAAGGTCACTTCAAGCTCAAAATCAGGGATCAAAGGATATTTAATTCATTTGGACGGCCATTTAGGCTGAAGTGGACTATTTCAAAAATGGCCTATGATCCTTTCCTAACCAACTATCATACAACCTAGGCAATACTAATCGGGCAAGTTCTAGATTGGCACACAATGCAAGAACGGTATGAATTCAGCTCTCACACACATGGCACAGAGTACAACAATCATATGCTAACTATCAGGTTCATACTCTAGCTTAAGCCATTCATTAGATCAATTAACATAATGTCATGCACAAATCCATAATAGTCTGTCAATCAAAAATAGATAATCATGTGTCACACAAAATTTGGAGGGGACTTCATTTTTTCAATCAAAATCAAGTTCAAAATCAGACCATAGACTGCGCTAAGTTCCTATTCTTCTTTCACTACACACAACCTATTCTAAACGTGTCGGTTCAACAGAAATTAAAAGTCCTCAGGGAAAGAACACAGGCAAGAAAACCCTAAGGACACAGATACCATTTAGATAACCTCACGAGTTGCCTCCCATGCAATGCTTGATTTAACGTCACAGTACGACGCAAGTGTTTTGGCTACTCAGACTTCGCCAAAACACTCTACAAAAAACCAGATGACCCAGCTGCCCCTACCCTATCTTAAACATTGTGCATTATCCCCAGTGCACTAAAAACAACTAAACAAGGGATACAAGGCATACTTGTGGTGCCTAAGCGTGATCATCGGATATAGAAGTCGGCCCCGCTAGACCAGTGCCCACAATCTTATCACTAACAGAGGTTGCCTCTGCAGTCCTCTCAACAGCAATAGTTGCTCGTGTAGCTTGATAAACCGACACTCTCATAATGGGGTCTAAAGAAATTTCCTCTATGGTGCCCACAACACCACTTCCCGAGCCACCTATACCAATGGAATCAACACGAATTTGTTGGATGGCTAGGGATTCTTTGAACACTGCCCCTTCTTGCTTCTTCCTCTTCTTTTTGGCCCTCTTTTCCTTATGCTTCAATGATTCAGGGCTCAATGGGGCATCCTCTCCCTCTTCCCGCACCTTCTTATCTCTTCTTTTCCATTTTTTTGGAGGCTCGGTTTTAGTTAATTCACGAGGGGGAGAGTGAGCAAGCAAGTTAATGAAAGAGTCCTCTTCTGCGGTCTCAACCTGTGGTAACTGAATGTTCGGTACATGCTAATTTTGGATCACATTAATATTAGCTCAGACTTTTGCAAGCTCTTTTATGATCGCAGTCAGGTCCAAAACAATCATGGTGTGCAGCCACTCATTGAATCTAATCTTGATCCCGTCTAAACAGTCATTAATACTATTAATTGAACTCTGAATTGGGAACAAGGCATCGGCTATCTCTCTACGGATTAATGGATTTATGGAATTTGAGAACCGCTTAATCTGCTCATCCGCATGAAAGGCTGCTTTAGCAACCTTGCTAAAAACCTCACTGGTGAAGAAGAAGGAGGCCCCCTGCTCATTGGATGGAGCAAACTAAGCTGATGAGGATGGGCCAGGTGCAGCAGTAGTAGGAGCAGATGTATGTGCAGCTTGCTCATCATACATCACCAGAGCATCATTCGGCACATCTCTACTAGGCTCAGGAAATACAGTACTCTCGGATGCAGCCAAATGAGCTCTAGCTCTTGCCACTGGGTTAGCCGTATCCCAAATCAGAGTGATATCCTAGAAACTAGTAGCCTGTGAGATCCCATCAACTCCCACCATCTCGGGAACCTTAGTAGCCTAGCATAACTGAGTGACTAAGCAAGGGAAAGGGATGGATATGGATGGCTAAAATGCACGCTCCTTAAGTTTCTCTACAATAATGCGGGCAATAATAATATCATATCGGGACATGATGGCTGCCACAAAGATTACTTGGTCTGGAGTCAGTGTGTTATCGACATAACTAGGTACCAACCAATGTCAAACCACAGACCACCAAAACTTACCTGCCATGCTCAATGATGCTTTGGTGATTTTCATAATATTGGCAGTCAACTACGGTGGATTCCCATCAGTAATAACCAAAGCAAGCCACTTAAGATGTGTTTGCTTGCGTCTGAACTGGTCCAAGCAGGAATCTAAGTCTAGCTGAGCTACCGATGCTACATAATTTGTGCCATGTATGAAGCGTTAAATGGTGCACTCCGAGATGTCAACCTGGACCCCCTTACTTGCACTCTCTCCAACGCTGGCTGCGACTTCGGACTCTTACCTTTTTCACACATATTGGTTAATGTGGCTGCATATGCTGCATAAAACTCATAGACTAGCACCAGGTTGTACGGACCACCCGGCTGACTCATCCACTGGAACCAATAATGATCATATAGATCCCTGATCTTGACTATGTCATTTAATGAAGCAGATCTGATCTCAACCTCTTCATGGATGCTGCACCGTGGGTGCCCTTTCTCATCTAAGGCCAAGCCCTCATGGTAATTTAGGGAAGTACCCTCAATGGCCTACCTCACTCTGTCTCGCACTCCAGTGGTTTTGCATCTGAATGGAAGGGCAACCGGGGTGGGCTCATCAAGTTGAGGCTCTGTTGCAGTAGGGGCCTCACCACCGAACTTGCTAGCACTCTCACTATCATTCTCTCTAGCACTATCAGAGTCTGACTTTGAATCATCATCTTTCTTGCTGCCCGAAGAAGTAGCATCTCCAGGTTCAGACTCGCCAGTACCGCTTTCTTGTAGTGATGAACCCGACTCACCGTCTCCCTCTTCAGACTAGGAAGGGGTGGCATGTGCTTGGACCATTGATTGATGCCTAGTGGTCTGAGGTACTTCTTATAGATCAGACTCTATAGTGTAGACCTCCTCGGATCCACTATCCTCCGACTCAAAGGTCTCATCATGAATTTGTCATTTCTTTCTGATCTCAGACTCTGAGTCTTTTACTGCGACCTTCTTTGGGGTGTTCTTTGGTGGCATAGTTCCTGTGGGGTAGAATTTTTTAGTAAAGATTTTCACAATAAAATATAAATCAATTGTTGCAGGCATAGACCACGGATTGGTCTAGGACCCATACAGCCAGAACACGGTTCGTGAACCAATTCGTGGTTCTAGGCACCTTCTTAAGTTTCAGGAACTATGACCCAAATAATGGACCATGGTTCAGAACCGTGGGTCCATCTGTGAGTCATAGTTTGGATTTAGAGCATGATCCATTTTCTAAAATTTGGTTTAGTGACCACGAGTCATTTGACGGATTGTAATTTAGATTTACGATCCATCTTGTGAGTCGTGGTTCATTTATCAGGAACCATCTTGTGAGAAACCAAAAGTATGAGCGAGATTATGGTCCATAACTTGAATTATGGTTCGTAAATTCACTCGCAATTACTGGGCAACAGGGTTTCTTTGATCAAAAACTCCCTCCTTCTTAGTTTTAAACTATTTCTTCAACTTAAACCTCCAAATTTACAAAATCCATTCATACTACACACTACAGACCTATTACCAGTTCAACTAGGGTTTCATAGTTTTGATTTTCAGTCTAACATGAACCCTAGTCTCAGTTTGACTTAAGAAAGAGAACAAGAAGGGGGAAAAGAGAACTTACCCTTGATGATCAAATTCTTCTCTTGTTAGAAGATCAACTGAGGTGATGGATTTGTGCGTGTAGTGTGATAGGATTAATTTGATTTGTTTTATGGTAGAGTTTCGGTTGTATTAGGATTGAAAGAGGGATTAATTTTTTGTTCTTTCCTTTTGTAACAAAGGTGGTTACTCTTTGTAGAAGATATGAAGAAGAAACAAGCCGGGTCGGGTTTTAATTTTAAAATTTGAGCCGACCCGCGACCTGGCTTGCTTACTATACCTGGGACTGACGAGCTGAAACTACGGTTCATCGTTCTAAATGATGGTCCATAGTCCAACTCATGGTTCTGTGTTCCGACCATACCGGATGACAGGAATGACGATCCAGTTGACAGATCGTGGTTCAAAACCATGGATCATCTTGTTAGTCGTACTTTTAACCATCAGAGACCTATCAACTTTGCTCCAGTAACCACGACTTGGTCTACGGTCCGTACAACC
Source organism: Jaltomata sinuosa (assembly GCA_003996215.1). Lineage (NCBI taxonomy): Eukaryota > Viridiplantae > Streptophyta > Magnoliopsida > Solanales > Solanaceae > Jaltomata > Jaltomata sinuosa. The sequence continues at coordinate 134,666 of QJPP01002068.1, read as the reverse complement.
ATTTCATAGGTCGTGAACCCATTCATGGTATCAAGAAATTCTTGCATTGATGTGCTTTTCTTTTCACCTGCACAAAAATCACACATTAGCCTTGGGTTGCCTCCCAAGCAGTGCCTGATTTAACATCGTGGCACGATGCAGGTCACTTGACTACTCAGACTTCATCAAGTTTCCTCATGGGTTACCTTCCATGCAGCGCCTGATTTAACATCGCGGCATAACGCAGGTCACTTGATTACTCAGACTTCATCAAGATCTTTGGGTATCATGAATTAATCAAGAGTCCAAGCTTTAATAGCTTTTAGCTCCTCTGCAGTCCCCAAATATGCTTTTATCCACTGCCTATTTTCTTTGAATCTCTTGCCCTTGTGATTTTCAAGCTCTAAAGCACCATGTGGGAATACTTGTACCACTTTGAATGGTCCAATCCAATTGAACTTCAACTTGCCAGGAAACAAGCAAAGTCTGGAATTGAAAAGCAAGACCAAATCACCTGGCTAGAACTCTCTCTTCTCAATCTTTCTGTCATGGTACAACTTCATCTTTTCTTTGTATAGGGCTGAACTTTCGTATGTGTTGAGGCGGAATTTATCTAACTCATTCAACTGCCCAAGCCGCTAAAATGATGTTACAGACCAGTCTAAGTTCAACTTCTTCAGCTCCCATATGGCCTTATGCTCTAGCTCAACCGGAAGATAGCACGCTTTTCTAAACATAAGCTGATATGGTGACATATCTATTGGTGTCTTGTATGCAGTCCGGTACGCCCATAAAGCATCATCTAGTTTCTATAACCAATCCATTCTATTTGCATTGACAGTCTTGGATAGGAATTTCTCTATCTCGTGGATGGAAACTTGAACTTGCCCACTCATCTGAGGATGATAAGGGGTTGAAACTCTGTGTTTCACTCTATACTTCTCAAGCAAAGCCTGAAACAACCTATTGCAAAAGTGAGAGCCTCCATCGCTAATAATCGCTCATGGTGTACCAAATCTGGAAAAGATGTTCTTTTTCAAGAACAGTGTGACACTCTTACCTTCATTATTAGGATGCGTAACCGCCTCCACCCATTTGGACACATAATCAACAGCTACCAATATATATCTCATGCCATTCGAACTCACAAACATGCCCATGAAGTTAATACCCCATACATCAAATGGTTCAATCACAAGGATGGGAGTGAGAGGAAGCTCATGCTTCCTTGATATATCATCTTCCCTTTGACATCGACTACACGCTTTAGCAAATTCATGGACGTCCTTGTGGATAGTCGGCCAATTATAGCCACATTGTAAGATCTTGTGAGCTATCCAGATTCTACTATGATGCCTCCCAACAGGGGATGAATGACAAGCATCTAATATCTCCATCATCTCATCTTCAGGCACACCTCTACGGATCATAGTATCAGCACACACACAAAATAAGAATAGCTCCTCCCAGAAGAATTTCTTAACATCAGACATGAACTTTCTCTTTTGGTGGACAGACATATCAAGAGGAACCACACCACTTGCCAAATAGTTGGCAATGTCAGCAAACCATGGAATCAAATCTTGTAAATTGGCTAACACTTGCTCGTCTGGAAACCAGACATCAATTTCCTGTGCATCATCAAGCTTTAGCATAGCTTCTTCCTCTAATCTAGACAAGTGATCTACTACCTGATTCTATGTGCCCTTCCTATCCTTGACCTCAAAATCAAATTCTTGCAGCAGCAATACTCATCTAATCAATCTCGACTTCGCATCCTTATTCTCCATGAGGTATCTAAGAGTTGCATGGTCTGTGTGCACAACCACCTTAGTGCCAAGTAAATAAGATCTGAACTTTTTGAACGCAAAGACCACAACAAGCAACTCTTGTTCTGTCACCGTATAGTTCTTTTGAGCAGGATTAAGTGCTTTGCTAGCATAGTATATGGTATGGAGAATCTTTTCATGCCTTTGTCCTAGGACTGCTCCTAGCGCCACTCCACTAGCATCGCACATAACCTCAAAAGGCTGAGACCAATCAGGAGAAATAATAGTGGGGGCAGAGATCAATTTTTCCGTAAGGAACTCGAATGCCTTCAGACATGCATCATAAAAAATGAACTTCACATCTTTCCCCAACAACTTGCACAAGGGACTTGCAAATTTAGAGAGTCTTTGATAAATCTGCGATAGAACCCAGCAAGCCCCAAAAAGCTTCGAATCCCCTTCACAGAAACTGGTGGAGGAAATTTTTCAATCACCTCAATCTTTGCTTTGTCAACCTCAATACCCTTCTTGGAGAACCGATGGGCAAGCACTATATCGTCTTTCACCATGAAATGACATTTTTTCTAATTTATCACTAGTTTACACTCTTTACATCTTTTTAGCACACAGCTCAGATGAGCCAAAAAATCATCAAAAGAGTCACCAACTACCGAAAATTCATCCATAAAAATCTCTGATGTAATATAGCCTTTTTGTTTTGATTATTGACAAACATTTAGGGGGACCTGGTACCCCTACCGGCCTTGAAAAACAGTCAACATGGTACAACTGTGACTTGTACTTTTTGCAGCTTTTGGACTATGCTTTGGCAATCCTTGGAAATCGCTGGACCAATAGAAATGTGTTAAGGTTTTGGCTTCTCTCATTTATAAACAATGAGACACTTTAGCTAAAACCTAGTTTTTGCAAAAAATCAAAGTTCTTCATCTCAAAGCAAAGGCTGCTCAAGCTCCAAAAGGAAACAGAAGCTCACTAACCAAGGGACCTGATCGTGATCAAGATGAAGTCAATGGTTCCTTGTCCTTAGTTGAGTCTTTTGTATTTTGTTCTTTTCATTATAAACCATCAGCTAGAGTTAGTTGATTGTGTAATGTTGTATTAGCTAGAGTTAGTTAATACTGTGGTGATGTAGTAGAGTTATTGCATCTTACATTGTAATAGAATTATTGCAGTGTAGTGGATTAAGAGTTTAATCCGTAGGATTACTCTGTAATCCAAAGTTGCTCAGTGTTTTAGTGAAGTTGGTTGGTGAAATCCTACTAGGGTAGGTCATGGTTTTACTCCCTTGAGCAAGGAGGTTTCCACGTAAAATCTTGTGTTCTTTACTTCTTACTCATAACTGCAACTTCAGTCAGAGGACCTGGTCCCCTGACTATCGGTCGATTCATACAAGCCATCAATTGGTATCAGAGAAAGGGCTTTCTAAAAGGTTAACACCTAGAAAGATCTTACTTGAAATGGCAGCTCCACTAAACCTTGATGAAGGACAGGCAACCACCAGGCCACCTAGATTTAATGGTCAGTTCTATGGATGATGGAAGACGAGAATACATGATTTCATCATGGCTGAAGATAGTGAGTTATGGGATGTCATTTGTGATGGTCCCTACGTTCTCATGAAGACTGTCACAGTTGGGGAAGAAACAAAATTTGTTCCCAAAACAAGAAAGGAATATGTTGACGCTGATAGGAAGCAGATAGAGAAGAACTTCAAAGCAAAGAAGTTGCTAGTCTGCGGGATTGTGCTAAAGAGTATAATCGCATCTCGGCATATGACACAGCTCACGAGATATGGCATGCTTTGAAAATAGCTCATGAAGGGACCAGCCAAGTCAAGCAGTCCAAGATAGACATGCTCACGACTCAATATGAGATGTTCAGGATGAATGAAGGAGAATCTATTCAAGAAATGCACACTAGATTCACCTCCATCATTAATGAACTTCACTGTCTTGGAGATGGCATCAAACCAAGCAAGCTGGTCAGAAAGATTTTGAGTGTTCTACCTTCCTCCTGGGAAAGCAAAGTCAATGCCATCACTGAAGCTAAAGACCTTCAAACTCTATCAATGGATGAGCTAATAGGAAATCTAAAAACCTATGAGCTCAAAAAACAATAGGATCAAGAACGACAACAACCCAAGAAGTACAAAAGCTTGACTCTCAAAGATGTCAAAAGTGACTCAAGTGGTGGTGAATATGATATGGCATACATCAGCAGACGCTTTCAAAAGATGATTAGAAGAAATGGTGTTTTTTCATCAAACGGAAACTCGAGTAGGCTGTTCAAAGGGAATGATTGTTGTCACAAGTATGGAAAACCAGGACATTTTATCAAGGATTACTCTCTTCACAAATAAGAGTACAAAGATTATGCCAAGAACAACTATGAAAAGGGACGAAAGAGGTACCCGGTCCCTGAAAAGCTCAACAGGAAGGAAATGGCTGATATTGTGGTAAAGCAGGCCTTAGCTGCATGGGGTGAATCCTCCAGTGAATCAGATCACGAGAAAGCCCCAGAGGATGCATCCATGCTAGTCATTGAAGATCGACCATCCAGCTATGACTCCCTGTTTGCTCTGATGGATAAATCTGAAGATGAAGAAGAACCAGAGGTAAGCTTTCATGATGTTCAAAAAAACCTCAAAGACTACTCTAAGATTGAGCTACGCTCCTTAGAAAATATTTTGATAGATGAATACTATAACCTCATTAAAGAGAGGGATTTTCAAAACAACAGCCTGAGTGTCTATGAAGCTGATAAAACTACTTGGTCTTCCAAAGTTTCTGATTTAGAAGAAAAAATTACAATTGTCATGTCTGAAAATGATTCTTTGGTTGAAAAAATAAAGATACCTCTCAAAATGGATTTAAGGGAAAGGGAAATGGCAGTGAAATCCAATTTGAACTTGAAGCTAAATTAAACAAGTTCAAACTAGATCTCAAAGTCTCACTTAAAAGGAACAGAGAACTTGAGAAGGACCTAGTTCGTGTTAAGGCTGATTTAGAAAAAACCCTTAAGTGGACCATCTCCTCTGATGTCTTGAATCAGTTGACAAGCATTAGATCCAATGCTGGTGAGGGTCTTGGATTTCAGAAGAAAATCCATCCTTATGATCCCCATAGCAAATATGGCTCAAATCCTGACAATTGGCTATGCACTCACTGTGGTAGAAATGGTCACTACAAAGACAGGACTTTTGTTAAAAGAAAGGAAATCACCAACCAACCTAGTCCTCCAACTAATAGGATCAGGCTGCCAGGATGGGCAAAGAAGAGCCTTATTCACCTTCTATCTCATTACTGGGGACTCAACCTAAATTGGGTTCCCAAAGCTAACAGGTGATTGTTTGTGCAGGGAAGAGTGAGAGGAAGAAGCCAAAGCTGGTTCATGGATAGTGGCTGCTCCAAGCATATGACAGAAAGAATGGAAGAATTCCTCTCACTCAAGGCAGAAGTGTCTCTTTTGGTGATGGTAAGAAAGAATATATCCTTGGTGTTGGAAGCGTTGGAAAGTCTCTATCACATGCCATTGAAAATATGTATTATATTAATGGTTTGAAGTATAGTCTACTCAGTGTGTCCCAAATCTGTGACAAAGGAAATGAAGTCAAGTTTCTATCAGCTTGCTGCACTGTCACCAATCTCTCATCAAGAGAAATCATCTTGGTGGCAAGGAGACACAAGAACATATATGTTGCAGACCTCGAGTCTATCTCTGGAGGAGATCTCATCTGCTTGAAGGTCCAGGATAATAATGTTGATATGTGGCATAGGAGAGGGGACATGTCAATTCCTCTCTTCTAAACAAGCCGATCTCAAGGGACCTGGTACGTGGTCTGCCTAAGGTCAAATTTCCATAAGGAAAGGTGTGTGATGCATGTGTCAAAGGGAAGCATGTCAGGTCCTCGTTCAAAAACAAGAAGGAAGTGAGTACATCTAAGCCTCTAGAACTTCTTCATATGGACTTGTGTAGTCTAGTAAAGATTCCAAGTAGAGGTGGGAAGAGGTACATTTTTGTGATCATGGACGATTTCTCAAGGTTCACCTGGACCATGTTTCTAAAAAGTAAGGATGAGACTTTCCTAGTATTTGCACTGTTTGCCAAGCAAATTCAAGTCAAGCTAAGTCTCAAGATCATCTCTCTTCAAACAGACCATGGTACTGAATTCAAAAATGCTAACTTTGTTGATTTCTGCTCTAAGCATGGTATTGGAAACAACTTCTCTGCCCCAAGAACACCTCAGCAAAATGGGGTGGTTGAGAGAAAAAACAGAACTCTAGTTGATATTGCTCAAACAATGTTGATCGATGGAGATGTTCCCAAAAGCTTCTGGGCTGAGGCTATTAACACAGCATGCTACGTGACTAACAGATGCATGATCAGGTCCCTGTTGGAGAAAACCCCATATGACCTCCTCTACTAGAAAAAACCCGAGCTAAGTTATCTTCGTACCTTTGGGTGCAAGTGCTTTGTTCTCAACAATGGAAAGGAGCCTTTTGGGAAGTTTGATCTCAAGAGTGATGAAGGGATCTTTCTAGGTTACTCCTCAACCAGCAAGGCTTACAGAATCTTCACCAAAAGGACTCAATGTATGGAATAAAGTGTTCATTTCATCTTCAATGAGTCAGGAGATCTGGATGAAAAGGGATCATTGAACAATTATGAGCTTGATGAACTATTTCAGATTCAAAGAGACTCTCTTAATGAGCTCAAGGGACCTGATGAAGTCTCAATTGAGGTAGAAGAAAGACCTGATGCAAACTCTCAAAAGGTGAATGCCTCTGAAATCTTAGCAGATGCAGTGAGTCAAGACATAGGCTCAACCTCAGTCCCTCCCTCTCCTGTTCATCAAACTTACAAGGGACCAGGTACGAGTTCTGAACAATCTGCTACTCAAATTTCCCACTGGAAGCACAGAACCTCTCACCCTTTGGATAATCTAATCTCTCCCTTGGACTCTGGGATACATACCAGGTCCAAGTCTAGAGCTATGGTTACCTTCTTAACCTTTATCTCACAAATTGAGCCTAAAAATATCAAGGAAGCATTGAAGGATGCTGACTGGGTAAATGCCATGCAAGAGGAGCTTCATCAATTTGAGAGAAACCAAATGTGGTACCTGGTCCTCCAACCCCCTGACAGAACTGTTATAGGGACCATGTGGGTCTTTAGGAATAAGCTGGATGAACAAGGGAACACTACCAGAAATAAGGCTAGGCTGGTAGTACAAGGATATAATCAACAGGAAGGCATAGATTATGATGAAACATTTGCTCCTATTGCAAGAATGAAAGCCATAAGGATTCTCATTGCCTTTGCTTCTTACATGGAGTTCAAACTGTTTCAAATGGATATCAAGAGTGCCTTCTTAAATGGATATCTGAAGCAAGAAGTCTATGTCAAGCATCCCCCTGGATTCGAATATCATGATCACCCCTCCTATGTTTTCAAGCTGGATAAAGCTCTTTATGGTCTGAAACAGGCTCCTAGGGCCTAGTATGAGAGGTTGTCAAAATTCCTTCTTCAAAATGGGTTTTCTAGAGGGAAAATTGACAACACTCTCTTTCTCAAAACAAAGGGAAAAAATCTTCTCATTGTCCAAGTGTATGTTGATGATATCATTTTTGGATCTACTCTTGACTCACTGTGTGATGACTTTGCCAAGCTTATGGGAAGTGAGTTTGAGATGAGTATGATGGGCGAGTTGAATTTCTTTTTGGAGCTTCAAATAAAACAAGTGTCAAATGGAATCATGATCATCCAAAAGAAGTACATCAAGGAATTGCTCAAGAAGTTCAACATGGAGAATGCCAAGCCTATTGACACTGCCATTGGGACCTCCTCAAAACTGGACACTGATGAACCCGGTCCCCCTGTGAATGAAACCATGTACAGAGGGATCATTGGCTCTCTTCTTTACCTTACAGCTAATAGACCAGATATAGTGTTCAGTGTGGGAATGTGTGCCAGATTCCAAGCCAACCCAAAGGAGTCTCATCTCAAGGCTGCCAAAAGGATTCTTAGATATCTCAAAGGGACTCCTGATCTTGTGCTTTTCTATCCCTCTGGAGATAATTTTGAACTGGTTGGATATGCTGATGTTGATTATGCAAGGCACCTGGTTGACAGAAAAAGCACCTCTAGAATGGCTCATTTTCTTGGAGCCTCCTTAATCTCTTGGGGGACCAGAAAGCAAAATTCAGTTGTCCTCTCTACAACTGAAGCAGAGTATGTTGCTGCTTCAGCTTGTTGTGCCCAATTATTATGGATCAAACAGCAGCTAGAAGACTTCGGAATAAACACTGAGTGTGTGCCCCTCATGTGTGATAACACAAGTGCTGTGAATATGGCCAAGAACCCTGTCCATCACAAGATAACCAAGCACATTGACATCCGACATCACTTCCTCAAAGATAATGTTAAAAGAAGCTGATCAGTATGAACTTTTGCAAAATGGAGGACAAAATTGCTGATATTTTTACAAAAGCCTTAGGAAGAGATCAGTTCGAGAAGAATCGCCTAAAGCTTGGATTAATGCAGGGGACCTGATCCCTCAGTCAGCAAACTCCCCTCCATGTGACTATGATTAGAAGACAGGTAGGTATCCTGAAGTGTGATGTGTGTAACTTGTCTAACTCAATACTATACCACTGTAGGTATGCACGCATGATAGAAGGAGTAACATCAAAAGGAGAGAAGATGTTAGATAAACATCAAGACATGCTACAAGAAAATTCAAAAAAGGGGGACTCAATCCCTCCTACAGGTCAGTATTGCAAACTGTTCACTTTAAAATAAGGGCATTCATTATGTAACGGCACCACTGATACATTTCTAATCAACGACATTGCATCAGGTTAAACCTGAACCATCATCTCCTCTCCCTGATGTGACACATTGCTTCACCCTGTTTAAAACCTATCTCAACCGTTCTTTGAAAAATCAAATTTTCCTAAATTCCATTCCTCTCTCAAACTAAATCACTTGCTCTCTAAATACTCTCTTCTCTTCAAGCTGAACAAATATCTCTCTTTCTCTTCTCTTCTATCTCTCAAAATCTCTCACAGTCATGTCTAAACTAAACTCTCCATTAAAGGAATCCTCTGAGGGTGTATCCCATTTGCCCTCCTCTGAGACTACTCCAACATTGGCTGAACTAAGAAACCCCTTCTATGTCTCCTCACCTACTTCCGTATCAGATCCCCCAGTTGAACTGGAAAAATCTACCTCCTTTGACTCTCTTCCAATCTCCAAAATGAGTGAAGGAAACACTCTGATTTCTCAAGATGAGCCCTCCGGTATGGAAATTTCTGAAGATAGCACAGTGCCGGTAACTAATTCTGCACGGATAGAGGGACCTGAAATAAACCCCTTGTCTGAGTCTGCAGTGGAGAAAGAATCAGTGATAAGTAGATCTGAAGGTTCTAAAGAAAGGCTGTTTGAGGGAAATTTACCAGAAACCAAAGGAAATGCATCGAATATTCTGGCAATGGGTATGCAAGGAACTGATGAACTGATGGCAATCTATCTCACATCCTTGGCCAAGGGAGATGTTGGGACTGAGAATGTACAGAAAAATTCAGAGGCCGTTACTCCATCTGAAGAGGATCTAACTCCAACTCGTACCATTCCCAAGTGGGATGGAACCTCTGTTTCTCAGACCCCCTTGACATTGTTGAGAAATTTAGAGGAAGAAGACGACACTGATGAGGATGAAGCACCACTGCAGTGGAAAGTACAAAAAAGAATGGTCCCGACATTTGCAACTCAGGAACCTAGTAAGGTACCTGGTACCAGAAGTAGGTCTGAACAACTTCTGGCAACTTCCATGAAGGAAAATGAGAAAAACACGAAGCAAGGGAAGAAGTTAAGGAAAAAGGTTGTGTCCGATGACCCTGAACCAGAAAAAGTGGTTAACTTGGAGGAGGAAAAGAGGTCCGATGAGAAAACTGAAGAGGATACGGTTAAAGGTGTGCACAAGGTGAGAAAGAAGGCTCTCTCCAAAGGAAAACCCTCAAAGAAAAAAGGTGGAGCATCTGCTCCAAAGGAAAAGGAAAAGGAACCTGCAAAAAGTTCCAAGAAAAGAATGCCCAGTGAAAAGAAAGATTCAGCCCCCAGCAAAAGGAAGGATGTGCTCTCAGGCTCCAAGAGAAAAAAGGATGATTTGGAAGAACAAACGGAGGAACCTGGTCCCTCCTCGAAAGTCAAGAAGCAGAAACTTACTCCAGCACAACGGGTTGCTCTTTTAAAGCAACAAAAGGTGCTAAATGGTCGAGTCTTTGATCCAGAAATTAGTGACCACAAAGGTATGGCAGAAATGATTGACATGGTCAAGGTGCAAAAATGGGATCACTTGTTTGAACCCCCCACTCCGATATTATTTGAGAAAGAGGTCACTGAACTCTACGTGAATATGGCTTTCAACAAGGCTGAAAGATCACTGACAACCTCAGTTGATGGAGTGGAGATCTTTTTGGATGAATCAACACTTGGTCGGATCCTACAGGTACCAACGGAGGGGTTGAAATCCCTGAAGTACCAATCAGACTCCGTTGACTTCCTGAATGAGATAAGCAAATTGAAAAATCTAAACAGGATGACGCTTGGAAAGAAGCAGATGAAGGGCGAGTATCAACTTGTGTTTGAACTCATAAATAAGGTTCTTCTCCTCCGCACTAAAAAGAGACAATTACCGGCATCTCTGATATGTTTCTCATGGAAGCGTTGGTCACACTTCAACCCATAAGCCTACCAGCAATCATGCTTACCCACATGAGGAAAATCATCACTATGAAGGATGGCAATCATGGTTTGGGCTATGGGTATCTCCTAAACAAAGTGCTCTCGTATTTTGGAATTCGTCCAAGCAAGGGTGTTCAAGGGACCAGAAAGCAGATGTTCACTAAAGGGACACTTGAGAAGTGTGAGTGTGTAGAAAGAGAAGAAGGAGTTGGCTCTAAGTCATTTGTGTCTGATCTGATCGCCTCTCAGAAGCGATCATCTGTGGAGTTTGAACGCTTAACTGCACTGATTGCTCAGCGAGATACTGAGATTGTAACTCTCAAGGCACAAATGCAAACCACCTCTGAGGGACCAGATGCCAGTTTAGATGAGTTCAAGAAGCTGTAAGAAGAAAATGCCTCACTGAGGGACCAGGTTGGGGTCCTTACTCAGAAACTGATTGATGCTCATGAAGAGGCCAACACTCGAATGACTCTTCTTCTTCAGAAGCTGGCATGATCAACCGTCCCTCCTCCCTTCCTTGCTTTTGTTCCCATTCCTAGCCTTCTAATTCCCTCTTGTTCTTATCCTACCATGGTGTTGTTTTTCTAATGATGTCTTTATGTTTTTGTGAACTATTTGTAATGCTACCAAAATGAATGAAATGAAGCTCATGTTATAGTGTTTATCTTGCGTCTAATTTTCTTTGACTATCTCCCTTCATTCATGTTAGTGTTGCCCCAGAGGCATGAGTTAATAATAATTGCTCATCATTGCTTTGGATTTAATGTTCACTCTTTTTTATGATGCCAAAAGGGGAAAGATGTGTTGATAGGGGGAATATGTGTGGGGACCAGATATAGTGACAGGGGGAACTTAGTGTGATCTTTTGTATGGAGATAGGGAGGAACTAGTGAAAAGGGACAAGGTAAAGACGACAGGGGGAACTTAGTTTGTCATCATCAAAAAGGGGGAAAATGATGTAATATGGCCTTTTTTGTTTTGATGATTGACAAACACTTAGGGGGACCTGGTACCCCTAGCAGCCTTGAAAACAGTCAACATAGTACAGTTGTGACTTGTACATTCTGCAGCTTTTGGACTATGCTTCGGCAGTCCTTGGAAACCGCTGGACCAATAAAAATGTGTTAAGGTTTTGGCTTCTCTCATTTATAAACAATGAGACACTTTGGCCAAAACCTAGTTTTTGCAAAAAAATCAAAGTTCTTCATCTCAAAAGAAAGGTTGCTCAAGCTCCAAAAGGAAACAGAAGCTCACTGACCAAGGGACCTGATCGTGATCAAGATGAAGTCAAAGGTTCCTTGTCCTTAGTTGAGTCTTTTGTATTTTGTTCTTTTCATTATAAACCATCAGCTAGAGTTAGTTGATTGTGTAATGTTGTATTAGCTAAAGTTAGTTAATACTGTGGTGATGCAGTAGAGTTATTGCATCTTACATTGTAATAGAGTTATTGCAGTGTAGTGGATTAAGAGTTTAATCTGTAGGATTACTGGAGTCTGTAATCCAAAGTTGCTCAGTGTTTTAGTGAAGTTGGTTGGTGAAATCCTACTAGGGTAGGTCGTGGTTTTACTCCCTTGAGCAAGGAGGTTTCCACGTAAAATCTTGTGTTCTTTACTTCTTGCTATTTCACCTTCTTACTCATAACCGCAACTTCAGTCTGGGGACCTGGTCCCCTGACTCTCAGTGGATTCATACAAGCCATCAAACTCAATAGTGTCCTCCACCATGTCTAAGAAAATAGACATCATGCAACGCTGAAATATCACTGGTTTATTGCATAAACCAAAAGGCATCCTCTTGAAAGCAAATGTCCCATATAGACAGGTAAAAGTGGTCTTCTCTTGGTCTTCAGGAGCAATCGAGATCTGATTGTATCCTGAATAACCATCAAGAAAACAATACCATTCTCTACCAGCAAGACAGTCTAAAATCTGATCCATGAACAACATCGGAAAATGATCCTTCTCAGTCCAAGCATTCAGCTTCCTGTAATCCATGCATATGCACCAGCCTGTGACTGGCCTCATTGGAATCAACTCATTCATTGCATTTGGGACTACAGTGATCCCACCCTTCTTAGGCACACACTGACGGTGCTCACCCACTTGTAATCCGCAATAAGGTAAACCACACATGCATCAAGCCACTTGATGATCTCCTTCTTTACTACCTCTTGCATAGCTGATTCAACCTATGTTGGTGCTCAATACTCGAAATGCAATTTACCGCAAGCTGAATTTTATGCGTGCAGATTCCAGGTGGAATACCAATGATATCAGTAATGGACCAACCAATGGCCCTCTTGAATTTTCTCAGAACATAAACCAGAGTTTCAACCTACCCTTCACCTAAATCTGCTACAACAATAACTGGCAAAATGTCATTAGCTCCTAAAAACACATATCAAAGGTGAGATGAAAGTGCTTTGAGCTCCAGGATGGGAGGCTCCTCAATAGATGGTCTAGCAGGTGGTGTCTGTCGATTCTTCAGGTCCAAATCAAGCTTCTTTGGAGCATAACTATAAGACCCCATACCTGTGAGTGCTTCTACTATATCATCATACTCTTTGATATCGTATTCATCAAAATTCATAATCACAGCTACAAGTGCTTCAACACCAAGTCTCTCCTCAATAGGCACAATTAGCTGATCTTCATCAACCACATCAATAATAGAAACCATGCGCATATCATCATGATGCTTCATAGACTAGCAGACATTAAAAGCAACTACCTCATCATTCAATCTGAACTTCATCTGTCCGGTCTCCAAGTCAACCAACACACGTCTGGTGGCCAGGAAAGGTCGTCCCAAGATAATGGGAACCTCAAAGTCAACCTCGCAGTCAAGAATCACAAAGTCTGCAGGAAAGATAAAAGTATCAACCTTTACAAGTACATCTTAGAGGATTCCTACAGGCCTTTTCACTATGTGATCTGCCATAAGAAGTCGCATCAAAGTCGGTTTGAGGGCTCCCAAGCCCAACTGATTAAACACTGCTTATGGCATTAGATTAATACTAGCACCCAGGTCACACAATGCTTTGGCAAAGTAGAATACTCCAATTGTTCAAGGAATAGTGAAGGCTCTAGGATCTTCCTTTTTTTGCACTACAGAACGGGAGGCTATTGCACTACAATGATGCAAATTATTAGTTGGCTCAAAGCTCACAGTTCTCTTCCTAGTCACCAGATCCTTCATGAATTTAGCATACCCAGGCATCTGCACCAATGCTTCAACTAAGGAAATATTGACTGAAAGTTGTTTCAACATGGAAATGAACTTGTGAAATTTACCTTCCTCAACCTCTTTCTTTAATCTCTATGGGTAAAGTGGAGGGGGCAATGGCATGGGTTTCAAGACCGGTGCTACCTCTTTATTTTTTTCTTCTACATTAGAAGACTTCCTCTCAGTTGGACCTTCACCGCTAACTTTCTCTTCAGTTTCTACCATAATCTCATCATCATTTTTTTTCAGACTCGGCTGGCTCATCAACAGTTATAGGCATAGAAGGATCAACAGTTTGTTTTCCACTTCAGGTAGTCACAGCCATAACTTATCGATCATTCTTTAGATTCTGAATTGTGTCACTTGGGAGAGCACTCTTCTGGCGCAGATTCATGTTTGTAGACATTTGATGCATCTGAGTCTCAATTTGTTTTATGGCGACAGAATGAGCCTCTACCATTTGAATCATACCTGAGAGTTTAGCGCGCATCTCCTACTTACTTCCATCCATAGAATCAACTTTTTGCAATACCTTATTAATCAGCTCCCTCATGGATGGTTGCTCAGGTCTATCTTCGCGACTTCCAGGAGGGACATACAGACTGCTTCTATCATTCTTATATCTATCTCTCTTATTCCAATCACCATCTCTGCCTCTGCTCCTATCTCTGTATCTAGACCTATTGCAGTTGCCATCTCTGTCCCTATTCCGACCTTGATTTCCTTGGCCATTGGCCCGAAAACTCACCACTTGATCATTCAGATAATTTGCTTCTTCATTAGAGTCGTACTCATCATGGCTCGGTGCTCTACCTTGTGAACCAATAACCTTCACCTTCTCCAAACCGCAATTAACAATTTGTTTCGCAATTAGGTCCACAATTATTTGTAGGGCTGCAAAGTTCTATTTAATTTCCTGGAATTCTTCATGGTCAATGGATTTTCCAACTGCATAAGTTCCTGCCAAAATTTAATACGCCCAAATTACACCTCTTTTTAGAAGCGTAAGTAATCATTGTTCAAATATAGAACTCAACAAAGGTTGGAGTCGATCCCATAGGAAATATGGTAGGACTAGGGTCAATTAATGTTTACTCGCACTGTTAGACGTTTATTTCCCTACGAAGGGCTTTTTTTATGTAACAAGTAGAAATTGTAATGCAGATTCGAACAAGCAACTAGTAATAGTTTTAATAGTTGCAATCAGTGAGAGGAGTGACTAGGGTAGTGTTCCCCATGAGATCATAACTTAGTAAGGCGTTGTACTTAGTAAACTAGTTTGGTGCTTAGCATGCAAGATCGGTAAGTTGAATTCACCTAAATGGTTAGTCCCCTAGATAGATGAATTTTACCACGCACCTTGGTCCGGCTACGGGTGTATGCTTTACTAACCCTTACCCTTGATCCCAGATTAGTTATTCTCAGACAAGGTCAAGCTATTAGATGAGGGTTGGTAGCCTCAAATCTCTATTGTAAACATCCCTTTTCCCATTCGTTACCTCCTTGGTCCGGCAAGTAAGAATAACGCGAGTTCTAACGCTGGCCACCGTTAAAAAGCAATCAAATTAAAAGGAAGAACAATACATACATAAACACCGCCCTAGAACCACCAAGTACTTTGCCTACTTCGTTAATCCTTCATGGTTCCCACAACCCTAGTTGTGGATTTAGCTACTCATGTTCATAAGTAAAAAATCAGAAATTTTTGATGCATTCATGATCATATACTTACAATAAGAAGTAAAGAAATCCGTGAACTTGAATGGATGAAGATGAACACAAGAATAAAGAACTATGAATATATTTAACTCTCAAAATCAAGAACAAATCAATATCCCCAGTTTTGAATGTGTTTCCTACAAAAATATAGAGCGTAAAAAGTAAAAGAAAACTTAGGAAAGATATTTATAGACATTAGAAATCCTATCCTAACTAAACTAGGAGAACTGGACTTGGCAGAGAACACGACTTGGTTGACGACCCGTCATTCCAAATGACAGTTTGTGGTCTTCTGGGGTCAATCGTGGTCCTAAATAGTCAACATCTTCTGTTATGGGAAACCACGGATGGAACCACGAGTCGTAAACTCAATCTACGATCCGTCTCCTGACTTGTGGTTTTATATTCCTTTCTTGCACCTTTTCTAATCCACGACCACGAGTCCAATAGGACGGTTCGTGCTTTAGAAGTACGGTCCGTACTATGGCTCGTGCTTCCTGCTTCTGATTTTGCACATCTGCAGTTCCTCTGCTCTACGAGTCGACAGGACGGGCCATGGTTTAGAACCACAACTTGTAGAATGACTCGTGCTTTTCTCCCTGACTTGCACACTTTCTGAAGTTTATTTCACAAGTCCACAGGATGGGTCTGTGGTCCAGAACCACGGACCGTCAATCCATTCGTTATTTCTGTAGCCATTACTTTTTAGTCCAATTTTCAGCACTTTGGCTATGGAATTCATTCTCTTGCACACTTAACAAAACCCATCAAATCTACCAATAAACTGCCAAAGAACTTGCAATAATCCTAAGTATTAAGCATCGAAAGTACCATAATTCTATGGTACATCAATTACTTCTCCAACAATGTAAATTATGATCCTCTCAAATTTAAATCACCCAAATCACGATTAATCATATCTTCTCCCTTTCCTTCTTTCTCGTCTTCCTCTACTAAAAGTAAGACCTCGTATTTGTTCCCTCTTCCTTCTCCTCTTCTTCCTATGCTAAAACTAAAACTTAATGGTTGTCTCCTGCTTGTAGAGATCTGGTGATGTATGAATCTTCTTGGAAAAATTGTTTTCGATGTCCGACAACGGTAATAGCGAATTTGAGAACTCGATTGAGTGGACATGAAGGAGCTACGACTGCTAGGTTTCTGATGAGAGCGACAAAGGTGGTGGTGGTGCCGATGAAAACAACGATTTTAAATGATAATTTTTCATCTACGATCCAATTTTTCATCCATCATTATTGATATTTTAATTTGCAAATTACATAATTCTTTCATCTACAAGATTTCGGCCGAAAAGAATGGTGCAAGCAGTGATTTTGTTAGCAGAGATCTGGTGATGTTTGACATGGATAATTTGGGGTATTCATCTACAATGTAATATATATAGAATGTAGTTTTTTGTTCATTATACAGATGAATGTACCTTGCGTACCCATGCATCATATTGAATATGAAACTTAGTGTTTGTTCATGTACATATGAATGTATCTCTGTCAGATCTGTGTTTCTTCTTCATCATCATCTTCTTCTTTTAAGCATGTATCTATGCACAAATACATGTATCAAAAGTTCCGATGGAGCAACTTGATACTAAATACATGTATTTTCAATTCACTGTATAAAAATTATATTGGATACATCAAATTAATACCGGATACACTAGATTAAATTGATTATGAATACATGTATTTTGGATATAATGTATGAAATTGTTACTGGATATATCAAATTAATACTAGATATATATAAACATATATATGAAACTAATATTAGATACATATAAACAAATACATAAAATTAATACTAGATACATATAAACAGATACATGAAATTAATACTTGATACATATTAAAATATACACGAAATTAATACTAGATACATATAAAATGATACACTAGATGAAAATTTGGTGAATGTATATATGTATCATTGACACCAGTTTAATACATGATATATGTATTTTGATACATTACAAAATTAATTATAAATACATCAAATTAATGAATTTACTATTTTAAAGAGCAATAAAATGAAAGTAATCAAATTACATAACCAAGATATACATATTTCTGTCTTATATTAATGAAATTAATGAATTTATTATCTTTAAAAAATAATAAAATGAAATTAATTAAACACACACTACAAGAAAATTGGCTATTAACGAAGGGAAATCTGGTCCCTAAAAGTCTATTTTCGGTCCCTAAAAGTCAGTAGCGACCAGAAAAATCTTGTCGTTGCCCGTCCTTAAAGGCTCCGCAGCTAAAAGTCAATAGTGACGAGCGTAATCTACTGGTTCCAAAAAGTTGTTTGCGACCAGAACAAATCTGGTCCCTAAACCTGTTTTGGCTATCATTGTTCTGGTCCATAATTTAAGATTACTACCATGATCTTTAGTCCCTGTAGACTATTAGCAACTCATTTTATTGGTCCTAAATGTGTTTTAAGGATCATAAATTATGGTTTCAATTTTTAAAAAATATTATAAAATTTACAATATAGAGAATGAAATGCATATAAAAAAATATAAAGATAACTTTTGTATTTATTACAAACAAATGTATTTACATCCGAGTTGTCATATAGCCATGATAGAAAAGTCATAGCACTGTTTATATAATTCCAAACCTAACATCTCTAGCATGTATTGTAATGCTTTGAGTAAAAGTCTTCGAAAAGACGATAATCCACTTTATATAGCCTGTACGGGATCTTCGAAAATTATATCATCAAAAGTCAAAACCTGTAAAAAAAAGCATACATTACTCGTAAAGATTTATGAAGATCGACCAAAAAATTGATTAAATGATATTTCACTCACCTGAACAAAGAAGTCCAAATTCTTTTTAAAAACTCTTCAAGTATAACTACACATTTCAAAAGTAAAACATCATTGTAAAAGAGGCTGCAACATTATAAACAATAATGAATTAGAGAGAGTGAGCGGATATACATATCTATATAATGAAGGAGTTTTTGAGACAGAGCATAGCGTAAACAATAGAGAACTTATACCAGTTATGTTTTTCAATTCATGGGAGTGACAAACAATAATCAACAGAGCCTTCAAGCTGGATAAAAATATTATTTGTCCACCAAGAAACAAAAGATAGCTTATTCCAGTTACGTTTTACAGTTCCAGAGAGTTATAAGTATTTTATTATCTTGTTGCACAGTTCAGAGAGCAGTTGTGTATGTTATGCAAGTGAACGTCTATGAAAAAGTCTCCATTAAATCTTTCCTCTAATTTTCTTGCTGCAACTTCCTTTATAGTTTTTTTATTATATAAGTGAGCAAATTTTCTCTTCAGCAGTAGTGTTTGACCTTAGGATATTATAATATGCTTAAGCCATCACACATACACAAGAGAAAAATATTTTTACACTAAGTCATTCTCTATCATATAATTTAATTCTAGCTCTACAACCTGCTGAAAACATTAACATAATGCATATGAAATCAGATCACGAATTAAGAAGTGTACCTCATTTAATAAGCACACTCGATCATCCTTGGCCAGTTCAACATTTTTCTTAGTTAAGGACCTAAAAATTATTGTTCAGAATTAGATTGTCTTTAAAAAAAATATGCAGGGAAAGGCTAGAAGATTTCAGAACCTAAAATATTCAAGACTGCCAAACTATATATATATATCAGTTATGAAATGCTTAACATAAAGACTCCTAAACACAAACAGAACCAATGGAGATGCTTTCTTGTTTCTATGTAATTACTTCAGTTCTAAGCTCTAACATTTTATTAATTCTATGTGCTATTGCTACATCGGTTATGATCCCTCTAATATTTTATTAATCTTATGTGTCTCTAATGTTGCATCAATTATAATATTTTTTTTATTTTCTGATTTAACCTTAGAGGACGAGGAACAATTTTACAATAGAAGGTTAATTCTAAATATTTAAAAGAGTGAGTGTTATTTTACAGATTTTAAACTAGGATCTCTCACAAATCTTTTGTCGAGATAATGAGTTACTTCAACAAGAAAAGAAGATATGAACTGAAAACTCAAATATGACACACCTGTTTTAAATCTTGGATTACCTCACTTGTAATATTTATGTGAGGAACTTGAACTTAATGATCACAAAGGCATTCCCCCTGAGGGTAGTTTCGTTGGACTATAAGGGGTGATTGCCAGTTAGGTATTAAAACGACGAGTGGAAGTCATCAACATTCTTAAGAGACCAACTTTGCATACAAATTGAGAAACTATTCAGTGAACATTCTACACAGAACTCATACACAGTATAATTTCTAGAATTTCTAATTTCCTCAAGTGCGTATGGACACCACGAGTCTCATGTTTCTACTAGAATTTTTGCATAAGTACAACAGTGAAGTTTCCAGTCGCTCAAGTCTATCATGCACCTAATGTTTGTAAAGAAGGAGAAAATCATTTTTTCCATGAGTGTTCCCCCTATTATCAACAGATAGGTTCTTTGATTGGTCCTCATGAAAATATTACAGAAAAAGAACATGCATATTTTTACTCGTGTGTTTGCCTCTTTTGCATATAATATAGTCTTGGACTGATAAAGGAAAAGAACAAGCATTTTTTCAGATAACCAACAAACATGGTAAAAGATATTGTACCATCATGATGTATGAAAAAATGCAGATGATAGAAATATAAACCACATACCAAGTAAGTTAAATATAGTGAAATTAATGAACATGTAGGCACACAAAATATAAAACTCATTGAATAAAGACAATAAGTGTCACGCCCCGAGGTTACCCCCTAGATGTAACACGGGACTCGGGACCATGAGGATCCCAAGCTAACCCTTGGTCATAGCATTCTCAAGCATAACAAAGAAATAAGACATAGCGGAAGCATCAACATAAATCCAAAACCGGAAGACATACAATAAATATAGAATCAAATAGGAAATACAACTCAGAAATCATCTCATAAGGTCTATGTCTGAAAGCCTCTAACACTATCATAGGGAGTTGTTGGGATAAGACCCCCAACTAACTCGAACATCAGAAAATAAAGAAGACATAAAACTGAGGTGGAACCTAGACCTCGAACTATGAGGACTCACCAATAGCTAAGTAGGAGTGGCCAGATCTCTAGCCACGGATCTGAGTAGGAACACCTGAGTCTGCATCATAAAAGGATGCAGCGCAATATGCGTTAGTACTATGGAATGTACTAAGTATGTGAGCGATGCATAAGTAAGTAAAACATAGCTTAAAAATGTACTTTGAACATAATCCGTGCATAATGAATTATCATGAAAAGATATCAATATGAAAAGCTAAATCATAAGGCAGAAGCCAACTTCAAGATGATAGTTCATGAAAATTTCATAAAGCTTAGAAAACTTGAAATCATGACATACGGAAAACATACATAGGGGAGTTTCTTATAACCAACATGAGACCATGTGAGCTACATGGAATCTAACTATCGGACCCTAGTTAGCAAAGCTGACTTTGAACCTTGCCAAGGAACAAGTCACCATCTCCAACTATCTAACCTTAGTTGGCAAAGTTGTCATATGCCCCGCTCAGACAAGGACACCATTCATTAAGACGTGGATCCACTCTCATAAGCCTTTAAGGCACATTTTATTTCATAGCCTACGCTGGCAACGTAGTTTCTAGGACTAAGGGCAATCTCACCCCATCCAACTCGGTGCTAAGTACTACTCCCAAAATATGCATACATATAGCTCATAATCATATCATAGGGCATACTCTCATGCCAAATATTATTCATAAAGCATGAAAATACATCGGGTATCATGCATCTTTCATATCATAGTTCGTAAAGCATGAAAACACATCGGGTATCATGCAACTTTCATAACATAGTTCATAAGGCTTAGCATAGCCATAATTTAAAAACATGTTTTTCTTCCTAAATTCATACTTGAAGAATCATACATGCAATTTCATAAGTTCATAAGTGCCATGATAGCTGATCATGCTAATTTCCTCTTGAAAACGTGTAAACTCATGGGTTCATGCTAGAAATTCACTTTCATGCTTGGACTTTCAAAATTAATGAAAGAATCATAATCAAATCATGAATAATCAATTAGAAACCATGAATTTAAATATGGAAACTGATTTTATAAACTTTCCCCAATTTTGGTTCAAAACCCTAGTTTCATAATTTCGTAATTCAAATTCATGATTTGGGGGTTTTGGGCACAAGGGTGGAAGAAACTCATTGTTAAAGACCCACATACCTTGGGTGAAGATTACCCACTTGACTGGAAAAGAATTTGGAGACTTGACTTGGAGCTTGAACTTGAGCTTGAGAGGAAGAACTTTCTTCTTTGAGTGAGGAATGAGGAGTTTAGGATAGACTTAGCATAATATGGATGGGTGAAAACCCTTCTAAAAGAAGTCAAAACAACTTCACTTAATACATAATAGGGTGGGAAATAACCAAAATGCCCTTGGAAAATAACTTGAGAAAAGCTAGAAATTTGGTCAACTTCAGTGACCACGAGTGGAGTCAACGACTCGTAGACTCTTCCACGAGTTGTGGACTGCCAGTCTTGGAAACGACCCAAAATAAGTCCTGCAGGAAACCTTCTACGGTTCAACAGGACGACTCGTGGAAGCTTCCACGAGTCATGGAATCCAGTCGTGAAACTCAGGTGGATGACTGACCTCTGATCAAGCTTTCACGATTCCACAACACGACTCGTAGAAAGTTCCACGAGTTGTGAAAGTGACTCGTGGAAGTCAGTACTGAAGCTGGTCTATAGGGTTGGGATCACGAGTCCCTTCCACGGGTCGTGGAACCTTCCATGACTCATGGACCCGACTCGTGGTCCCTGAAATTTGGATTTTTTCTGAAGTTTTTAACTTAGATAGCGGGGTACATATACGGGGTGTTACAATATCCCCCCCTTGGGATCATTCGTCCTCGAATGAAGGCTAGATAAGGGAAATTGAGGGGAAATCAGCTCAACCAAACATCAAAACATAGAAATCAAGGGGTAATCATAAAAACAGAACTTTTCAACCTGAAAACATGATAAACTAACTTCGTAAAACATGGATGCATGCTAAAATCATGATAGGAACTGACGGAGAAGAATCGGAGGGACCTATTAAGGAGGAAACTAGTACCTCAAGCTGGAACTGAATCAGAAGGAAAGAGATGAGGATATTTGGCCTTCATGGCCTCTTTCGTTTCCCAAGTAGCACCTTCAACAAGTTGATTCCTCCAGAGGACTTTTACCGAAGCGACTTCTTTGTTCCGTAACCTCCGGATCTGACGATCAAGAATCTCCACGGGAACCTCCTCATAGGTGAGACTATCCTTCAGACCTACATCTTCCAAGGGAACAATCAAGCTCGGGTTGCCAACGCACTTTTTTAACAAAGAAACATGGAAAACTGGATGAACCGCTTCCAACTCCGTTAGCAACTCCAACTCATAAGCCACGCTACCAACTCTCCTCGAAATCCGATAAGGACTTACAAAATGAGGACTAAGTTTTTCCTTCTTGCCAAACCTCATCACACCCTTCATGGGTGACACCTTAAGGAAAATCCAATCATCAACTTCGAATTCTAACTCCCTTCTTCTCACATTCGCATAAGATTTCTGTCGACTCTGAGAGGTCTTCAACCTTTCCCAAATAAGGTGAACTTTCTCCATAGTCTCTCATGCACAGAATCTGGACCGATCAAGGCTGCCTTACCCACCTCGAACCAACCAATAGGAGATCTACATCTCTGGCCATAAAGTGCCTCATAGGGAGCCATCTGGATACTAGAGTGAAAGTTGTTGTTGTAGGCAAACTTGATCATC
This sequence comes from Jaltomata sinuosa, assembly GCA_003996215.1. Taxonomy (NCBI): domain Eukaryota; kingdom Viridiplantae; phylum Streptophyta; class Magnoliopsida; order Solanales; family Solanaceae; genus Jaltomata; species Jaltomata sinuosa. The sequence continues at coordinate 111,380 of QJPP01002068.1, read as the reverse complement.
CCAATTTCCCTTGAAGACAATAACAAAAGCCCTCAACATATCCTCCAAAGTCTGAATAGTGCGCTCGGCCTGGCCATCCGTCTGAGGGTGAAAAGTTGTGCTAAGCTTCACCTTAGTACCAAGACCTTTCTGAAATGACCTCCAAAACTGAGATGTAAACTGAGGACCTCTATCCGAAATGATAGACAAAGGAACACCGTGCAATCGGACTATCTCCCGAATGTAGAGTCTGGCATAATCATCTGCGGTATCCGTAGTCTTAACAGCCAAGAAATGGGATGACTTGGTCATCCGATCGATAATCACCCAAATGGAGTCATGTTGCCTTCGAGTACGAGGCAAACCCGTGATAAAGTCCATATTGATTGCTTCCCACTTCCAAGTGAGAAGGTCAATATCCTAAGCATACCACCAGGTCTTTGATGTTCCACCTTTACCTGTTGACAGTTGGGACACTTAGCCACAAACCTGGCTATGTCCTTCTTCATACCATTCCACCAAACGACTTCCCGTAGATCACGGTACATAGTAGTGGCACTCGGATGAATAGAGTATCTAGAACTGTGAGCCTCAGACAAAATCATGTCTCAACCCATCAACATCTGGCACACACAAGCGACCCTGATAACAAAGCACACCATCTCCTCCTTGGGAGAAAACCTCAACCCTTTGTTGACGAACTGCACCCTTAAGCTGAAGTAGAACGGGATCTTGATCTTGCTTGGCTTTCACCTCAGCCACTAAGGATGATTCGGCACCATTAGTCATAATTACCCCACCTTCGGTCGAGTCCGTAAGGCGAACTCTCAATCGAGTGAGTCTATGAACTTCTTTAACCAACTCCTTCTTCCAATCTTTAAAGGAAGTTACACTTCCCATGGACAATCTACTCAAAGCATCCGCCACAAAATTGGCCTTACCTGGATGGTAAAGCACACTCATATCATAATCTTTAAGGAGTTCAAGCCATCTCCTTGGTCGCAAATTCAACTCCTTCTGAGTGAACACATATTGAAGACTCTTATGATCGGTGAAAACATCCACATGCACACCATACAAGTAGTGTCTCCAAATCTTCAAACCAAAAACCACAGCCGCTAGCTCAAGACCATGAGTAGGATAGTTCTTCTCATGAGTCTTAAGCTGTTTAGAAGAATAAGCAATCACTTTATCGCGCTGCATCAAAACACAACCCAAACCAATCCGAGAAGCATCACAATACACCACAAAATCATCTAAGCCCTCGGGTAAAGCTAACACTGGGGTTGTAGTCAATCGAGTCTTTAATTCCTGAAAACTTTTCTCACAAGAGTCGGACCACTGGAACTTAACCTTTTTCTAGGTCAATCGGGTCAATGGGGAAGCAAGGGAAGAAACCCTTTCACAAACCTCCTATAGTAACCAGCCAAACCCAAGAAACTTCTAATATCCGACGGAGAAGTGGGTCTAGGCCAGTTCTTAACTGCTTCAATCTTTTGAGAATCAACCTGAATACCATCACTAGTCACAATATGACCCAGAAAAGCAACAGACTGCATCCAAAACTCACACTTGCTAAACTTAGCAAACAACTGTCTATCCTTGAGAGTTTGTAACACAACTCTCAAGTGATCCGCATACTCATCCTCACTCCGAGAGTAGATGAGGATATCATCAATGAAAACAATCACAAACATATCCAAATACTATTTGAACACACGGTTTATCAAATCCATAAAAGCTGCAGGAGCATTTGTTAGACTAAAATACATAACAACAAACTCATAATGACCATACCGAGTCCTGAAGGCTATCTTCGAGATATCACGTTCCCAAACCCGAAGCTGATGATAACCGGATCTAAGGTCGATTTTGGAGAAGAAACTAGCACCCTGAAGCTGATCGAACAAGTCATCAATCCTAGGAATGGGATACTTATTTTTTATTATGACCTTGTTCAACTGACGGTAATCAATACACATTCTAAGAGATCCATCTTTCTTCCGAACAAACAAAACTGGGGCACCCCAAGGTGAAATACTAGGCCTGGTGAAACCCTTATAGAGCAAGTCTTTCAACTGGTCTTTCAACTCCTTGAGTTCTGCGGGGGCCATTCTATAGGGAGGAATAGAGATAGGATTCGTATCCGGAAGAAGATCTATCCCAAAGTCAATTTCCCGCTCGGGAGGAACTCCGGGAAAATCATCGGGGAACACTTCTAGGAATTCGTTCACAATAGGAACAGACTGAATAGTCGGGGTCTCAGACTCCGTGTCCATAACCCAAACTATATGATAGATATAACCTTTAGAAATCATCTTCCTAGTCTTAAGATAAGATATGAAACGACCCTTCGAAGAAGAGGGACTACCTTGTCATTCTAGGACAGGTTCATGAGGAAACTTTAAACTAACCACACGGGTGCGGCAATCAACTGAGGCATAACATGCATACAACCAATCCGTACCAAGAATGACATCAAAATCCGTCATCTCCAACTCTACTAAATCCGCTGAAGTGACTCTATGAAGGACTGAGATAGGGCAATTTCGATAGACACTATCGTCTAGGACTGACTCACCAACATGAGTAGAAACATGAAAGGGTTCTAAAAGCAATTCAGGACGAATCTCGAACTTACAAGCCACATAAAGGGTTACAAAAGATAGGGATGCACCGGGATCCAACAAAGCATACACATCAAGAGAGAAAACTTTCAACATACCGGTAACCACATCTGGAGAACTCTCATGATCCTGGCGGAAGGACATAGCATAAAGACGGTTCTGGCGCTGACCACCAGAACTATAAGCTGCGCCCTGCAGGGCTGGTCTACCACCTGAAGCTGCTGGAGAGGTCTGAGTCCTACCACCTCCCTTCCCCTTCTTAGCTGAAGGGAAATCTCTGACACGGTGCCCAGGCTGACCACACCCAAAGCAACTACCTGATAGCTCTTCCCACACTTAGCACAAGCTGGGTAGGGAGGCCCCTTTACACCACCATCCTGAGAATAAGAACCTGCACCTCTACCGGACTGATCACGGCAGGGCCTAGAGGCCTGAGAAGGAGCACTAGCCGAAGAGTGGACAGGGCCTGAAGACTTCTTCTGGAAAGATGAGCGATGTCCACCACCGAACCTCTGATGGCTAAAACTCGATCCCTCGGACCTACCTCTCTTGTTCTCCCTAGCCATCTCTCTAAGCTTATCGCCCTCAATCTGATGGGCATGAGTCATGAGTCGAGAGATGTTCATGTCACTCAACAACAAAGCAGACCTACACTCCTTCTTCACCATATCTGAAACACCATAGATGAATTTGCTCATTTGATCATGCGGGTCCGCTACCATAGAGGGAGCATGCCTAGACAACTGGGTGAACTTCAAACTTTAATCTTGCACCGACATCGAACCTTGTCTCAAGTTCAAAAATTCCTCCACCTTCGCTTGCCTCAACTCACGGGGAAAGAACCTATCAAGAAAAGCCCTCTCAAAACACTCCCAAGTCATGGGGATCGCATCCCTCACTCTAGCCTCCTTCCATTGCATGAACCAAATATGAGCCACATCCTTGAGTTAATAGGATTCAAGCTTAACACAATCAACACTCGCTACTTGCATCACCTCAAAGATCTTCCTCACTTCATCAACAAAGTTGAGCGGGTCTTCTCCCACTTTCGTACCCCAAAACTCCGGTGGGTTCATACGGATAAAGTCACAAACTCGGGCCGCTACCCCACCTTGAGGATGAGCAGGGGCAGGAGCCTGTTGATTTTCCAAAGTCTGAGCTAGTAGGTGAATAGCATTCATAAATGCGTCATTCGTGACATCGAGAACCGAAACTTGAGGAGCGGCATTTCGAGCGGCTCGTGGAGGCATAGCACGTCGATGAGGCATAATCTGAAACGCATAAGATAAGAATTAGAGGAATATTACACTTAAGCTCTATCGCACGATGTGATCATGAAAGAAGTGAAGTTTCTTTTCTAAGACACCTCATAGCTTCCTTTTCATATGTGTGGCGTGCTTCACACACATGAAAAAGACTCTATTCGATGCGACTTTTAGACATCCTAGGACCCTTGTACCTGAGCCTCTGATACCAAATTTGTCACGCTTCGAGGTTACCCCCAAGATGTAACACATGACTCGAGACCACGAGGATCCCAAGCTAACCCTTGGTCATAGCATTCTCAAGCATAACAAAGAAATAAGACATAGCGGAAGCATCAACATAAATCCAAAATGAGAAGGCATACCATAAATATAGAGTCGAATAGGAAATACAACTCAGAAATCATCTCATAAGGTCTATGTTTGAAAGCCTCTAATACTATCATAGGGAGTTGTTGGGATAACACCCCCAACTAACTCGAACATCTGAAAATAAAGAAGACATAAAACTGAGGTAGAACCTAGCCCTCGGACTATGAGGACTCACCAATAGCTAAGTAGGAGTGACCGGATCTATAGCCACGGATCTGAGTAGGAACACCTGAGTCTGCATCATAAAAGGATGCAGCGCAATATGCGTTAGTACTATGGAATGTACTAAGTATGTGAGCGATGCATAAGTAAGTAAAACATAGCTTAAAAATGTACTTTGAACATAATCCGTGCATAATGAATTATCATGAAAAGATATCAATATGAAAAGCTAAATCATAAGGCAGAAGCCAACTTCAAGATGATAGTTCATGAAAATTTCATAAAGCTTAGAAAACTTGAAATCATGACATACGGAAAACATACATAGGGGAGTTTCTTATAACCAACATGAGACCATGTGAGCTACATGGAATCTAACTATCGGACCCTAGTTAGCAAAGCTGACTTTGAACCTTGCCAAGGAACAAGTCACCATCTCCAACTATCTAACCTTAGTTGGCAAAGTTGTCATATGCCCCGCTCAGGCAAGGACACCATTCATTAAGACGTGGATCCACTCTCATAAGCCTTTAAGGCACATTTTATTTCATAGCCTACGCTGGCAACGTAGTTTCTAGGACTAAGGGCAATCTCACCCCGTCCAACTCGGTGCTAAGTACTACTCCCAAAACATGCATACATATAGCTCATAATCATATCATAGGGCATACTCTCATGCCAAATCTTATTCATAAAGCATGAAAAAACATCGGGTATCATGCATCTTTCATATCATAGTTCGTAAAGCATGAAAACACATCGGGTATCATGCAACTTTCATAACATAGTTCATAAGGCTTAGCATAGCCATAATTTTAAAACATGTTTTTCTTCCTAAATTCATACTTGAAGAATCATACATGCAATTTCATAAGTTCATAAGTGCCATGATAGCTAATCATGCTAATTTCCTCTTGAAAACATGTAAACTCATGGGTTCATGCTAGAAATTCACTTTCATGATTGGGCTTTCAAAATCAATGAAAGAATCATAATCAAATCATGAATAATCAATTAGAAACCATGAATTTAAATATGGAAACTGATTTTATAAACTTTCCCCAATTTTGGTTCAAAACCCTAGTTTCATAACTTCATAATTCAAATTCATGAGTTGGGGGTTTTGGGCACAAGGGTGGAAGAAACCCATTGTTAAAGACCCACATACCTTGGGTGAAGATTACCCACTTGATTGGAAAAGAATTTGGAGACTTGACTTGGAGCTTGAACTTGAGCTTGAGAGGAAGAACTTTCTTCTTTAAGTGAGGAATGAGGAGTTTAGGATAGACTTAGCATAATATGGGTGAAAACCATTCTAAAAGTAGTCAAAACAACTTCACTTAATACATAATAGGGTGGAAAATGACCAAAATGCCCCTGCGAAATAACTTGAGAAAAGCTGGATATTTGGTCAACTTCAGTGACCACGAGTGGAGTCTACTACTCCTACACTCTTCCATGAGTTGTAGACTGCCAGTCGTGAAAACTGCCCAAAATTCATACTGCAGGAAACCTTCTACGGTTCAACTTCCACGAGTCGTGGAATCCAGTCAAGAAACTCAGGTGGATGACTGACCTTTGATCAAGCTTTCACGAGTCCACATCACGACTTATTGAAAGTTCCATGAGTTGTGGAAGTGACTCGTGGAAGTCAGTACTGAAGCTGGTCTGCAGGGCTGGGATTACGAGTCCCTTCCACGGCTCGTGGAACCCTCCACGACTCGTGGAACCCTCCACGACTCGTGGAACCCTCCACGACTCGTGGACCTGACTCGTGGTCCCTGAAACTTGGATTTTTTCTGAAGTTTTTAACTTACATAGCGGGGTACGTATACGGGGTGTTACAATAAGTTTGTTGTATTATACACATGATACTTTTTCTGTTCATGTGAAAAAGCTTTGTCTAAGTGGACAACTTCTTTGGTATTATATTCTTTTAACAAATCAATGGTCAACGAAGCCCAAATGCTCACGGGCATCCAAACAGACTCACATGAAATTCAAAAGAACATCCAGCTATATTATAATAGGTTAAAAAAAACGTAATTGTATAAAATTCAGAAATGGTCATTTATAAGGATTGTTGCTCAAATATAACTATCGTTAAAGCAATTTCAGGGAGATCGTATAACAAGTTTAGCATATGATCAATTAACAAGGCTCTTTATAGCTAACTTATTGAAGTGCTTAGCCAGAAGAAGAAATGGTAATTGATCCTAAATGAGCAGATTTCACGCACCAAAGCTCAAGTCTGGGCAGTGACAACATAGACATAAACACCTATTAATGATCATATTATAACTGGCAACCATAAGAGTAAAAGAATGATACACCAAGGGAACTAAAGGAACCTTAACCAAATAATTTAACAGTTAGCAATATAAATCAAATTGTAAGCTAAGTCATCCATAATTAAAAGAATTATTAAATAATGATAGAGCAAACTTTTGGAACTCCATACTTTTGCTACCAGCACCTTTCTTCCTCCACTCCCCTTGAGCCACGAACACGCAAGAAGGAGATAGTCCAGTAGTACAAGTACCCCAAATTATATCAAGCATCAAACTATTCATGCTACAAAAGAGATTATTTCTACCACGCAAACCTACAAAACAACTATTGATGAAATAACGAGGTAAAATGCAAACTAAATATATTAGAACCTAAATAAATAGATTCTCCGCACAATAAAACTAGAGTAGATAAAGAACCAAGAATCTCAAGCTTCACCCAAAAAATGACTCTATTATACTAAAATATGAAACCTACATTAGAACATCATGATATATTTCTCAAACACATTCAGGAAAGGATGAACATATTTACATGATTAGTGAACCCCTGAAAGAGTACTGAAATGACCACACATTGCCAAGGCTCAACCATCTCAAAGAACAAATTCAAACTAAACATAGTACCTTGCAGTGACAATTGAAAGTTGTTGCATGCTTTGGAGGTCACCATTTTCCCAAAGGTTATCTAACAGTCTGAGACTTGATTGGAAATGTGTCACAACCTAGCTTATCTGCAAAGGATTCATTGTGTGAAGTATCCTCTGCACCTATTAGCACAGTCAAGGCTTGCTTTCCATGATACCCAGTCACATAGGAACTACTTTCATATGGCTTAGAATATTCTCTACAACGTCAACATTATCATCGTCGATCAGGGAAACATTCTTCTTGTTTCTGCATTTGAGACCATGAATAGATTTTCCATCACAAATTAAACAAAGACCTTTGGATTGCCTCTCATTAGGTTCAGTGACGGTTAGGGTTTTTCCATGCCCATTTATTTTCTCCTCCTTAACAAAGAATAAACAAGAGTAGCATATCAATCCACACAATAAAGCAAAGATTAAAATCATTACAATAAAAAATTTGGAAAATCAACTCTAGAAAAGCGAGTGAAAAAAATGTAACCAAACCCCATACAGTTTTGCATTGTACTTGAAGCATAGATGATTTTGCATAGCCGACTGAGGAAGCACCATGGCAGAATCGATGCCTTTCTCTTAAGCCCTAGAAGATTCGATCTACTCTTTGAACTCCATAGTTGTGTGAGTCGATTGAGATTTTGCTGAGGGTTTAGGGATTCAGAAGACAATTTTTTGACAGAGAAGAGGTTTAATTTTGGAAGAGAGAGAGATGGGGGTGTTGAGGAAAAAAATTATATTGGAATATCTTTTACTATTTGTTAAGTAATTTGATTTTAAGACCAGTTATTTACTATTTTAGAGATCACATTTATTCTTTTTCCTAATTTAGAAATGAGAAACGAGAATTAGGGACCATAATATAATCCTGTCCTTGTATATATACAATTAAGAATTAGATTTTCTACTCGTCCCTAATCATTGATCCCTAATGATCCTTTTTCTTGTAGTGACATATACAACTGAGGTCTAGCCCCAAAGGGATAAGGAGCAGAGCAACTGGCGTAAAAAGAAGGGATAGGGGCCATACTACATAGCCTCCCTTTCGTACAAAATTTCCTAATTTTTCACTCAATATGTATGGTCTTGGATCATCAATAATGTTTTTTCTTTAGACTTTGGATACTTGATCGACCCACTTACTTCTATTATGTCAATATTAATCACTACTGTTGGAATTATGGTTCATAATTATAGTGATAATTATATGGCTCATGATCAAGGCTATTTGAGATTTTTTGCTTATATGAGTTTTTTCAGTACTTCCATGTTGGGATTAGTTACTAGTTCGAATTTGATACAAATTTATATTTTTTGGGAATTGATTGAGCTGTGTTCCTATCTATTAATAGGATTTTGGTTTTGCCACCTATTAAGAGAATAGGTCCCGAAAAAGCGGCCCGCTTTTCATCATCTATACCAGCTGCCACGCAAGATCCAATGGAAAGGATTTCGACGTCCCTCTCCTTACAGTCAAGTGGCTGAACGCCTCTCTCTAGATAAGAAGCAGAACGCACCATCACCTACAAACCTTTCCTCTGCCGGGGACTTCCATGAAATGAAAACGGGCGGCATCGTCGTATGCTCCATTTTTGTTGTCCTGTCCCGGAGTACTCTTATGGCCGATCTATCACCCAACTTACTTAAATAACCCTGCCTTGATTTTCACCTTAAATTAATTAAAATTTTCATAATGAGTTATTCATATATTTGAGATACATATAATCAACATGAAATGACAATGTATCAAAAGCTTTAAAAGTGATAAAAATGTAATTCGATAAATTAATGTTTAAGGGAGTAATTAGAAGCCTAAAGATGTAGATTTTATGTGGTTTACACGCAAAAAGAAAGCACAGCCCAAGCATTTCCCCAATCCATTCGAAATCTATTTTATGATTTGGGTGGTTCCAAAATCCAACAAGAAATGCAGAAAAAGATTGAGATAAAAGCTTCACAAATAGTCACACACTCAACTCACTAGGCCTCCGCCCTGTGGAGCTTTGAAAATGTCGGGGCAAGAAAGTTCAACAGATTCCGGTAGCAAAAAGATGGAGGAGTTGGAGGGGAAATGGAGGCTATACGAGGCGTACAATGAGCTGCACGGTTTGGCTCAGGAGTTCGACACTCCATTCGACGCACCAGCAGTGCTAGTAGTGGGCCACCAGACGGACGGGAAAAGCGCACTTGTGGAGGCTCTAATGGGCTTCCAATTCAATCACGTCGGTGGTGGCACCAAGACTCGCCGACCCATTACTCTTCACATGAAATACAACCCCGAGTGTGACACTCCCCTTTGCCATCTCTTGTCTGACTCTGACCCCTCTGTTTCTCATGAAAAATCTCTCCAAGAAATTCAGGTATCAAGCTTATGTAGTTTAGAATGTGTGTTGCTGCTGGGTATATTTTGGCAGTGGTTGATAAATCAATTTGCTAGTTAATACTCCTTCCGTCCCATTTTATGTGTCACTTGCACACTTTCCCTTTTAGTCTATGTCACAGTTGTATACTTGAAAACTATTTAATCTTATCATTCCCATTTTAGTTCAACTTGTTAGGAGTAGTTGATATAAAAGTTGGAGAGAAATATGAAATGACATGCTGTTTATTTAATGGTATGTAGTAGCGTTGCATATATTATTTAGTTAATGTGTCAAAAGTTTTTCCTTACACTAAAGAGTAAACTTTTCCTGATTATATTGTCTCTTGTAGGCATATATTGAGGCTGAAAACATGAGATTGGAGAAGGAAACATGTCAGTTTTCTGCAAAAGAGATAATCATCAGAATAGAATACAAATATTGCCCCAACCTTACTATTATTGACACTCCAGGACTTGTTGCTCCAGCACCTAGTCGGAAAAATCGGGCTTTACAGGTCCAATTTTCCCCATGATTTTGAAAATTGTGTAATATGAAAAAAAACAATTATTTGAATCTTGAGACCATATACATTGCAGGCTCAAGCTCGTGCAGTGGAGTCGTTGGTGCGAACCAAAATGCAACACAGAGAATTTATTATATTGTGCCTTGAAGATTGTAATGATTGGAGCAATGCAACTACGAGGAGGGTAGTAATGCAGGTAGTGCCTCTTTAATCCTAATTTGTTAAAGGTGCACATGATAAGTTATAGCCCAAAAGTTTGCACAATGTTTGACTACAATATGAGATGTGCTGGAAAAAATAAAGGTAAAACCCTTTTATCAAATTCTAGGTGCAAAGGAGGATACGAACAGAGAATTCACTGAAGAAGAAGAAGGGACTGAAGTTGGAAGATATTTTTCATACATGCTTCTCTTACAGAGCTATTACTTATAGGCTCAACACAAGGGAGTGCCAGCTGGCCACTCTAACCGACTAACAACCAGGGAATGCCAGCTGGCCACTCTAACCGACTAACAAACTAACTACCTACAACTGTCAGCTAACCACTACCTCTACACGTGATCAGCATGTGCTAGTAGGATCGGAAGAACTTTAACACTCCCCCTCAAGCAGGATGCTGAAGAGGATTGAGCACTCCTAGCTTGTTTAGTATGTAAGCATGTTGAACTCGACCAAGTCCTTTAGTGAGAATATCAGCTTGCTGATCTTTCGTGCCAACATGAGCTGCACTCACTATGCCCTCTTTAATTTTGTCCCGGATGAAGTGACAATCAATTTCTATGTGTTTGGTGCGCTCATGAAAGATGGGATTCTGTGCAATTTGCATAGCAGCCTTGCTATCACTAAGAATGGACACTGGTTGTTTGACCTCAAGTCCCAACTCCTTAAACAATCCCAACAGCCAAGTAATCTCTGCCACAGCTGCAGCCATACTTCTATACTCAGCTTCTGCTGAACTCCTAGATACTGTGGCTTGCTTTTTTGACTTCCATGAGATTAAGGAACCACCAAGTTTGATCACAAAGCCTGTGACTGATCTCCTAGTATTAGGACATGCTGCCCAATCCGAGTCACACCAACAAGTAAGAATGTGAGAGGGACATGGTTGCATTAGAATACCTTGGCCAACAGTGAACTTGAGGTACCTAACCATCCTTGTAGCAGCTTCCCAGTGTGACCTCTTGGGTTGCTGCATGAATTGGCTCAAAGTTTGTACTGCATAGTTGATGTCTGGCCTGGTAATTGTTACATACAATAATCTACCAACAAGTCTTTGGTATGCAGTGATGTCTTCTAACAACTTATCATCTGTGATGCCAACTGCAATGTCATACTCATGTGTAGTCAGTTTCTGATTTGCTTCAGTAGGTGTAGTGGCTGGTTTAGCACCACTTAGGCCCATCTCTGAGATAAGCCCAAGGATATATTTCCTCTGATTCAACAAAACACCCTCTTTGGACCTGAGTACTTCAATGCCTAGAAAGAACTTTAATGGTCCCAAGTCCTTGACTTTGAATTTTTGGTGCATAATGGACTTTGCTTGATCAATCAAGGCCATGTTGCTTCCAGTGATGAGCAAGTCATCCACATAGACTAATATGATCACTATCTCAGACCCCTTCTTCATGGTGAACAAGGAGTAATCATGGTTACTCTGAGTGAAACCTGAAGCTAAAAGAGCTTCAGTAAGCTTGATGTTCCACTGCCTAGAGGCTTGTTTAAGTCCATTGAGTGACTTGACAAGTTTACATACTTTGTTCTCCCCCTGTGTGCCAAACCCTTGAGGCATCTGCATGTATACTTCTTCCTCAAGGTCACCTTGCAAGAAGGCATTATAAACAACCATTTGGTACATGCACCAACCCTGTGAATCAGCCAAAGCAATGACAGATCTCACTGTAACCATCTTGGCAACAGGTGAGAATGTGTCGTGATAGTCAAGCCCCTCTCTTTGGCTGAAACCTTTTGCCACTAACCTTGCCTTGAACCTTTCAACACTCCCATCAGCTTGGTATTTAATCTTATACACCCATTTGGAACCCACAACATTCTTACCAAAGGGAAGAGTGACTATCTGCCAAGTGCTGTTAGCTTCAAGAGCCTGAACTTCTTGCCTCATGGCCTCAACCCATCTTGGGTCCTGTGAGGCCTCCTTGTAGGTAGTAGGCTCTATCAAAGTTGAAAAATTGGCAAGAAAGCTTTTATAAGGTGATGACAAGTGATCATAAGAAAGGCAGCTGGAAAGAGGGTGGTTAGTGGATTTTGTTGGTTTGGTGGAGACATAGTCCTGCATCCAGATTGGTTCCTTAGTTACTCTGGAGGATTTCCTAGTGTATGCTTCTGCAGGAGTTGGATCAACAAGAACAGGCAAAGAGTGCTCATCATTTTGATGCAGCTCACCTGCACCAGGCAGACCTGGAGGAAGGTCAGGTTCTGCAACATATGCAGCTTCTTCAAGGTTATCTTCAGCAGCATGTGTAGCTTCAGCTACTGAGTCATGAGCTGGCAGAGTTGGTGAAACATGTTGATGAAGTGGTGGCAATGATGCTTCATCAAGTAGTTGTAGGTCTTCAACCTGCATTTCTGCATGTTGTGCTGGCAACAATTGATGTGCATCAAGGAAAGGAAACACATCCTCCTTGAACAACACATCTCTACTGACAAAGAAGGATTTGTGAGCAATATCTAGCAGGATATACCCCTTTTGAGTTTCTGAAAAACCCATCAAAACAGCAGCTCTGGCTCTCTCAGCAAATTTGTCCCCCTTTGGATTAGTTGTGGCAAAACACAAACAACCAACCACTCCGAGATGCTGGATAGACATCCTTTTCTTGTGCAGTAGCTCACATGGAACCTTTCCTTCCAAGGCACTAGAAGGCAACCTATTGATAATGTACACAACAACTTTAATACATAACCCCCAGTATTTGATAGGTATATGTGCTTGAAACTTCAAGGCTCTTGCTGTATCCAAGATATGTCTATGCTTTCTCTCCACCACACCATTCTGTTGTGGTGTATACACACAACTACTTTGATGAAGAATTCCCAAGGTTTGAAACAACTCAGCACATTAAGAATTAAAAAATTCTGTTCCATTGTCTGTTCTGACCACTTTCACCATACATCCAAACTGGTTTTTTACCATAGCTAGAAAGATTTTCAGAACTACAATTACTTCAGTTTTAAGTTGCAGCAAATAAGCCCAAGTATATCTACTATGATCATCAACAATAGTCAAGAAATATTGCTTCTTATCAAAAGTTGTTGTTTTATAAGGGCCCCAGAGATCCATATGAACAAGAGCAAAAGGTACATCTGACCTTGAAACACTATGTGGAAACATCAATCTAGCTTGTTTTGCCAAGGGGCATACACAACATTTATTCTGCAACAAGCTACTATTTACATCCTTTAGAAACTCTATCTTCTTCATGGTGTTTGAGGAAGTGTGTCCCAGCCTTCTATGCCACAAATCAACCTCATCCTTCCTTCTTATTGTTGCAACTATATGGGTATCTCGTTGAACCAAGGTCTTCACAGCATCACTGAGTATGTACATGCCTTCCCTTATTCTACCGATCCCCTTGACCCTGCCACTTGAGAGATCCTGAAACACACACAAGTCAGGAAGAAAAGTGATAGCACAATGGAGTTCTTTGGTTAGCCTAGCTACTGATAATAAGTTGAATTTGAAGTTTGGGACATGTAAAACATTCTGCACAACATCACTACCAAATAGCTTGGTACTACCAATGTGTGTAATATCAGCCTTTTCCCTGTAGGAAGTTGAACTTTATCTTCTTCTCTCCCTACGGTCTGGATAATCTCTTCTAGCCTTTTTATATCAGCTGTAACATGGTGTGTTGCTCCTGAATCCACAATCCACTCACTAACTGCTATATTTCTCATAAAACATGCAGTTATACCTGTCATATTAATCTGAGGTCAGAGGTATGTTGGTCTGAATTGCTAGCTGCATCCTTGCTTAGCAAGCCTAGTATCTGCTTGTACTGCTCCTCATTAAACAAAGTTCCTTTGCCTCCTTGACGGCTTGACCTGTCATAAGGCCTAGGTCTTGTCCTGAACTTTCACCAGCTACATTGTTCACATCAGTAGGCTTCCTTCTTTCCTGTCCATCAATTGGATATCCAATGATCTTCCAGCAATGATCCTTGGTGTGTCCTTCTTCTGGCAGTGCTCACAGACCAGGAAAGGTCTCTTTCCTTTGTACGGTTGTCCTCTTCCACTACCAAATTGCATAGCCAATGGATCATTCTGACTGTTTGCTATTCCAGAGTTCACGGCAATTGTTTTATCACTTTCTACCTCAATAATCATGGCATATGCTTGGTTAACAGTTGGAGCAGTGGTTTTCAGTAAAATTTGCCTCCTAGTGTGGTCATAGGAATCATTCAAACCAGCTAAGAATTGTAACAATCTCTGCTCCTGAAGGTGTTCTACATAGTCCTTAGACTTATCACATCCACAACTAGGTATAGGCACAATCATATCATATTCATCCCAAAGTTCCTTCATCCTTGAGTAATAAACAGAGACGGAATTCGTACCTTGAGACAATGTAGCAATGTCTCTGTGTAATTGAAAAATTCTCATGCGATTTACCTTGTTGAACCGCTTCTTCAGATCCTCCCAAACTGCGTGTGCGTTCAATCGATACACTATTCCATTCAGCAAGTTCTTCAAAACTGAGTTCATGATCCATGAGTGCACGATTGCATCACACTTTTCCCATAGATCACATAATTCATTCCTCTGTGTTTCCTTTCTGCAAGTACCATTCACGAAACCTAATTTTCCTTTTCCAAGCAACGCAATCCGCACCGATCTACTCCATAGACCATAATTTTCAGCTCCTGTTAGCTGAATTGGAATCAACAATGAACCAAGAGTATCCGATGCTTGTAGATGCAGTGCATGATTGTGATCGATTTCCGCCATTGCCGAAGCTGTAGGTATTTCTTCAGTCATCTCTGAATTCGCAATTCCTTCAAGCCTAGTAGTCGAAGAACACTACAAATCTCTTGTGTATACAACCTGCTCTGATACCATATCAAATTCTAGGTGCAAAGGAGGATACGAACAGAGAATTCATTGAAGAAGAAGAAGGGACTGAAGTTGGAAGATATTTTTCATACATGCTTCCCTTACAGAGCTATTACTTATAGGCTCAACACAAGGGAGTGCCAGCTGGCCACTCTAACTGACTAACAACCAGGGAATGCCAGCTGGCCACTCTAACTGACTAACAAACTAACTACCTACAGCTGTCAACTAACCACTACCTCTACACGTGATCAGCATGTGCTAGTAGGATCGGAAGAACTTTAACACCTTTTATATATGCTGAACTGGTTGAAATAAATCTATGAAGATCGATGCTTTTCCATGTCACTTTGTAAAAACAGCGTGTTCAGATGTTTGTGTGCTCTTGAGTTTTCTCTACAAAGGCTTTACTTTTTTTATGTCTGGAATCATGTAACAGATTGATCCGGAGCTTTCAAGGACTGTGGTTGTTGCAACAAAGCTTGATACCAAAATACCTCAGTTTGCACGAGCTTCTGATGTGGAAGTTTTCCTTTCGCCACCAGCAAGTACACTTGATGGATTTATGTTGGGTGATTCTCCATTTTTTACATCTGTCCCGTCTGGAAGAGTTGGTTTTGGACCTGAATCAGTTTTCAGATCCAATGATGAGTTCAAACAGGTTCAATTACTGACCTCTCAAGCTCCATGTGGCATATGCTTTTCTTTTTCTATGAGAAAGTTACCATAATGAGGGAATGTTACTTGAAATTTGGGCTGCATCTTTCAGTGAAAAACAAACGACCGTTAGGTCCAAAGTTGTATACCACTGCTATGGTGCCGATAGATTCACTACTTCAGCACATTTCAATCTGGGTTCATTTTGGCATTTCATAGGAATACCGAGTGTGACTGGGCTTTCTTCAAGTTAACTCCTTGTCGTGTGGTTGGGAGTGCTAAGGGTAAAAAATCCATGTTGACCAATTAAAAGATCATTACGTATCTAGTAGAAATTTGTGAATACTTTACCTTTTGCCATTTGATTTTGGTTTTTCGGCTCTTCACAAAAACGATGCCTGAAGGAGAGTGCAAAATGGACTTTCAGTTCCGTCATTGTATCAATAACATCGTTTGTAGCAGAACACAAAAATATAGTGCACATCTGGTGATTAGTGCGCGTGCCTTTAGTCAATTAACTAATCCAATTGTAAAGAGCACAAAAGCTCTAAATATGCAGTCCCAACTATTTCTTCAGGAATCAACCATTTATGTTAAACCTGTGATGTGGCTTGTGTGACTTTGAAGAGATTCTTGCAGCTAGGTATGTTATCTGCATCCATGTTGGTGGGATTTCCATTCTGTGGGCAATAACTTGAGAATCTCTAGATAGAATGCATGTTATATTAGGGGCATTTGGCCATGAAAACCAAAAAATATTCGCTTTATTTGAAATTTTCAAAGTTGGTTTTGGAGTTGTGTTTGACCATACTTTTTGCAAAGAATATTTAAAATTTGACTGTACTTTTTATATGGTTTATACCCCCAATTTGTAAAAACTAGAAAAATTACCCAACTTGACTAACTTACCTTAAAGATACAAACAAATCTGCTTTGAAAGAGTAATATCTCAAAATAGTTAGTAAGATAATGTCATAGATTAGATCCCATATATGAGCTACTACATACTATTGCAAATATTTTTTCACTTTATTTGAAACTTTTAAAGTTGGAGTTGTGTTTGGTTATAGTTTTAGCAAATAATATTTGGTTGTTTGATTGTACTTTTAAAAAACATGAAATATAATTTAAATGGGGTTATTTTTATAAAAATAAATATTTAGGGTAAATTTGAAAAAGAAAAATATAGTGAAAGTGAAAAAAGTGAAAACAGGGTTTTGGGTGTCCTCCAAATTCCAAATACAACTTCAAGTTGTATTTGGAGTTTTTATGGTCGAATGCTGATTTTCATATAAAGTAAAACAATTTTCCGGAAAAAAGTGAAAAATTCCCATGGCCAAACAGGTCCTTACATTCTGAGAAAGTTTCTTCACATTAGTTCTGTTTAACATAGTACTGATATCACAATGCATGTTATTGGGAAAAGGTTTCTGCAAATTTTTGTATTGGTAGTTTTCTGAAGGGGATCCTTGGAAAAGGTAAAATTGTCTCCTGTGACCTATAGGTTACGGATTCGGATTCGAGCCACTGATGCTTGCGTTAGGGTAGGCTGTCATCCCTGAACCCTGCATGAATGTTTGATGCTTCGTGCATCGAGTTGTCCTTTTGATTGGTAGTCTTCTGCTAATTCTTTTCTTTGATAAAGTAAATTTAATTAATATGTGATGAATCCCGTTACAACCTTTTCGCTGAAAATTAAAGAACCTAGACCATTGTATGGTTGTTTTAAAATGACATCTAATCTTCTGTACAAATAGGAATTTCATGGGTGCACCAAAAACTAAGAATAAAAGGTTATTTCTCAAGTGTACAAAATCATTTTCCATCCCCTTAAGAGCTCTTTTATTTCACTTTCCACAAGACCAAACACATGATGGATAGTAAAGCAACGTCCCAGGCCCTGCATCTTCCCTTCTTCTAGATTACCAGCAAATTCAGGATTATTGTACCGCTTCAAGTGTATTACCTTATTATAGGAGCTACGTAGATCTTGTTAGCTGCAGTTCAAAATGTTTGTAGATGAGCCTGAATCAATTATAACAAGATATGTTTGTAGATGAGCCTGAATCAATTATAACAAGATCTGATGAGCTATTTACTGGAACCTTTACTATGAAAAATAAAAATATTATAAGAATCTGTTTGACAGGTATGCCAATGCCATTATGATTCCATGTTGAATGTAGATGAATAGAGTTAGGTTGCAATGTCCTGTGGAATACATCTTTATTGCTGTGATTGACAGGCTATTTCATCAAGGGAGGGGGAAGATTTAGTAGCGTTGGAGGAGAAGTTGGGCAGAACACTTTCAAAGCAGGAAAGAAGCAGAATAGGTGTTAACAGCCTTAGGCTGTTCTTGGAGGAGTTGCTCCTGAAAAGGTACATCTTTTTTTTTCTTCCTTTTTTCGTATGCCTCAAATCTTTCATTTGATTCCTCATTAGATTCCGAAATTTTTAACTTTCAAAATGTAATGTTACCCAGGTACATGGATAGTGTGCCATCAATAATTCCCCTCCTCGAGAAAGAGTATCGGAGCAGCACTAGAAAGCTGAGTGAATTAGATCAACAACTCAGGTTTGCAGCTACTCTCTTAGGCTGGATAATGCAGAAGGGACAATTTGACCTGGCAATGATGCATATTTTATTTTAACTGTTGATAGAGGGATCGATTGTCATTTGTCGCGGCAAGAATATTTAATGTATCTCTGTTATCTTTATATACTTTTCCAGTTTGATATTTATTCCTCTGTTCCAGCTCTTTGAATGAAGCAAAACTGAAGGAGAAAGGAAGAACTTTCCATGATCTATTTCTGACCAAGGTGTAAAATTTGCCCCAAAACAATATATGCCTAAATTCTATCTTCATCACATAATATCTTTTTTCTTTTATATTGAGGGGAAAGACCACCCTTCAAGTGGTCCGCATTTTGTTTATACACTGGTCGTGTTTCATTTGCTTGCCTAATGGTTCTTACTGTTCACTTTGGTCTTACTGTTAGCTCATTCTTAAACGTTAAGTGGCGTTGCTTTGTTAGATAAGCCACCCTAACTGAAGTTTGATTGTTTCTCAGTTGTCACTGCTGTTGAAAGGAACGGTTGTTGCACCACCAGACAAATTCGGTAAGATTATGTCCCAGATTGGTATTCTGATCTACAAAGGCTGCATCTTTTAAAAGCGTTACCTGATGTTACTTTCAGTTTTAGCAAATGAAATTTCTTTCTTGATATAAACCAAGAGTGGCTGATAGTAACCTAGAGAACCGAAGAACCGTTTGGCCATGAAAATAAAAAAAAAATTCACTTTTTTGGAATTTTCAAAGTTGGAGTTGGAGTTGGAGTTGTGTATGGCCGTAGTTTTACAATAATTATCTAGAATTTAAATATAATCTAAAGAACATAAAATATGATTTTAAAATGAAATATATTTTAAATGGGGTTATTTTATGAAAATAATTTTTTTTGGATTTTTTTCAAAAAAAAAATATAAAAAAGTGAAAAAAGTAAAATTGAAAATAGTGAAAACAGGTCTTGAGCTGTTCACTTTTCCAAATACAACTTCAAGTTGTATTTGGATTTTTATGGCCAAACAACAATTTTTGAATAAAGTGATAATTTTCCGGAAAGAAGTAAAAATTTCTTATGGACAAACACCCACTTAAACACAATACACCAATAAAGTTGTCCATAAGGAGAGGACAAGACTCCAGAATACAGTAGTTTTAATTCTGAATTACATACCCAATTAATTAATCCTAGTTACATATTTATAGAGAGCATTATAGGATAAGACTTACACCATACACTACAAACTAGGAATAATAACGGCTAGACCAACAGTTGGACCAAATCAAGGGAACAATTGCTAGACAACTGTTGTAGAAGTTGTGTTTGTTCAAAACTCTTTATCCTTTCGTCGATATTTTCTTCTAAAGTAGGTCTTGAGGGGGGGGGGGGGGGGGGGAAGGGAATTGAACAGTAACCAAGTCATAGTCTTCCCAACTAGCCTCTAACAGCTTGAAGACGCCATTGAATAAGTAATTCTAGAGTTAGCACGCCCAATTCTTTCACCCAATGATGCGATAAAACTTTTTCAGGTTCTACCATGAATTCCGATTCACCCGATAGTGGTAAGGGTGGAGGGGAAGCAATATCAGAACAACCACGAGCAGGACGAAGAAACATGACATGAAAAATGGGATGTACCTCGGATGTTTGAGTGTCACGACCCGATTTCTCAGGTTGTGATGGCACCTGCTATTCCCCACCGGTAGGTAAGCCAAACCCTTAGCCCGGAACAACACGTAACGGGCTAATAAGAGAACGAGATAAAAGCGGAAGGACCACATTTAAATAACGAAAGCAAGCGAAAGTAAAGCAAGACACAATAGGGAGGAAGGGAAGCAAAACATACATAAGAATCCCCCAAAACCTGGTATCATCCAGTACAAGAGCTACTACAATATATTATATAAGGAGTACTAGACATGAGTATATATATATACAACAGTCTCCAAAACGCAAAAGAAGACAAATCCCAAAGTAGAGGGAGACAAGTCAGCTCCAGACGCCAGAAGGTCAACCTAAATCTCCAAATCCACAACTCGGCACAAGGACAGCGTCAGCGGCGATAACTCGTGCTAGGGTCTGCATCAGGGAAAAAGATGCAGAAGTGTAGCATGAGTACCAAATCACGCAGTACCCAATAGGCATCATAGGCCGATTGAGCTCAAATAAGATAAGAGTATAACAAAGTGCGAATATACTAAACATATAAGAGAAAGGGGTCAGAAACAAATAACATGTCATAACTAGGTACCCCAGGAAAATAAAAGCAATTCAATGACAAAGTATAAAACAAGTAAAGTAGAGCAAAATAAAGCGGTCTAGCTATAACCTAACCGAGCCCCCATAAGTCTGGAAGGTGCACACATTAACAAACAATAACCCGAGCGGACCCCGATAAGCTCGTCGGGTGCAAACAACTACAAATACCTAATACCAACCAATCCTAGCCAGGAAATGAACCCAAACATCGACATAGGTGCCCAGGAAAGTGGTATACGCCGGACTCGAACCAAATATAATATGAGAAATAAATATGAATGTCGAACTCGAACCGGATATAATATAAAAGTAAATGTAATGCCGGACTCGAATCAGATATAATATGAGAAGTAAATATGAATGCCGAACTCGAACCAGATATAATATGAGAAGTACATGTGAATGCCAGACTCGAACCGGATATAATATGAGAAGTAAATATGAATGCCGGACTCGAACCGGATATAATATGAGAAGTACATGTGAATGCCGGACTCGAACCGGATATAATATGAGAAGTAAAAATGAATGCCGGACTCGAACCGGATATAATATGAGAAGTAAATGTGAATGCCGGACTCGAACCGGATATAATATGCAATTATGCGAGTCCGGACTTGAACCGGGACTAACAAACCCATTTCTTTCTTTTAAGAAAACAATCATTTAGTTCGACCAAGTTCTCACTTTTTGTTGTCGAAAACCATGTTTTTAAGCCAAATTCACCAGCATGCTTGAATAAAAAAACTAATTAACTTGGATAGCGAGGTGGGGCTGAACCGACAACCATAACAATAACCACCCAGCCCGAGCGATAGCATCCAAGATCCAACGGTAAGAACAACACCGAATTACAAGAGATATAAAGTGGGAAGTGCTAGGCTAGGTGTAAGTCCCCAAGCCCCCACCTAAAGCAAGCAGCTACCCAATACTTAAGCTAAGGATTCCAAATTCCAACTTTACACTAAATTGCCTAAACTGGCTACAAGGATTATAATTGCCTAAATACTGATATTCAAACCACAGTATCCCACTAACAATTACCACAATATCATACAAATACCTTAAACGAACTAGTCTAGAAATAGGTAAGCCGTAACCTACCTAGAAGTCGAACACGCGCGTTCACACCCACTAATCCGGAGCTTTTCCTTTCAGGGAAGCCTCCGACTGCTGCCACACTATCATAACAGCAATCTACACGTTAAAATACGAACAACGATACCCATATTGCAATTTTACAATTTAGGCAGAAAATCAGGTGAAAATGTGAATTTCGAAAACGAAGCCGGGGAACATGTCCCTCGTGGGACCAGGATTACATGCCCAAAATATTGAGCAATTTCAGCTCCAAAAAGGGGCTCAAATCAGCCCCCAAGTCCAAGAAGAAACCAAGAATTTAAATGAAGGAATTCACAGAATTGAGGGTCGAAAACTTACTGTTTAAAGACGGGAGAACGATCACGGATGAGAAATTACCACCCTCAGCACTCCCTTATGATCACACACTGAAATTGGGTTTGAGAGCTCTCCAACAATGGTGATTTTCAATTTTGGAATGTTCGAAAACGAGAAGGAAACAAATATATATGCTGCCCGGCATGGCCT
The DNA here is from genome assembly GCA_003996215.1 of Jaltomata sinuosa. Classification (NCBI taxonomy): domain Eukaryota; kingdom Viridiplantae; phylum Streptophyta; class Magnoliopsida; order Solanales; family Solanaceae; genus Jaltomata; species Jaltomata sinuosa. The sequence goes on along the minus strand of QJPP01002068.1, from coordinate 88,997 downwards.
TCGCGGACGCGGAGAGGCCACCGCGTACGCGGCCTGGCCCTCGCTTATGCGAAGAGGAAGGGAAGTCGGGGTCAGGTACCCCTTCTTTGTGGACGCTGGGAGGCCACCGCGTAGGTGGCCAACCCCTCGCGTAGGCGAAGGGTTGGGTTTTGCTGTACCAGCTGCAGCAAAAACCAGCAACCCAACAACTCCAAAAACGCTCGAATTGACCCTCAGGATTCATCCGGGGTCCCGCGTACGCAAACAAACTATGCTACCTAGAAAAAACGACATTTTGGACTCGACACAATCGACGAAATTCCAAATGGAGATCGTTTCTACAAAAAGTGGGCCCCACGCCCAAAAATCAACTTTTAGTCAAAAGTAACCCGATAGCCCAAAATGAGTCCAAAAGCCTCTGGACCCGAACCAAAGGTCCCACTAGCCCAAAGTCGACGTTCCGGAGCTAACAGCGCTAGCGAAATTTCCATCCAAGTCTGTCTTCTCCGAATGTTGACCAAAGTCGACTCTTTCAGCTTTAAGATTTTCAAAACAGGGAAATGGGCGTAAAACACAAATGAACTGCTCGGGAGCCGAACCATCAGTCCCGACAAGTCATAAATGACCTGTAGCCGCGGTGGGAAAGCTCAAAACACAGAAAACGCACGAAAATGAAGAAAATGACGTAGAGGGTCATTACAACATCCACTACTAAAAGGCTTTCGTCCTCGAAAGTCAAGAAGAGGGTAGTACCTAAAGGCTGGAATAAGTGAGGATATTGGGCCCGCATGTCATGCTCGGTCTCCAAGGTAGCCTCTTCGATAGGATGGTGCCTCCACTGAACCTTAACCACTGGAATCTTCCTAGACCTCAACCGTCTAACATTCCAAGCTAAAATGGCTACTAGCTCCTCCTCAAAAGTCAAACGGTCATCTAACTGAACCGAATCCCTCTGCAGCACATGGGACTAATCTGGTGTCACGCCCCGAGCCTACACCCTAGACGTAACACGGGACCTGAGACCACAAGTGATCCCAAGATAACCCTTCTTGCTGGCATAATTCATGATCAACTAAATAGAAATAGATAAATTGAAGAATAATATTCGAAAGCTGAAACATATGATGAGCTCTTGAAGAGTAATGTAATAAACTAAAATTTTATAAACTGAAATACAACTCATTTGAAAAATGATACAACTGACTGACTGTCTATGAAGCCTCTACTAACACTGAACTACAGTTAGCCGGAACATGACCCCCAACTACCTTTAATCCATGTATAACAACTGAAATAACCGCTATAACTACTAACTGACTGGAGTTCCCGAAAAAGGAGAACTTGTTCCCTGCTGACCGGAAGCTGCGATCAGTCTGACCATGATCCTGGAAGCTAGCACTAAAACCTGCATCATCAAAAGGATGCAACACAAAAAGGTATGCGATCAGTACTTTGAATGTACCGAGCATGTGAGATAATGCACTAACTTTTAAAACATGAGAAAACATGTATATACTAGAAACATAACTGAAAGCTGGACTAAGTATGGATATTTGAGAATGCATGAGTTAACGCTGTAAAACATGGGCTCTTTTACTGAAGAGTATAAAATATTTCCGAGCTGTAAACTGTGAGATACATAGACTATGAAATAACTAAGCATGCTGAAAATATTGATGAGCTGTTTAAAAACTACAAATTGAATCTGTAGTACTCAGGCCCAAATACAATATACACAAAATCTGCAATTTAAGGATATTATGGAAAATATAATTTAAAAGCTGTAAAACTGAACTGAGGGCCTAGTACACAACTACTGAGTCTAGTTTTGTGGGAGAGTCTGTTAACCGACATAAACCACGTGAGCTAAACGTGGAGTCCGATGTATACGCCCCATCGAGAGGACCCAATATACCTTGCTAGGGTATAGAGGCATGACTGGCGTGATCACTAGTTCTGATGCCCAATTGAGGGGCTAAATAACCTACGGTGGCACGTAGTTCTGGGACTTGAGGGTACGCTAAATCCTAGTCCAACTCGGTGCTAAATACTACTCCCAAATTGAATATTGATAGCTCATTTAAAACTGAAGTTCTGGAATGCTGCATCAAAACCTAATTTATCTAGATGATTTCTGAAAGACTGTATAACTGAAAACTATTCATAAAGCATGTGGACAAATCTAGATGTCATACTAATTATGAAACTTACTAAGTCCATAATCATTGATGGCATATGCTGAAAGTTCATATTTAAAACATATTCTTGTAAAATATACTGAGGGTAAGCTGAAGCCTGCTAAATCATGAGAAGTTTTAAAGAAAACCTGTAGATTGAAAACTTGCTAATTTCATGCTTAAAACTGAATGCTAGTGGATTCAGTGGATCAAGTGGATAACCATATATTTTACCCATTCTGCCACCCCTAACGGGTAGTTTATGCTCCTCTACAATGGATTCAACCACAAAATTATGTGTAGAACCACTATCCACAATTATTTAGACCTTTCTATGGTTGATTCACCCTGAAGCTTCACTGTAGCACCAACTGACTGTCCCAAAATGGCATGGAAAGAAATTTCAGCAATGTCAGTTTCTTGAGGGTCACCAACGCCTGTTGCATTGACCTCATCAACATCTTCCAATTGATCTCCTCATGTAAGCTCCATGAGAGATGGTTCCGTAGATTTGCATTTATGACCGGGTGCAAATTTCTCATGGCAACAATAACAAAGTCCCGTGCCATAAGATTTCTCCTCTCGGTATTCCAATGTTCCCGTTTGAAGAGGTTGGAAGTGGCTGGGTTGGAAGAAACATTGTTGTGTGGATTTTGATGTGCAGAGGAAGAATTGTTCTAGGTGTTTGTTTTTAATAGAGTGCAATGGGTTTTGTATAGTGGGTCTGTTAGTTGGGGTCCAATTAGGCCCTCTATTGCTGTGAATTGGGCCTAATTTATTTTAAAATTCAAGTGCCAAACTCGTAGTCGTGTAAGTTGTTCTGGGCTTGTGAATCCTAACATCAGAATTAAGTTCCTCTTTTAGCCCATTCAGAAAGACGAACGTCTTGCAAATTCTTGACGATACTCTTGTATAGAACCTATTTTCTGAATGCTACAAAGATGCTCATTCAGATTTCAGAACTTTGCAGGGCCATAATTTTCCAGCAATGCTTTAACAAGCTCTTCCCAATAAAGCAAAATTCATTCACGATTTATCCAAGTGAAGAGATCAAGAACATCGCCTTCCAGATACATCGCTGCGATGTCAACTTTGTGTTTGTCTAGAGTTTGATAGTAGCAGAAATATTTTTCTTCTTTCAAAATCCATCCTCTGGGATCACCACCTCCTTCAAATCTGGGGAATTCCATCTTTGTGTGTGGCCTTGGGGAATGATTATTTGGCCACGTTGGACTATCAATGTCTTCTTCCTCTTCTTGACAAGCATATTTTCCTTTATTACGGGTTCGGTGACTGGTTTCCTCTTGTTGGGTGCGACCCTTCTGCTGCCAGCGAATCAATCATATTTAGTTTTTATGCTATGACAGATAATTGTTGGGCAAGAAATTCAACATTGCGAACGTCTTTTTGAGGATTAGAAGATCTGGTATGACCATGTTGGATCGATCGGCTCTGCTACCAAGTAACCAGAAGCAGAGAACCGAAGAAATAGAACAAAGAAGTAATTTTACTGGCAATAGTTTGTGCAAGAATCTTAAACACAATTACATCAATAAAGTTGTCCGTATGGAGAGGACAAGACTCCATAATACAGTAGTTCTAATTCTGAACTACATACCCAAATAACTAATCCTAATTACATATTTATAGAGAACATAATAGGATACGACTTGCACCATAAACTACAATCTAGGTAATAATAACTGCTAGACCAACTGTTGGATCAAATCAACGGAACAGTTGCTAGACAACTGCTGTAGAAGTTGTGTTTGTCCAAAACTCTTCCAACTCTTTATCCTTTCGTTGATATTTTCTTCTGGAATACGTCTTGAGAGGTGGGTCGGTATCAGTGACCATATGTTCTTTTCCTTTTCTTCTCCTCTCCAATGATCATTTTTCTTTCTATGGAGATGATTCTTTAATCTGGAGTTCATTGGCAGTGTAAATCATTTTCTGCAAAGTAGTTTGCCTACAATTTTGCATCTTGGAATGCCAATTTCATAAAATTGAAGATTTTAGATGTGTAGACTTTCAGCAATGAGAAGGTTGGAAATGCAAATTTAAACTGACTATATGGAGTACTAAACTTTAGATGTCACACTGTTTGCTTCTGTCCTGCTTATTCAGTCTAGTACTAACTTTTTAGTTCTCAAAATCCACAACTTAACACTATTAGCTAGGTTCCATTTAGTTTTGATTTGGGTCTCTTTTTCTGGCTTTATTTTGTTGCCTCAAATTTCACATTGTAATTCACTAATTCTTTTGTTTGAAAATTCTACTGTCTTCTCACTTTTGTTTCTACAACCAACTAATAATTCCTACTCAGTGAACAGGAAAAATACGTGTAAAAGTATACCAGCTTGAAGATCAACTAATTCTACACCAGAATAAAAATAACATGCCACAAAGTAATCACAAATTTTGAAAGGCTTGTGTACCATCAATTAAGGTCTTAAAAGAACCTGATCAAGCAAACAAAATACAATATTTTACTCTGAGGAGCCCTACTTAGTATAAGCAATTAAAAGTTCTATAAATTAAGCTATGACTTAATATTTGCTTAATTGGTGTGTCCACTTTATCAAATGTTAAGCTGTTAGAGAGGGGACATCTTATATTTATTTTTGTTAGATTGCAACCCGTTCCATCACGTGCGGGCATAATTTTTTTTTCATGGGTCAAGTACTTACAAGTTTGTTTTACCTTATAAAAAAGTACTTTGAAGTTCATTTTGATAATGGGTGACAGTTTGAATTGAACCCAACACCTCTGCCTGCTTCAAAATCATGAAAAGACAAAGGACCTTAGACTTAACCCCAAAAAGTAACTCATGAGATGAGAACTATCAAAAACCATACAAAGAGACTTACAACCATGTCCTCAACCAATGTCGGATCATCATACTAGAGTCAGACCCATCCCTAATGTGGAGTTACCTAAAGTTGGACCCCCATATTACATTATCCATGCACGAGATGTCTTAGTGTTTGTGGAGGGGTGGAGGGGAAATGAAAGGGTGTTAGAGTTCCACATTGGTTGAAGGTATGGGCCATAGTATCTTTATACGGTCTTGGACAATTCTCACATCATGAGCTAACTTCGGGGTTGAGTTAAGCCCAAGATTCGATTTCTTCCCATTTTGTTGCAATAATATTGAAAATAGCAGCCTCAAAGTTGTGGATCATGTTCTTTTGTATCCTAGGGGTTAGTTGGGTAATGCCAAGAACCACTATGGAACTACTCAGGAGCTGGAAAGGAATTGGCAGGAGAGGGTCAAAGGAAGATTGGTGGATGAGTTATCCCAGCTTGTATCTGGTGGACTCTTTGGAAAGAAAGAAATGCAAGGTGTTTTGAAAGCAGGAGCAGCAACATTCAAAAGATTAAGAGTCGAAGTCTTAGTTTACTATACTTTTGGTGTAAACAGGAGGAGGGGGGGGGGGGGGACATAGTAGCATTAATAGATTTCATAGGTAACTTGTAAAGTTTTTGCTATATTTTGCAGTCCTCTGATGTAAGTACCATTTCTCATCATTTTTTTGGATGATGAGTTTGCTGTGAATACATAGTTACCTTTGACTCAATTTTTTTATTGAAAATGGCATTAAAAATAAAGAAATAAAAAACATGCATAAAAGAAGAACAATTGGGCTGCTGGCCTTCTACCATTGCTTCATAGACGATGGCTATGACACTAGGATTGGTCCATGAGGGTGAGCACTCAGCAGAGTGTGCATGGGCAGCAGCATGAAACAGAAACTGAAGAGGTCAAAACTGAAACTAAGAAGTCAAAGACCAGAAGTCTGAAGGACTAAAGAAACAAGTTAAAGAGGCAGAGTGACATTAAAGAGTGAAAATGAAATGGGACTTTGGACTAGGAAACCAAAGAAAGGAGTGGAGTAGGAAATCAGAAACCCTACTGGCTGTGGCCTGTAGGCTCAGTGTATATTCTATGCATGTGTATGTGTTTGTATAAGATATATTATTCTATCTTGTACTCCCTCTGTCCCAATTTGTGTGGCACTGTTTGACTTGGCACAACGTTTAAGAAAGGAAGGAAGACTTTTGAAATTTGTGGTCTAAAACAAACCTTAGATATCTGTGTGGCTATAAATCATTTCATTAAGGGTAAAAGCGGAATTTTACAGTTAAGTTGTTTCTAATAAAGGTGACATTCTTTTTGGGACAGACTAAAAAGGAAAGTGTGCCACATAAATTGGGTCAAAGGGAGTAATATTTTAATTAGGGTTTCTGGTATATCGGTTATTTTAAAAAGATGGAAAGTGAACTGTAACAACAGAGAGAAACTGACCAAATTAACCCAACTGGAAAAGGTGATTTTTATGATCAAGTCAAACTGCACACTTCTAATATTTTTGGAGGCAGAAGGCTACTTAGTAAATGTTTGGGTTTCAGCAAACTCAACTCTGTGTATGTGTGCAGGAGAAACCCTACAAGATGAGAGGGTCAATGGAGGGGCATTTATTGGATCTGATGGTCTTCAGTTCCCACACAAACTGATACCTGTAAGCATTTATTTATTTGCAAGTTTTGATTAGTTTTTGATCCCGTGGTTAGATTAAAAAAAAAAAGAAAAATTTGGAAGTGGATACTTAGACATGCAATGCACATACGCCAGCTGCTTGAGGCACATCATATATTGTCCTGCCAATGATTTCTTATATCCTTGAGGGGAAATTGGGTCATTTAATTGGTTTTGAATAATTCTGATGGAAAGCAGATTGCATACGTTAGACCACTTTGTTTGTTCTGTAGGTATTGTTTATAAGATTGAAACACTCGTTTAGCAGTTTCCTACTAAATGGTAGATGCTGGTTCCTATGCTGTTTCCACAAGCAGGGGCGGATCCAGGGTATTGGGTGGGGGTTCCGGGAACCAGTAACTTTTACCCGGACCCTATATTTATATTTAATATCTGTTAAATATATAAGAAAATGTTATTTGGGAACCCACAACTAAAAGAAGCTGCTGGTTCAGTGGCGAGAAAGAGACCTGCTGGGGTGCTCTTGTCGTGCCTGACGGGGGTTCGGTTCCTTTGGAGTTTTTTTTTTTTAATTTCTCTCGGCTTCTTCTTACAAGCCTCCAAGGGGTGCTTATTGGGAGTTCAGTTCGCTCAACTCCAACCTCCATATATTATACAAAAGTAAAAAATATGACTAGTTAAAATTTATATGCTTAACTCCCTCCAAGCATATGTGTACTTTTACCTTTCAATTTCACATATCCGATAAACGGATTGATAAACGTTAAATTCGTATTGAGTCAATCAATATTTTATTGGTCGAATAACAGTTTAGTACAATTAAAAACCGATGACCAATAAGCGAAATCGCTAAGCATAAATATTCAACTGAACCGCCCGATAAACACCCGTACTAGGAACCCAAACAACAACAACAACAACATACTCAGTGAATTCCCACAAGTAGGGTCTGGGGAGGATAGATTGTACGGACCTTACCACTACCTCGTGGAGGTAGAGAGGCTGTTTCCAAGAGAACCTCGGCCCAAGTGCAACAAATCCAAGTACCAGAAGGAGAAAATAGTGAAGTAAGCATAGTAGATAATAACGAAAGCAGTGCAGAGCAACGAAAGAAACAATAACAATAGAAAAATAATATGGTGATCGAAACACAATAAACAACATATGACGATAGATATCAAAAGCAAGGGTGCGAATAATACTACGACAGACACCAAAAACCCTAAACCTTCTAAAGGCAACACAACACTCTACCCTTTACTAACCTTCTACCCTAATACGCGACCTCCACACCTTCCTATCTAAAGTCATGTCCTCGGTAATACGAAGCTGCGCCATATCCTGTCTAATCACCTCTCCCCAATACTTCTTAGGCCTACCTCTACCTCTCCGCGTACCCGCTATAACCAGCCTCTCGCACTTCCTTACTGGGCGTCTGCGCACCTCCTCTTCACACGCCCAAACCATCTCAATCTCGCTTCCCTCATCTTGTCCGCCACGGAGGCCACTCTCACCTTTTCCCTGATAACCTCATTCCTATTCTTGTCACTCCTAGTATGCCCACACATCCATCTCAGCATCCTCATCTCCGCAACGTGCATCTTCTGAACACGGGAGTGCTAAAATGGCTAGCACTAGGAACCCACAAACATAAAATCCTGGATCTGCCTCTGTCCACAAGTTTTTCAACTTTTCATCATCCAAGTGTTTACTAGGAGTATTTGTTAAAATTGGAGCTGAAAGAGGAGAGTGAATCACTTTCAACATGTCTTAATCATCTTCTTACTAGATATATTACGACTAAGACAAGTCTATGTAGTCTTCTGGCAAAAGGCTTTACCAGGAGTTTAATCAAATTGCTATTAGTGAAGTTATTGTTATCCCTTGCAGAATGCAGGTATGCGTCTTTATGGAGGTGCCCAATATCATCGTGCAATGGCTGAGTTCCGTTTTGTTGTTGGAGGAATTAAATGCCCTCCAATTACACGAGAAGAAATAGTGAATGCATGTGGAGTTGAAGACATTCATGATGGAACTAATTATTCCAGGTGCCTATACACTTGGAGTTCACTTGAAAACTTGATTTTACATTTATATCTAGGTTTGTTTCTTATTTTCTGATTCCTGTTTGCTAATTCTTGTTTCACCTTGCTTGAAACGTTGAGCATTTAGAACAGCCTGTGTAATTGCTGTTGCCAAGGCTCGTGATACATTTGAACCTTTCCTTCATCAGGTAACTTACTGCTATTTTCATTTATTATTGTTTCCTGAATATTCTGTAATTTCTAATTGTCATCTGTTATGGAGTTAAATCATCTGTAATTCATATATGCTAGGTGGTGAATTGATTCTAATCTCAGCTAAGTTATGTAGGGGTAGGGCTAGACAAGTATTCTAAGTTTTGGTGAGAGGATCCATATCTCAAAGAGAGTGGCAAAGATTAGTTGTTTCTTCTAGAACTTAAGATGTGGCAGGTATGAGTCTTATGACTATAGTACAAGGGTGAAAAACTTAGACCAACAGAACACCTCTACCAATTACTGACCTTTAGTTATACGTTGGCACAGATGGCAATGTGTAGGGCATGGGTTGAGTCTTAAAAGACCCATATTCCACTTTTAAAAGCTCTCTATGCTTATGCTACCCATACCTATGGTAGGTACTAAACTTTCAATGTAACCCTCTTCTGTCCACCATGTTATTTCAAACTTGTGGGTATGATTGGCGAGAATATTTTTGCGGGTACCATGAAAACTGTTAATGTGTCCAATGTTATATCTAATGAAGTAGAGTCCATATACACCTTGCTGGTAAGTTAGATTACATAGGTTAACGATATTAAATCTTCACTGAGTTCATATTGCAGTGGATACTTAAATATCGATCATCACCACCCGCTAAGCCACCTTTTTTTTCCAAAACACCTCCCCATATGTGTAGAGTCTGTGAGAAATAGATCCCTAACTATGGCAGTCAGTTTCTCAAATTGTGCATGTACCCTAAAGAAGTTGGAATATGTAATATGGGTTGAAACTGAGCTTAAGTTGGGGAAAGAAAGAAAATGGTATCACAAATTTTGATTGTCCATCTATATTATAGCTTGTACCAAACATGTAATTCCCCAATATGAAAAATTCATTTTTAATTGGAGATATCAAGAGCTGTGCATCAGTTCTGAGATGTTGATGAAGTTAGCTGGAGAAAATTCGTCAGGAATAAAAGTACTCTTCTTTTGGCATGTTACAGATCTATAATATTCTCAGTAGTTTTTCTTGCTTTTCTATTAATTATTTCATTCTTCTTATTACTCTTCCATATTTATGTAACCTAACCAAGTCTGCCACCGTCTGCCACAGTTGGGTTGCAGACTGTCACACATTCTGAAACGGTTACTTCCAATTGCTGTTTATCTTCTTCAGGTACAAATTATTTTTGTATTGCTTGTTTGCTGTTCTTCCCTTGCAATATTTGAAGATTCATGCAATTAATGTCATCATGTTCCTCTGGAAACTAATCCTTTGATGTTTGACTTTTTTCCATAGAAAGAAGGAGAGTACCTGAGTGGCCATGAAGTATTTTTGAGACGTGTAGCAGATGCCTTCAACAATTTTGCAGAATCCACCGAAAAATCATGCCGTGAAAAGTAAATGCTTTTCTCCATCGATACGCTGATGTTCAAATTACTGTTCCCAAATATTGTTGTGTAGAATAGCTTGTGGTGTTCATAAGGTTCTTTTGCTCCAACTGTTATAACCCAAATGATCCTAATTCTTTTTTCTTTTTAAATTTTTTATTTTAGTTTCTTTAATTTGTTGGATGATTATCAATTATCATTGACTGTGTCTGTCACGCCCTGAGCCTAGACCCTGGGCGTGGCCGGCACCCATGCCATTGCTGGCCTGAGTGAACCCATAACATGGCATGGAACATAGAACATTCATCTAACATAGGCGGATTACATAGTTCAAAAACAAACTCTTGAGAAATTCATCATGCATAAAGAAAAGAAGTCTTCAAGTAAAGGCTTTTCATAAATAAATCACGTGGGCACAACTAATTACCAATGTCTGAGTTTAACTGCATGCTTTTACCTTGTTCAAGCCTAACCCGAAGACACGAAGTGCTACATTTAATGTGATCATGCTAGTCTGAATTTAGGGGTCTTACATTATCTCCCCCCTTAGGAACCTTCGTCTTTGAACATCGACCAGGTCTTAGGTTTTCTAAAGTTCGACAGGGTATCTTTTGCATCTAAAGTTATCCAAGAAAATTAATTCTCCTTATCACAATAATAAACCACCCTCAAGCTCCAACCAGAAGTCACACAATGTAATGTCCACACGTTCATCAACACGACATTCAAGCCTAGCACTATATTCATTTCATTGCTCCTTTGTAGCTAAAGCTATCCAAGAAATTTTCTACCATCAACGACTGCACCTACTTCTACAAGGAAACACACAACATATTTTCATTTAACTATTACACATAACTAAACCTTATATTGCATTTCTTCCGCACTATTGGCTTGGATGGAACAAGCATACCATAGTTGTCATTAAAAGGGAGTATTTACTCTCTCCCACATTTTCCCTTACCTAGCTTCTTTTAACTATCATCTATCACACCATGAGCGAGAATCATTAAAGGAATAGAGCATGAGCATGACAGGTATTCCGTGGATTTAGTCGAGGTGCGCGAAAGCTGGCCCGGACACCACGGTCATCAAAAAAATAAAATAAAATAGAGCATGAGCATAAATTGTATGAAATACAAATAAAGGCCTAACTCTTGACCATATACACAGGGCATGAATGGAGCATCATCCTTTAGAGCATGAGTATCAGGAATGAAAGGGACATTGTTCAATCATGACTTATTCTTATCGTAACCGTATCACCCAAGATGGGGCCTGTGGAATAAAGTACAATAGGCATGAATGCTTCATACCAAATGCATAAAGCATGAAGAGGGAGTCGTTTTGAGCATAGACATGACATAGCTATCCATCATCATCATAAGAACGTACATAGGACTTAGGGTAAAGAAATCATAGGCACGAATGATACGATACATTTTGACTTAGCATAGACGAAACGTAGATTGAGTTCATTAGACATTAAGGGCATGTCATATGGCATGAGTTCATAGGACTTAGCATAATATAAGACGTGAGTTGTTAGATCATGAGCATCATAACATAGGAATTGAATTCACAGAATCATAGAGTAAGATTAGGATCGTTGCCTGAAGCATTTTCTTCTCGTTCAAGGAACAGCGCATGGCCACGAATTTGCATGGAGTGCTTGGACCTTAGACATAGGCATGACATGAGTACGTAAAACATGAGTAGAGTGTCTTCTTGACCGAAGTACAAGGAGTACGTTAGGATAAGAATGGATCGTTATCACAGCATTACTTTTTGGAATCCTTTATTATTTGAATTTGAAGACTTGTCTTGGTTTTTCACCCTATCATCTCCCCCTTAGTTCAAAAGTTGAATGTCTAAGTTTGTGGACCCCTTCCTCTAAACTGAGTCATAATTGAATTACTATGCATAGTCGTGGTACCACTACACACACTACTGTCACACCCTTCCTTATATATTATATTTGCTGACACTACAATTCTTAGTAGGGTCTTTTTCTGCGATATCTCATAACTTCCTCCTTGCCTAGAGGCCATCACTATATGACTTATACTCTTATTGTCTTACTTATCTACTTCCTCTATCACCTAACAATATAATTTTCTCATAGCAGTTTACTCACATCGCACCTAATTTCTATCCACCCAATTCAAACGATTTGAAACTATACTAAGAGACTCAATATCGTCTGTCTATAATCCTCTCAATTCAGCTCTTAGGGACACCGTAAAAGAAACCCTAACATTTCTCCACCTTTCGCAATTCAAGAATACTAAATTAGGCACACAGTATTTTATTCCTTCTCGGGCACGCATCTTCCTTTATAATTCTTAAGGTTCAATCTTTATTTAATGCCTTAGCCTCCATTCACTTATTCATCTAGAGCTCACATATATCACGCTTACACCTCCTCACATGTCATAAGTTATTAACTTAAGTTCTTGCATACTCTATATCAAACCTACTAGACCAAATTCCAAACTAATATTATTACCCTCATACAGTCATTCTTTCACCATGGTGATCATCTAAAGTTCAAGCCTAGTGTCTAATACTAAACATAGGTAGCAACACAAATCCATTTATACTACATGGAATTATAGCTACTAAAGTAAAATCAACGAAACACTAGTCCATTGACAGTCCCCGACAAACTAGTCCATCCTAATCACACGGTCCATCTAATTGCAACCTCAAAGAACATTCTTTTTTTCATAATGTCATTATTTCTTATCCTCTAATTATATATCCTTTGCCTAAATTAAATTCATAGCCCTGCGAATGTTATGGGGTCCTTTCTCCACAAAGTATAGCCTAAATCTATCAATTCTTGACTACCTTATCCTCTCGTTCACGTCCTATACTTTTTCTCCTTTACTATAATAAGCCAGTGACGAACCATCATGATATGCTGCCCTAGCTCAAGTATACTCTTAACTCATCTTAACCAATAGCCCTTTTTCTAATTATTGCCACGAATCTACACAAATCTTATTACATCTTAGTCAGCACCTAAGGACATAGTCATCCCATTATTTACTTAACGAATAGACAACTCTAGCTATATATTTCAATCAATTACTATCTCCACTTTTTGGCTACTGCATTCTTGACTTCATAATTTGGCTCTGGAATCATTCTACTACTTATGGCTTTATCACCTCAAATCATATTATCCCTTGAGTGACGACATTACCCGTTCCTTGAGACACATACTCTCCCACTTAAGGATATCATCCATATCAAAGTTTCGACAAGGATTTGGGAGTACATCTTACTTTAGGCTCAAACACACTATTCATCTAAACCAGAATATACCCCTTGAAACAAGAGACTCCAATGCACCAATGGACAACATAAGCCCTTGTGCCATATCTTTCACCTTTGGCGATTGGATCTGAAAGTATCGCATCGATAATAATTTTAGCTTCATTCCTTCTACCACCTCGAAGGTGAGGCATAGTCGGCGGAGCTGGAGTAATGTACGAATCAGAATCAATTTCTTATGGCATCGCTTTAATGCACGATCTAGAATAAGAAAGAAGGGTAATATTTCCTAGTATCCTGTAGCCTCCTTAATAAAAGTGTGGCGTGCTTCACACTCATAAGGACTCTACTATACACGGCTTCATAGACATCCTAGGACACTAACACTTAAACCTAGTTCTCTGATACCAAGTTTGTCTAGCCCCGAGCCTAGACCTTGGGCGTGGCCGGCACTCGATGCCATTGTTGGCCCGAGCGAACCCATAACATGGCATGGAACATAGAGCATTCATCTAATGTAGGTGGATTACATAGTTCAAAAACAAACTCTTGAGAAATTCATCATGCATAACGAAAATAAGTCTTTAACCAAAAGATTTTCATAAATAATCATTCAAGTTTCGAAACGTAATACATGACATAAAAGCATACTAACTGACCATCTATGAAGCCTTTAACATGACTCCATATTGTTTACCGGAACAAGCCCCCGGTGTGACCCATAAACTTAATCAAACTGAAACGGACTAATTATGTTTCAAGAACGAAAGGAGCTCACCAATAGCTGAAACATAGAACTTGACATACTGCTCGATCATCCTGAGTACTTGAGTACCCGTGTCTGCATCATTTAAAATGCAGCACCCCCGACAAAAGGGATGTAAGTACATATGGGATTATACGGTATGTAAAGCAGAGTAGACATGAAGTATAACTGAATAAAAGAGACGACTGAAAGTACACAATCATAGAATGAGCAGAATCATAGATAAAATCTGAAAATCATAATGCATGTCTTTCATAATTCATTGCTTTCATTAAGAATTTTCTTGGCTTGATCGACATAAATACACGTGTATATGACAACTGTATTGAGCACTCTGGCCCCAATTTCAATGGGGGCTCCGAATCGTAACTGGTAGAAAAATCATGTCATGGAGCCTTGGCTCAGATCATAGTCATAAATCATGTTGGGGAGTGGAATCATATAAGTTTTTCTTTTATAAGCAAGTGCTGGAAAGAAATCATAAAAATTCTCTTTTGAAGGAAAAATCATATTGTTTCATAAATCATGCTTTTCATAAAAATCATGGAGCTTATGGAATCGAATAATTATGAGCATAGATGAATAATTCATAGGAGTTCATGAGTTCGAATTAAATCTACATGAACGAGCATAACTAAATTCATAGAATAGCCCCAACCTAAGTTGCTCGGACTCTCCAAAAATGTTGCCGCATCCGTGTCGGATCCTCCAAAAATGCACTACTTTTGAAGGATCCGCACACACCCGGTGACATTTTTGAAGAGTCCGAGCAACATAGGCACCAACTGGCTCACGTATGGAAGTTCATGGAAAACATGGCTTTTCGTACATAACTGCATAGTTCATGGAGCCAATTACATAGGCATGGAAAAACGGATGGTGGGGAGGAACAATGATGCTCCTCACTTAGAGTTAGCCTTACATACCTGAATTCCTCCTTTAAGCGTGCTACAACTTTCCGTCACCCTTACGACTTTAATCTACAACAATATACGTCATAAAGAGAACCAATATTAGTAAGAATAATCATGGTTTGATCATCTAAGCATTTTATTGAACACTTAGTGCGCACGAAGCTTCACATCCTCCATTAATGGTGTTTCTTCATCCCAAATCCCTTTTTCTTTCCATCAATGATACAACAATCACTCATAGGTGTGTAAAATCTCCCTTCATCACCCATAACCCCATACTATCAATCAACCATTCCACAATTAAAACCATTCTTCCATTCTCTACAATATTCAAAACAAGGACTTATGGCTTCCATTCCAATCACCATCCCATAAGTCGCCACACTAAAATCTTGATCACACTATCATCAATACATACATGAGAGTTCGAGGGTGATGTCTTACCTCTAGGAAGAAACCTTTGCAAAATCCTTCACTTGAGTTCTTGAGAGGTTTTCTTGAAAATCTAGTGGATTCCATGAGTAGGAGGTATTAATTTGTGTTAAGATAAAAGAAATCATCGATATTCTATGGCCAAATCTTACCTTGGATGATGTATGAATCTTGAAGGAAGTTGGCTTCTTGAGAGCTTATCTTAATAGGGCAAATTTTTGGACTTGGGGGTGAACCACGACCTTAGGGTGCTTTTATAATGTTTTCCACGTGCTCTATTGTGGAACTGACATCTTGGTCTCGCAGCAAGGCAGAAGCACTGCCTTCAGTGCTATCACGCAACTGACAGCTAGATCGTGCAGTCGGCCGCATAAAATGAGCATTGTCCAGTAAAATGGGCATAACTTCTAGCACAAATATAGGATTGACGAATGATTTGATGTGTTGGAAACTAGGCTCAAATACCTTTAATTTGATAGGTAATAAGTCACATAACTCTTCATAATCTAGGAGATATGCTCGTTTGAAGTTGAACCTTGTATGAGCGAGCTTATATGAAAACTTAGTCGGTAGAGAAGCTTTCAACACAACTTTGTGCTAGAGGTTCCTTATGATCTTGATTCACATCCAACACACTTCCCACACTTAAGACTTGACCTTTACACCTAGGTACAATCAAATTCATCGGGTTCGGGTCTAACTACATAGTTGGAGGTGTTACTGTGTCTAAGATCCTCCCCCCCCCTCTCTATCAGTTTTATTGTAACTATATGCTCCATAAACATAAAGTGGTGTAAACTTGTGTGTTTGAATAAAATGACTCTTTTGATAACACCAGGATCTAAATTTCAATCCTTGTCATTACTAACTTTTGTGCTTCCAGATATCCTAGTGAGCTTAGCAGTTTATTAAAATGGCTTCAAAATCTCTATCCTCACAATTTTTGATTAACCTAAGTGGATGTGTTTCCCGTTATGCTTTCTTGGTTTTGTATCTTCTCATCTTTTTGCAGCATGAACTCTGAAACCTCATTTTCTCATGCTAACAGAGGATACTTCTCCTGTGCATTTCAGATATGCCAAGAAAAATGCTGAACTATATCTAGTCTTTTGTTGTCTATATGTGTTCCAGGTGCATGGAGGATTTAGTGAGCACCACTCGCTATGTGACATGGTCCCTCCACAATAAGGTCAGCTGACTGCATGTAAATTAAAATTTAACTGTCGTTGACCCATGCACTATATCTTTTATCGATCTTTGGGTTTCACAGTTGTTTGAATTGATGGATTTAGTGAATATATGAGGTAAATATAGTGACATCTTTGCTAAGCTTATCCTCTGTCTATTGATTTCTTTCCCTCTGCCTGGTCTGAGTCCCTAGTGGCTGATATGCATCATTTGCTTTGGTAACAACTCGTTCATTGTTTTCCTGCTATAAATCTTTGCTGGTCTAATCTATCTGCATATGTACTGTTATCCTTTCAGAATCGGGCCGGATTACGTCAATTCCTAGATTCATTTGGTGGATCTGAACAGTCTGCCATTATTGGTAATTCCACATCTACTGGTCTTTCTCAAGATCTGTCAACAGCATCTGTAGCCAGTGATAACAAACAGGACGTTAAGCCCAGGACAGATGTAAAGCTTAGTCATTTGGCTTCAGGGAATGATTCAAATATGAGTACTCAGACAACAGAAACAAGACTGGCTGACCTTTTAGATAGCACACTTTGGAACAGGAGGCTTGCTCCTTCTTCTGAAAGAATTGTTTATGCCTTAGTTCAACAAATATTTCATGGCATAAGAGAATACTTCCTGGCATCAACAGAATTAAAGGTAAGCTTTCTCAGCAGAACTAATTATTCTTGGCTACAAAGAATATTTAATGGGTTGAGATCTGAATGATTCAGATAAATTATATGCATTCAGATGTTGAGAAAACAATCTTATATGTCAAATTCAGAGACGATATCTATGTTAGGTTCAGACTTTTAACCTTTAAAAAAGAAAACGGGCCTTAAGCCTTAATCCCATATGAAGTGTTCATCATATCTTGCTATTAAAATGCTAGTAGTTATATTGTAAGTCTGTGACTCATATCACTAACTTGCTAATCAAAGTCTCAGACACCAGCTTGGACATGGCCACAATGGCCGCTGGACAGCCTCCCCCAGAGGCTGTTCAACCACCAACTGTCACCACCATTACTATGCAACCATCCACCATCACATATGCGTCTACACTTCAACCTACACCAACACAATTTCAACCAATTCCTTTAAAATCTATTTCGTATCTACATGGTGAACTCAGAGTTGTCTGGGAGGAAGAGGAAGTAGCCTAGATGATCATCAAAGAAGACCTACAATTTGCAGTTATTGGTAAATTTTTGTATGGATGGCCGGATATTCAAGAACTCTGCACTCTTATCCCCAAATAATGTGAATTAAAAGGTGAAGTTAATAGTGACCTCTTGAGTAAGAGACATGTTCTGATCTGGGCCTCCATCATGGAGGACTATGTTAACCTGCTATCAAAACCACAATTTTACATCACCCAAAATATTGGTCATATCCTATGAGAACCCTTAAGTGGGATCCATTGTTGACCTAGAGGAAGAAATGACAACTGCTATTGCTTGGATCTCTTTTCCAGCACTGCCTTTGAATTGCTTTGCCAAGGAAGCAGTTTTTTCACTGGCTTCAGCGGTAGGGAAACCCTTGCAAGTTGATATGGCAACAAAAAACAAAACTCAACCTAGTTGTGCTAGGGTCAAGGTTGAAGTAAACTTGTTGAGTGAATTCCCTAAACGTACTAACATAGGGATGCAAAAGCAGAAAATGGGAGAGATTATGGAGAAGTGGATCAAAATTCAAAATCAACTATGATTATATCCCCAAATATTGTAAGACTTGCAAGTTGCAAGGACATAGTGAAAAGGAATGTTTTATCATTCATCCAGAGTTGTATCCAAAGGATGAGGAGAGTAAGGAGGAGATCTAAACAGAGGCACAAAAGGATTCAAAGGAAGGAGGCATTGGACCCCAAGAACCACCACAGAAGGACAAAGGCAAAACGAAGCAACAAGGGTAGACCAAATCAGATCAAGGAGATAAGGGAAAATAGGCAGATGCTAATGAGTTCAAGGAACAGAGACAGGAAAATGGATATAGGAGAGGTAGACAATACAACAGACACAGACATGAACAACAATGGAACCCCAGAGCTAATCAAAAGAAGGACCAAGGAGGCAAGGACTGACAACAATTAACAAGTTTGGGGCACTGGAGGATGAGCAGAAAACAGACGAAGCTGCGGAACCAAAACCAAGTAAGGCACAAGGGGAATCATCTAAGGCATGGGTTGAAAGTGCTTTCGGAAAACAGTTGGATGACAACGATAACCACATCACCCATAGAGGAAAAGGATAAACAAAACATGACCAGTAACACAGAGGCAGTTCAACTAGATGGAACTGAGGGTACATCAATCAGTGTAGAAGAGAAAAGAGTGGGAGATGAGAGCCTAGGCAAGAAGGACGACACCCTCATGAACAAAGAAGCAGTAGTGATATGGAATCAAGATAAAGGCAACACCTCCCCAATCAAGGAGGGGGAGAATTCTGAGTCTTTGGATCAAAATACTGCAAGTGAACATAGGGGGTGGAGCAGCCTAACCCCCTGCAAATAATTGTTCCAAATAAGTGCTAACAAGGATGCCCCTTTTATAGAAAAGCTGTCTGAGAAGGAAATTCAACAAATGAAGGATACTGGGGAAGATGAGGACATGGAGACTAACATTGATCAGGTAGGCAAAGAAGGAGACGTATCCCCAAAAGAAATCAACAGATTAAAGGGGAGAAACAACAAGACCAAAGCAGGGACAGTTCCCCCTTCACAGATCAATACAAGGAGTAATAAGGTGTTACCCATCACACTTGATCAATGATTGACAAAATTATCTTATGGAATATCAGGTTTGTTAACACTCGGAAGTCTTTTGAGAGGTTAATACACCTGAATAGGAGACACCAATACTCATACATAGCTCTGATGGTGCCTTTTCAAAGTCCACTGGAGTTAGATAATTACAGAAGAAGACTAGGAATTCAGAATGCTTTGGCTAATAGTTCTGCTAAGATTTGGATTTTCTAGAATGATGAGTGGGAAGGGCAACTGGTCTCTGACACTGTACAGCAATTAACTCTACAATTCAAACACATTGGAAGCAGGAAGGAATTCAAAATTTCAGTTGTGTATGCTAGATGTAGCTCTCTAGAAAGACTGGAACTATGGGAAGATCTGGAAGATGTCTCCCTCCACACTCAATGTCCTTGGCTAGTAGGAGGGGACTCTAATGTCATCGTAAATGAATCTGAAAAATTGGGAGGGGTTCCAATTACTCAATATGAAACTGTAGTTTTTGCCTAATGTATGAATTCATGTGCCTTTAATGAACTGAAATTCACAGGCAGTAGCTACACCGGGTGGAATGGAAGAATTGAAGATGATTGTATCTTCAAAAGGTTGGATAACGTGTTTGGGAATATAGAATTTATGAACATTATGCCAGCCAATGAGGTTCATCATCTGATTAGACAAGGATCTAATCATGCCTCCTTGCATGTCATATGCAACTCTCAACAGGAACATGTGATTAGACCGTTCAAGTTCCTGAATTTTTGGGGTAAACATAAGGATTTTCTGAAGATTGTGGAAGATAATTGGAAGGTGGATTTTGTAGGATCATTTTTAACTATATTCCAAGGCAAGATGAAAAAGGTCAAAGCTGCTCTGGCTCAATGGAGTTGGGAAAATTTTGGGAATACATTACAACAGATTTCAGCTTTAGGAGATGTGATCAAAGTGAAGGAAATCCAGTTGGAAATACACCCCACAGAAGCAAATAGAGCATCCCTCAATAAAGTAGAAGCTGATCGGAAGAGGTATCTACATATAGAGGAGTACTGGAAGCAGAAGTCTGGTATGAGGTGGTTTTAACTTTCAAGAAGGAGATAGAAACACTAAGTTTTTGCACTCCTATGTAAAAGGTAGAAGAAGAAAGCTTAATATCTCTGGAATCTAGACTAGGCATGGAGATAAGATCTACACTACTTGGAACATTGGAGAAGAGGCAGGGAATGTGTTCAAGGAAAATTAAGGAGACCAACTATTCTACAGATTTCAGCATGCTCCAGTATATCCCTCAATTGATTACATCAGAGGAAAATGAGAAACTCGTCAGGCTTCCCAACAATGGAGGAGGTTAAGGAGGTGGTCTTCTCTCAAAATGGTGATAGCACAAGTGGTATGGCTGGTTTTTCAGGATAATTTTTTCAGAGCAATTGGGACATTATAGGGGAAGATGTTACTAATTTGGTGAGGGCCTTTTTCTGTGGCCAGGATCTACCTAGATACATCACTTGCACCAATTTAGTGTTGATTCCCAAAAAGAGGTGGTTGGCAGTTTTAGTACTTTTGCTTTAAAAATCATCTCTAGAATGCTTTACGAAAGGATTGTGCAAGTCTTTCCAGGAATCATATCAGCTAATCAAACAGGTTTTATCAAAGGGAGGAGCATCACAGGGAATGTGCTGCTGGCCTAGGAGATCATTAGAGACATTAATAAGAGGAATAAACTTCAAAATGTAGTTGTGAAACTAGACATGGCTAAAGCCTATAATAGGGTATCCTGGATCTTTCTCACTAAGGTACTGAGGTGTTTTGGATTTTTCAGAGGTTGTTATAGACATGGTGTGGAGGCTTACCTCTAATAACTGGTATTCAGTCCTTATGAATGGGCAATCCTTTGGTTTTCTCTAGTCCTGAAACAAGGAGGACCCTTGTCCCCTACCCTGTTCATCATTGCAGCTGAAGTTTTGGCCAGGGGTCTAAACAAGTTATACAGAGATCCTAAGTATAAAGGGTATGGGCTCCCCGAATGGGGTCCAGAGGTGAATTACCTTTCTTATGCAGATGATACAATCCTCTTTTGTTCTCAGCACCCAGGCTCTATGAAGAAGATAATGAAAGTGCTTAGGAAGTATGACAAGGTATCTGGTCAGTTGATAAATCTGGATAAAATTCTGGTGTGTCTACATGAAAAGGTGCCTACTGTTGTGTGCAGCAAAATCAGAAAGATAACAGGTGTTAGACAAGGCACTTTCCCCTTCACCTATCTAGGTTGTCCTGATTTTTTTGGAAGGAAGAATAAGTCCCATTTTGAAGAGCTGATAAAGAAAGTCATGAAAAGATTATGGTCCTGGCAGAACAAACTACTATCTTTTGGAGGCAGGTATATTTTGATCTCTATTGTGCTACAGTCTATGCCTATTTATCTACTGTCTGCAATGAATCCACCAGCACCTGTCATAAACCAACTTCACAAGATATTAACTTCACAAGATATTTACTAAGTTTCTTTGGGTAACACAGCTGGAGCAAAGAACAAGCACTGGGTAGCCTGGGAGAAGATATGCTTGCCTAAAATGGAAGGGGGAATGGGTATGAGGTCCTTACATGATGTATCCAAAGCCCTAATGGTATGAGGTCCTTACATGATGTATCCAAAGCCCTATTTGCTAAACTCTGTTGGAATCTCAGTACTTCCATATCTTCATTATGGGGATCATACATGTGGAACAAATATTGTAAAAAATTCTAGTCTACCCTCATTGCACAGGGATCAGAAGCTTCCCATGCCTGGAGGAAGATGACTTTAATAAGGGATGAAGTAGAGCACAATATTTGGTGGCAACTAAAATTAGGCAAATTCAACTTTTGGTTTGACAACTGGACCAAGCAAGGTGCATTATATTTTGTTGAAGGAGAAAATGCTAAGGAGGAGGAACTGGAAGTGAGGGATTTCATCAAAGAATAGGCTGAAACTAATGACCAATGTGTCAGAAGAGATGGCTGAATACATAATAGAAAGCATCAAACCTCCATGCAATGATCAGGCAAATGACAAACCTTGGTGGATGGGAAATGCTAAAGGATCATTCACAGTCAAATCTGCATGGGAAAGGCTCAAACAGGATTGCAGAAGAGATCATGAAATGATTTGGAACAAAGGAGTCCCATTCAAGATCAATTTCTTCCTATTCCTATGGAGAGTTTGGAAAAGAGGAAGTGCTACTGATGATAACCTGAAGAAGATGGAAATAAAGTTGGTGTGAAGATGATGGTGCTGTGAATCCTATGCTGAAGAAACCATGACACATTTATTTCTAACAGTTCCCATAGCCACTAGGCTTTGGAAGCAATTTGCTTCTTCTACCGTTATCAACATTGAAGGAATGCATTTACAGCAGGCCATAATAGCATAATAGCATGGTGGAGACTGGTTGCTCCCCCAAAGTTACAAGCTGTTTACAGAGCAATGCCAACTCTCATCATGTGGGCATTGTGGAAAAGAAGGAATGCTAGAAAGCATGGAGGGGACACCACTTTTACAAGCATAGTATTGCTAATTTAGATCACTGTTAAGCAGCTGATCAGAGTGTTGTACCCTTGGATAAAAGGTATCCCTTTGGAGTGGCCTATTGTGATTACCAGACTGAAAGACTACAAGCCAAAGCTATACTACTGTAGTATGATTTGGAGACCACCTGAGGGAGATGGAATCAAGTGCAACACAGATGGGGTTAGTAGGGGCAACCCTGGGCAAAGCTCTTATGGTTTCTGTCTGTGAAACAGAAATGGGGATCTAATATATGCTCAATCAAGAGGACTAGGGATAGCTACAAATATGGAGGCTGAAACCATGGCTATTCTAGAGGAACTAAGATACTGTCACACACAGGGAATAATGTTCTACTGGAAACAGATCCACTGAGTCTTAAGAACATCAGACAGAAGGTGTGGAAGGTACCTTTGGAGCTAGTAGAGAAATTGGAGGAGATAAGAGACATCATGCAACAGCTAGACAAAAATTGCGCACACATTCAGAGAAGGAAACAGCCTTGCAGACTCACTAGCTAACAATGCTATAGAACAACAAATGCAGGAATACCCTTACTTTCAGGATCTTCCAACCATAGGAAGGAAGATCCTGAACGTGGACAAAGCACAGATTCCTACGTTGAGAGTGAGGACTTGCAAAATCACACAACAATGACCAAACATCCGTTCACATCAGAGGCATCATTCAACAGAGTTTAGAGTAGAAATATTTACAGGCCAACACCCACAGGAAAACAACAACATCACAGCAAGCATATTAACATAAGAGTATGCCTGGAAGGAGACATTACAACTGTGATTAAACTAGATAGCTTATGCTACTCTAGCTATCAACAAACTTCACCAAAAACGAAAGTGCGCAGGGTTAAGGATTTGAGCTCAACAGTAAACCCTAACGAAGCATCGGAGCTCCCGCTTCAACTTCACCTGGGATTAGACAGTAAAGGAGAGGAAGTATCAGAAGATAAGTGCCAGATCTACCAAATCGAAGAAGAAAAAGGAGGCTTACCAAGGAAGATGTTGAACCCAGACGACAACCAGCTCTTTCTTCGGTCCCTTGGGGAAAAGAAACCCCGACCACCTGAGCTTCCCAAAAATCCAATCACCAAGGATAAGAAAGAGTACAGAGGCAAACAAAAGGGAAAGAAATGAACCTTTGAAATGTGAGGCAGATAGACACTGTTCATCCATCATCCGAAGAGGTCCAAGTTTAAAAATTACCCAGAGGAGGAGCAACATAAGACGATGGTTTCAGAGGCAAGCTTCAGGTAGCATCCTGAGGTGGCGACGATTTCAACGGAGAAGACTGTCGGTGTATCTGTCCAGATATACCAACAACCCCTTATCTAGTAGAGTTTTTTCTGTTTTTGGGCCGGGTCCATTGTGTTGGACCTGGTTTTGTTTTTCTTTGTTTTTATTTACGACTTAGGCCTTTGGTCTGGGTCAATTTTGTTTTGAACGCGTTGATATTCTCGTCGTCGGCTTCCTCTCACTTCATTCGAGCTGAATTACATCCACCCTCGAGGTAGAGTTCGTTTTGTAATAGGAGCCCCGTTGGGCTTTTATTAACAAAAAAGGTCCACGGACCTAAATTCAATTAAAAAAAAAAAAGACACCAGCTTGGACCCTATCCCTAGAGGTTACATCATCTTTCAATATTGGAGCAAATGCAATTCAATTATGTTTTGGTCATTTACTTATTCAAAAATCAATTCATATCAAGTTTGGTTGCTTCTACAACCTCTTTTTGTTTGTATTCTAAGAAATTGTTGTTATCTGCAGTTCAACTGTTTTCTCCTCATGCCTGTTGTTGACAAGTTGCCTGCAATGCTTCGTGAAGACTTAGAATCTGCTTTTGAAGATGATTTAGATAATGTTTTTGACATCACTAACCTGCGGCATTCAGTAGCGCAAGACAAGCGGCAAACTGAAATTGAGCTGAAAAGGGTTCTATTCCATTCTCCTTCCTGTGTAATTGTCAATCTTGGAGTTCTTTCTCCCTTTTGGTTTCTTAAACCTTGACAAAATTTGCAGGTACAAAAGCTTAAAGAAAAATTCCGCTACATACACGAACAACTTAATTCACAGCAGGCCAAGTTTGGGCAGTAACTAATTCATCTCCTGAAGGATACAAAATGCAAGAGTGATATTCTATAATTATGCCTTCTGAATGGATACTTCATTTTATTAGATTGAAAGAAGAAATGACAATACATCCTGAACATGATTGAAGGTTTTATTACGATTCCCTTATTCACATCTGAAGACGGTTAAATTAACCAAAACCTATACTAGGTAATTGCTTGAATTACGCTCTTCAATTGGTTTTTGTCCCTTTATTTTGTTAAGGCTGCAAAATGAATTCATCATATAATCTATTACTCACTAGATGATATTATATGATGATTCATTGAACAATATAATTTAGCAAATGGACATGTATAGCTTTGTTCGTGTCCGTGTTCTATTGTTCATGAGAGCCTTTTACCATAACATAACCCTTGTGCTATCTTGATCAGTATGTACTCGGAAAAGATCTCCTCATCAGTATCACCTCTTGTTATCTTCTTTTGGAGGAGAAATATAAAAGATGAGAAGATGCCAATGCTTGTGTTTCTGAATAACTCTTGATACGACTGAGTTACTCTTATCATTTCTTGCAAACTGAACCCCCAAGAGTTTAGAGATCTCTAAGGAGGAATGGGACCGGAACGTCTTCCACACAAATGGTAGCCGGAAACATACGTTCTGTCTCTTGACTAAATATTGGTGCACAAGCAAGTAATGAACTAGAGTTTACAAAAAAATGGCTGGAAATGCCGAGATTCAGTGTCAATTATCATGTCTTAATACGTAAAGTGTGATCATCTTTTTCTCAGTTATAACCTGAAATCCTAAATTTCCCTTAAAACTTGCAATGTCACTAGCTTCTTCTAGCAAAATCACTTTGTTCAAGAACAAGTTACTTGCTCTTATCCAAACCACACTCGGCACACCTGGAGTAGCCAAAGTCACTGTTTTGGCATGGCAGTCCAAAGTTTCAACATACATTGGATCTTGATGCATTACATAGCGTAACTTCTAGGTATTTGAGAGACTAACTGGAAAGGGAAACCTAGTTTAGAGACTATTGATGGGTATAAGCTGGTAAGAGGTGTATTTCACAGTATATTCTAGTTAGAAAGGAGCACATGTTATAGAACTTCCAAACCAGTTCTGCTAAATCAATCTCTTTTATTGGCTATGACAATTTGGTCCTCTGAACTTTGTCGATGTGTCCTATATTAGAGATTAAACAACTTTTAAGAAAAAAGAATAACAAGGTGTCAAGGTCCAATTCAATCAGGTTTTCTCCGGTATAAAGACAGAATCACTATAGTAATTCTTTGTTTATTAATCTCTCTGCTTCATTTTATGTTGCAACTGTTTGACAGGGAACGGAGCTCAGGGGAAAAAGAAAGAAGATTTTTGGAACATGTAGTCTTAAACCTGTCAATATAGTTTCGATCTAAAAGCATGACATTTAGGGTAAAAATGAAAGTTTAAGATCAAATTAGTTTCAAATATAAACATGTGAAATCTTTTTCGAAAACAAACTAAAAAGGAAAGAGTATCACATGAAATGAAATAAAGAAAGGAGTTAGCAAAAAATGGTTTCATGTTCGGGTCCTATTCCTCCTATATTTTCACTGGGTTTGTTCTTGTTGTAACATTGACCAAAAAAGAACATGGTTTCAGACTATAAACAATTTGCTTTACCAATATTCATACTTAAATGAAGGTACCAATTCTGAGTTTCATGAAGGTTCTATTAATTTGCTG
This sequence comes from Jaltomata sinuosa, assembly GCA_003996215.1. Lineage (NCBI taxonomy): Eukaryota > Viridiplantae > Streptophyta > Magnoliopsida > Solanales > Solanaceae > Jaltomata > Jaltomata sinuosa. Next base: position 62,027 of record QJPP01002068.1, on the reverse strand, counting down.
TTTCTGGACATTTAGTTTATCACTACTCACTGTTCCTCAACTTGCCATAGTTTATCTTAGAACTTTAGTTGATCTGACCTTCTAACGAAACTTTGTTTCTCTCTCTCTCTCTGTGTGTGTGTGTGTGACTGAGAGAGGCGATTTCTAGTGATGTTTATGTCAGTGAACTCTTAAACGTACATCTGTTATTTGCTTCCTTAATAATGCAAGTCCTTCCCAATTTGTTTACGCAAAAAGCAAGGAATACAAATGATGGAACTATGCAGTCATCACTTGCACACATTTCACAACTCTTCAACTCTATCATTGCTCTCCCTCCCCTTTCAACACAAAATTAATTTAAATGGCTTTGAGTGAATGATTGGTCCACTTTCTCATTCATCTTTGTACGGATGAATTCTTGGCACAGGTTTAGAGTCATTTTTTGGGATATAATGCAATGCGCTTTTTTATATTACAGTGAAAGCTCTCTACAACAATCATTCATTATAATGACATTGTAGACAATAACATACGTTTCGAGAAAATAATAATCCAGACAAAAAATATTGCAATGATTGTAGTATTTGATTTCAATATATGAGTGTTATAATCTCTATGAATCTTTTGATTCTTTTTTTCAAATATAAATTCATGGGCTTTGAGCTTGATCTTGAATTCGGTGGACTTGATTTTGACTTGTACTTGTATTCAAGGGGCTTGAAACTTGATCTTAAATTTGCTAGTCTTGATCTTGATTTGTAGTTGAATTCAAGGGCCTTTGAGCTTGATCTTGAATCTTCGTCTTGATCTCTAGAATTGAATTGGTTGGTTTAACATAAGGCTATGGTGCTTGAGCAAAGACTATAGTACATATATTTCGAGGGTCGAGAGATTACCAAATATAGTTTGACCCAATGCTACCCGTACCTTTTATCGAGAGTTTGCATAATTAATTAAGCCTCTAACCCATTGTAGAATTCCATCAGAAGCATACCACTAGTCTTCCTTCTCATTGATAAACAAGTCGTGTTAACGATACTCTTGTGCTGAAATTGCTAAATTGATACGTTATTTCCAAATCCTTTTCCCCCAACTTTTACTTTTAGTTGTTTGAACATTGACTCACCTTAGTGATTACTATTCGACGATTTCTTAGCAAATCATCACTCCATTCTCCGTGGATACGATCCCGACATCCATTGGGTATATTTATTGTTGTGTACGACGATCGTTATCACCTGCTATGGGAGAGTATTTTTGAACATCATCAAAAATGGCGCCGTTGTCGAGGAATGGTTCTTGATTTGCCATTTGATTATCGTTTAGTTCACTTTGGTTGAGTGTTTGTTCTATTTTACTTTTTTCTTGTTGTTTGTATTGTTGTGAACAGGGTGCCCATGAGCCAAGTGGGCGACCAAGAGAGTGTCAACAGATATATCGATGCGGACAATGAACCCGTGGTCCATGGTGCCGTAGGTGCAATCTGCCTACCCCTAATCGTGGGAAATATCGTGTTCCATCTGACGAGCACTATGCTCCATTTGATCCAGATGAAAGGGCTTTTGGGGGGGGGGGGGGGGCTGACTCATGAAGACGCTAACCGGCATATCCAGAACTTTGTTGAAATATGCTAGCCTTTCAGCATCAACAATATATCTCAAGAGTCGATCCGACTCTGATTATTTCCTTTCTCCCTTACGAGGGAAGCGACGACATGGCTTGAGGAGCTCCCGGAGGGCTCTATTACAACATGAAGCAGACTTGTGGAAGCCTTCTTGGGGTGATTCTTCCCTCCTTCTCGGATGATGCAACTAAGGGATGATATCACCAACTTCTGCCAACTACCGGATGAGCCATTGCATGAAACATGGTAAGGTTCAAGAAAAAGCTTCTATTGTGTCCAAATCATGGGTTTTCGAACAATTTTCTCCTCCAAAAGCTTCCATAGATCTCTTGACTCTATGAACAAATCTGTGGCGAATACATCGCGGTGGGACACTTACGGACCAAACTTATGGTCTCGCTGCAGCCCTCTTAGATCGGATGACAAAAACAAATAGGGCGTGACATACTAGAGAAGCCGATGTCTTATCGGGTGTTACTTCATCTATTATGACAAGTGAGATGGGAATAAAAAAGGAGTAAAGGGATGAAACCATGGCAAAAATATTGATGCAAATCGATCTATTGGCCAAACATATGATGGGAGCCGGCACCAAGAGTGTCAACGGCGTGGGTGCCTATGGGTTGAATGATCATGATGGAGTTGGTACTCATGCATCGGGAGATGAGGAGCTGTGTTTTCTAGCGGCGGGTTCTCGACCCGGATATCAAGGTACCAACCAAGGTCCTTGGCGTTCGAGATACGAGAACCAAGGTTGGAACTAAGACAAGGGAAATCAATGGAGACATAGGGAGCAGGGTAGAGACCGTGATGGTCCATGGCGAGAACGTGAGAGAGACGGTGATCGTTATAATCACCGTAGTGCTAACCCTTATGTGCCTCCACCAAAAGTCGATGTGTGTAACTCCAGACATTCCAAGATTGAGGACATATTTTCTCAAGTATTGAAAAGAGTTGAATCGATAGATAGTGTGGTGAAAGATTTAAAAAGTGAGATATCCACTCTTCATCAAACAGTGAGCTCCTATTCAGCGTCTATCAAGCACTTAGAGGCCCAAATTAACCATCTCTCTTCTCAAATGAACCCTTGTTTAAAAGGCACCCTTCTTAGTGACACACTTACGAACCCGAAGAATGATGGCCATGTGATGGCAATAGTCACTCGGAGTGGAAGGATGCTTAGTGGGGTAAGGAAGCCGAATATTGAGGTTGTTGTAGAGCATGAGGACAAGATAGAAGACGGTGTCGTGATTGAGAACAAAGTTGATGAGAGTCCGAATATTGGGGTGAAATCTAGTGCACCCAATGTGATTGAAAATGATAAAGACCCACATGAAGAGAAGGATGAGACTGAGTCTCCTTCTCAAATTGCTATTGAGATTGAGGAGGATGATCCAAGTATGCCAAGGCCATTGCCAAAAGGGCCCCCTCCATATCCTTAGAGGTTAGCCAAGAAAAAGGAAGATGCTCAATTCAAAAAGTTGGTCGACATGTTCAGCAAGCTAGCCATCAATATTCCTTTGGTTGATGCTCTTATGCAAATGCCGGGTTATACCAAGTTTATGAAAGAGTTGTTAAAAAGAAGTGAGAGATTGAAGTGGGGACGGTGAAAGTGTCCCATAGTTGTAGTGCGGTGATAACAAGCAACATGGCCCCTAAACGGGAAGATCCAGGAGCTTTCACCATCCCGTGTACTATTGGAGTGTTTTTATTCTGAAAGGCCTTATGTGATCTCGGGGCGAGTATCAACTTGATGCCCCTTGTAATTTTCAGAAAGTTAGGCTTGGGTACTCCTAAGCCTACACCAATTGGGTTACTTATGGCTGATCGCTCAATTAAACGCCTGGTGGGGATTTTGTTCGATGTGTTGGTGAAGGTAGACAAGTTCATCTTGCCATCCGACTTTGTGGTCTTAGATTGCGATGTTGATCTTGAGGTGGCCATCATATTGGGGCGACCACTGTTGGCAACCGGGAGAGCTCTTGTTGATGTGGAGCTAGGAGAGCTCAAGTTCTGTGTGGGGAGCGAAGAGGTAACGTTCAACGTGTGCCACCGGGTGAATTTAGAGTTGTATCGGTGATCACTATCGAGGGCAAGTTGGTTGAAGCCCATGGTGAGTTTGAGAGAAGGAGGTGCCCGAACCTATGATATTGCCAACTTGGCAACAAGAAAATTTGATGAAGATTTTGAAGAAGGAATTCCATGGCCTCGGATGGGGATGTGCCAATCGTATTGGTATGCTTTCGGGAAATGATTGAAGGTTGAAGTACTATCGTCGAGCTGCGATGTAAGATTAAGCGCTTCTTGGGAGGCAACCCAAGTGTTTTTATTTTAATTCTTTTACCTTTAGTTTTTTTTTGGTGCTTTTTAGGAATGCATGAAGATGGAAAATGACTAAGTGGAAGAAAAATACCGGAAGGCATGTGCGAGAGGCCATGCAGTTCGCACATCCCATTGTGCGGCCGCATGTGGCACCACACACAGACTAGTGGATTGGGAAGAAAAAGAATAGCGGAGGTGACGTGTGAATCGCACCTTTCGTTCTGTGCATCGCACCTCCGTCGCATGCTGAACCAGAAGGCTGAGCAAAAATTTGGTCTCCCAATGTCTTGTGCAAAGTGACGTGCGAGACGCACATTGTCATGTGCGAATCTCACATCCCGTCACACTAAAGTAAGTTTTTAAAATTTTTGTTGACCTACCCATTGACCGACCGGATTCGACTTTTGACTCGCGACCTTTCTTCTTCTTTTTCTCCTATAAACCGTCACCCCCCAACCTTTTCTCTCTATTATATTCTCCAAAACCTCCATAACTCTCTCAATCTCCCAAACTTTACCCAAAAATCTTCTTCTCTCTCACCCAAACTCCTTCACTACCACTACACCGCCGTTCATCGCTCCTTTTGCCGGGAAAAAGTTGGGTTCACCATTGTTGGGAAACAAAAATCTTGAAGTTTTGCTTTTTCCTCCCTTATTTTCACATGTGATAAATTTTCCAACGTTAAATCCATGTTTTTAAGTAGATTGGAAACACTTATTGTGAAGCATGCTAGTTAATCTTCCATGTTAATTTTGGGACCTCAATTTTGGGGCATATTGTTGATTTTCTTGAGAAAAACTTGGTCGATCTTGATTTTAAGTTGATGCATGTAACTTGTGTAAATTTTTAGCCCTGATTTTCGTGTTTTTGAGTGAAGTCTGAGTGACCCACTTGAGTTGATGCATGGTTTGGCCCTATGATAGATTGGATGACGTCACTCTTAAGGGAAAAACGTCATCTTCGCAAGATTTTGGTTGAGTAAGGTTGTTTGGGCTGAAAGTTGCATATGAACCGCTGTGCCCGTGTGTTATTTTAATTGAATATAATTATCCGGTGAACGCTTTGGTTGAGGGGAGTGAATTATTGTGCGATTGAATGTGCCTATATGATTTTTTTGAAGGCTTGATGTTCTCGATAATAGATAGAGTAAAATCCTTCTTAAGGGAAATCATTAAACTAATTTTTGGGTTTTAATTGTGTTGGAAGTTTTCCGGGGAAGTCGGAGTACCCAGATAACTTGGTTGTGATCAATTCATGCTTAGGCCCTGATAAAAACTGGTGTTTGTCACCTTATTGCCCGTGCATTCCATAGGTATCACATACGTAACACATGAAAATAAAGAATTGAAAATTTCCTATTATTTCTTTGTGTGTTTCGCATGCGATGCGCAAATCTCTACGTGCGAAATGCACGAGGCATCGCATGTTGCTTTGAAGTTGCCAGTTTACTAATTGGAAGGGCAAAGGCTTGCGCGACGCGCACAATGACTGAGGCAAAACGCACATGCCTTTGCACTTGAAGGCAAATTTCACTTAGGATTCTGCCTGCATGTGCGAAGCCACCTGCGATACGCACAATCTCATGTGCGGTCCGCATGTGACTCGCACATACCAACAATCACCTGATGTGTTTTCCTTCTCTTATGCATTCCATTTCTTTTTGCTTAGTAATTTTTTTTTCTTTTATACATAGCAGTTCATGCATGGGTCATCGTGCTAACATCCATTTGCAGGAGTATGACTTCTTGTAGGCGCCGTTCAAAAAGACATGTTGACAATCAAGCTTCAACATCAGAACATTCGACTGTCCCTGTGCAAAATGAGGGACCATTTGAGTCACAAATTCGATTTGGCCTTGAGGGGATGGAGGCCTACTATCTTAAGGTTCGTGATGAGCGGTCTTTCTTGGAAGAAGCGGGGTTTGATGTAGACTCCTTCAAAGATGAGTTCCATAACATAGCCTAAGCAATTCCAAATAAGGGACTAGGCACAATTGGCTAGCACTCCCGAACCTTATTTCCCTGAATTGGTACGGGAGTTTTATGCTTTTTACTGGGCCAAGCAAGACATCCTTAAGCACAAGGGTCCAACACGCAAGTTACCATGCCTACAATCAGTTTTAGTGAGGGGCAAAGAGGTTGACATTACTCCTGAAGCCATTAACTCTATAGAATGGGATGATGAACCAAGACCGGCATCAAGGTATGCTCAACGCGTAGCTACAAAGGCCGACCAATATACTTGGGTGGCTAGTGTCATTACCGAAGGGGATCCTTTTAGGGCAGTCTCAAAGAGACACATCTCTCATCAGGATCTTAAATTTGAGGCTCGAATGTGGTTGAAATTTGTGTGCACGTTGCTCATTCCAACTCACCACACCACTCAGGTGACTATAGAGGTGGCCATTCTCATTGCATACATCATGTCTAGCTACAAAATCAACGAAGGGGAAATCATTGCAGGACAATTTTAGATTAGAGATAGAGATGATTCCACTATCATGGCCTTGCCTGTTCTAATATGTAAATTGTATTTACGGGTACAATGTCCTCTATTTCGACCATTAGACAAAATTTTTCGAGCAAAGGGCATGATTTATTTGGACACAAAGAGGGATAAGGATGCACCGCACGTTAAGAAGAGATGCCTTCCTCAAAATCCAAGTGCACCGGCAGGTACGGAGCACACCAAAAATATTTTACACATTTCTTCCCCTGGGGTGAAACCTCCCACCCACACTGTTCTCCAAGCCACTCTAGTTTCAGGTGGTTTACTTTAACTTTCTTACCTTTCTCTCCACAACAAGGAGCGGTTGCATAAGCTGGCTAGGGACATTCTAGGCATGATTCAATCCGCAATCAAGTCGGCTTTAAAATCGGTATGGACCAACTTGCATAAATTGTGCGCCAGGGTTGACATAGTGGAGAAGGATGTTGGCGCACTCTGAAAAGAGGTACCTCAGTCAACACCAAAAATTCCACACTTGGACCTCAACTTACCGGCTCCTAACTCCGCATCACCTAGAGAAGGCACCGATGATGATGATGCAACAATCGATCTTTTAGGTTGTGCCATACCACCCATACCCCTTCTAGGGAAATTCCTCATTATATGTCCCGGTGTACCACACCAGAAGAAAGCATTTGTGCTATACCAACATATACTTAGATGATGTCTTCCACATTGTTTACAAGGCTGTCGTGGAGGAAGTGATTGACTCATACTTCCCTGCTCTTGGTACCCTTCTATTTGTGAACCTTGGCTTTCACTTCTTTGCCCAAACTGATTACCCTTAGACCCTTGAAACTGAGGTGGAGCGCTAGCTGTAGAGTAGGAAGATGATGGCCTAGGCGGTCTATTAGGAAACCGAGGCCTAAACTCACCTTGGGATGGTGTAAACTGCCCCATAGATCTGGTCCTCTTGGAATGCCCTCTTTTCGACTCTTGTGTCCTTCTCCTTTGCCTTTGATCCTCCATCTTTTGTGCAAAAGCTTGTATCCTTGCTATATCTATGTCTTTGTTCAAAGCAGCAATAGTACAATCCCTAACCAGATATGAATCCAATCTATCCACGTATCGATGAACTCTATCCTTCATAGTAGCTACTATATTAGGAGAATAACCGGCTAAAGAATTAAACTTGAGACTATACTCTCTCACACTCATATTCCCTTGGTGAAGATTTATGAACTGAGTTGCACGGGCCTTCCGGATCTCCAATGGTAGATAATGGTCAAGGAATGCCTTTTTGAACTCTTTCCATTTAGCTGAAGGTGCATTTCTACCCTAGATTGTTTCCAAGCTTCGTACCACAATATAACCACACCCTTAAATCTATATGCTGCCAGCTCAACTGCTTCTTTACCAGATACATGCATAATATCCAAGGTCCTTTGGATTTGGTCAATAAAGTCTTACAGATATTTATTAGGATCTGACCCGGTGAATGATGGAGGGTCCAAATTAAGGAAATCACGTATCCGTACACTAGCTATCCTATCTGCACCACTAGTACCCGCAATTAGACCTGCTTGCCCTTGGCCTTGAACAACAAGTATACGAGTCAACAATTGGACCACTTTATTTAAATCTTGCTCAGTAGCATTAATATGTGGTTCTTAGGGTGCTGCTGCCCTCCTTAGCTCTTCTAGAGATGAAGGAGTGGAGGAAGTCTGTGATAGAGACACATCTTGAGCCTCACTTTGATTAGGTTGTCTAGGGGATGATTTGCAGGTCCCTTCTCCAGCAGCCACATCTACTTGCTTACATGTACTCTTACTTCTCCTTGTAATCGGCATTTTTTCTATAATAAAAATAATTTAAGGTTAGATATGATAAACCTACAACATTAGCTCTATCGCACAATCTAAGAGATGAAAGAAAAGAGACAATTGCTAAATGTCCTGTAGCCTCCTATTTATAGATGTGGTTCACAATACACCCATAAGCAAGACTCTACATAGACACGGGTTTGTAGCCTTCCTAGGATGACCTGCTCTGATACCACTTAATTGGGTGTTACGTGAACTTACTGCTCGTTTACTGATTTAGGGAGATCAAGTAGCCCAGATTGGTTGATTAGCTACTAATACTAGTTTTACCACTTATTTCATTGTAGATTAATAATTTCAAAGGGAGGAGGTTAATTCGTTCTAAAATCTGGTTGCACAGCAAGGTATGTAAGGATATATGATTCCACATTCTTTGGCATGAAATCTAGTACTTGTGCTACTATCAATAAAGTGAGTTTCCTAAGTGCTCTTTCGAGTAAAGGATACATGGTGGCAAAATAAAATATCTAATGTAGCTAACGACCTTTCTCCTGCTCCATAGTGTGTCAAAGTACTCAGTATGCTATTAAATCTGCGTGTTTATTGTTCCAAGTATATGATAAAGGTATTCTATACAACAAGCTTCATGAGTTATTCTCTAAGTCAAATGAGGTTCATTATGTCATATAAGTTCTTAAATACTATATTGATGTCATATCTGCTCCCTACATCATTGTTACTGCCCTAAATGCATATTCATAGGTCTTGTGCTACTGGTCCATAGTTCCAAAGCTCAATAATGATTGTGACCACCAAAATAACAATCTCAAAGATTCAAGAAACTACGTGAAGCAATCTGTATATTTATGGGTGGTATCCAGAGGCAAAAGTCTAGCATGGGTCGATCCCAATTTATGTATTTATGAGTGGTATCCCAGGGGTGAAAGCCTAGCCTGTGTCGATCTCAATTTGTATATTATGAGGACAGCATCTTAGGGGTTAAATACCTATCATGGGTCATCCTCTTCTACCACTGATCAGTTGGTTATTTGTATCACATATTTTACAATGATTATAAAGCAAAGAAGAGTAAAGAAAAGAATATAACGTACGTGGTTCCATAAGTGTAAGCGAAGGTGGTCTTCCATTCTCATCTAGACGTTTATGCATTGATACTTGATTTCACTTGAGCTCTTATTTTACATATGGTTTACTTTATGCCTTACATATTCAGTACTTTCTCTCGTACTGACGTCCCTCACGGGAGACACTATGTTTCATGCCGCAGGCACATGTGCTCCAGCTAGAAGACCTTTCCAGTAGGAGAACAAGATACTCAACTGCTATTGGTGAGCTCCAAGTTGATTCGGAGCTTTACCGTGTCCTTGGTACATATTTTTGGTATTGTATAGCTAAGGGTAAGGCGGGGCCCTGTACCGATCTAAACTATATTTGTTCATCTTTTAGAGGCTTTGTAGACTAATGTTAAAGTAAAGCTTAGTTGTGTCTTTGCAGCCTCAACGGTCAAATCATGTATATATAAGTTTTGGGCCTAGCTACATTGATCTTTTATCGAAGCAGCTTATCTATACTTGTCAAATATTTGTAATTGTTATAACTTTATGCATGGTAATCACAGGATATAAGTTGGTTCTCTCGGGCCTTTAGGGCATCGGGGTGCCTGTCCGTCTAAATAAGATTTGAGGCGTGACAATTTTGATTATTATCTTGGAACTTTTGTTTGCTTTCTTGTAACATTATATCATCATATTTGTATGTTTAAATTATTGCAAGGTATTCGTTATTTTGCCCACTTCTACGTATTGTTCGATCATTCTGAATTCTTATTGGGACTTTGTCCTTGTGGTAGTGACTATGTCGCTGTATCAACATGCCTCTTGATTCAGATCTTTGGCCATCTTGACTTTGGATTTGTGGTTAGTCTTAATTATGAAAATTATCCATTTAAGTACGAACTAAAAAACTATTTTTAACATGATTTTTGATTCTCTTAATTATTGGGTCTCGGCCCTACTTGATACGGGACTTTGGTCCTTCTTGATATTTGATTATGCTTAGTGTGATGACATGACGTACATATTGGGTAAAATTTATTATTTGAAATCTCGTGAAATAGTTCTATGAGCTTTCTTAACACCTGAGCTTTGAATACCAATTTTGATACTTGTAATATATGTTTACTTGATTTTCATTTATATGTTATATTGAGCTTCCAATAATTTAGAAGGGAATTGGGAAAATTTATGGCTCCAAGTCCAAACTTTATACACCACTAAGCTTTGTGCTTAGCGATAGTTATTTTCTATCATAGGTGACACTCGAGAGAATAATTGAAGATGGCCACTTGAAGTAGACTTTTTGGAGCTTTTAGAAGATCACATTTGCATATAGGCATCTATGTGTTGTAGTAATTTTGAGACTTGTACATGATACATATGTTGCACCTGTATATGTAAATTTTGAAGGCTTATTTTATCGTAGTACTGTAAATTGTAAACTTGAATTTGGTGTCGTATTGGTTGTTTTGAGGTGTGTAAACCCAGGTCTTGTAATGTATTAAAGTTACATTTTGATTTATAATTTACGTAATAGAAGAAACTAGTATTTTTCTTTAGCATTTGAAAGTTCGAAGATAATGTACAGAATGATTCTGTACTTGTGTTTAAATAACAAAAATAATGACTTTCCATAAAGTATATGCTTGATTATTTTTTGAAAGGTCCGCCATCGTGAATTGAAACTCAAATATTGTCTTGACTTGTAATTATATAAATTATTAGATGTAATATTATACATTTAACTCTTTTTGAAGGGGCCTAATTCTTCTATATAAATAAAGATGATTAATATATCTTAGATGGGGTCCTTTTAAACGCTATAGGTATGTATTTGTTTTTGTTTCGGAAGTGGCATCCTCCCAAGAGGGTCGCTACATAGCTTAAGTGAGTTGAACTATTTGTAGCCTCAACCCTTAGAAGAGAATATCTTAAGTCAAGCTATTTCTAGCCTCAACTTATAGTAAGAAATTCCCAAATCCTCACTATGAATCCTTACCCAATTATAGATCTTCTTTCTCAAGAAAGACAGTAATTAGAAAGATAAATCAATGTTTGAAACCATCAATTATTTAATTAAAACTTGAAGAATTCAATAGACCCACATATAATAATCAATTATAAGCATAAATAGTTAATACCAAATCTCAATTTCAATGTCACAACCTAATTTCTCAGGTCATGATGACACCTACAACTCCTCTGTAGGCGAACCAATCCCCGTAGCCCAGAAGGGTTAATAATGAGCTACTAGCAACTAAGCACGCGGAAGAAGCAATAAAAACAAGCGGAAGCAAGAGAGAACAGTAAAGAAATAAAACAACTGGAATATATATAAAGGAAGCCAAACCATCTCACGACCTGATATCATAGTTTAAGATCCGCTACTAAATATACAAGGTACTATAAGGTACAAAATAGAATATACACCTGTCTTTGAATAACAACAAGGGTACATGGTATAAAAGAAGAGATAAGAGCTAAGTCCCGATCGCCAGGAACTCACCCTAGTCTTGGATGTCTAGAAAGCTGCACGATTCTCCACGCGATCAACAATAAAATCTCACACTAGGATGTTTCATCAGGAAGATACAGAAGTGTAGTATGAGCACCAATTGCAAAGCAACGGGTACCATAGTAGGCATCATAAGCCGTCTGAGGGCATATAAGATATAAAAGCAGTAAATAGTAGAGAATGAAACAAGACGTCACAGTAACAAATAAAGAAGTACACGAAAGCTAGCACATATAGAATACAAGAAAAAAATAATAAAACTAGGCTAGCCACAAGAGATATATATCACAGAACACAGGTGAAGGAAAGAAGAATGCACCTGGATCCTTGCAGCAACAATATAAAAAGAGGGAGTATAAGAAGAATGGTGGTATACCGGTTACCTCAAATAAAAGGGAAAGAGAGAAGAAAGCCACTGAATATAGACATGCTAACAATATAATTCACAAGTTAAGGATGATCCACAAATAACCACAAATAGCTATAAAATGAACAGGTACTGTAACAAGAGCGAGTAAAATATTCTACCTACAGTCCCAACAGGCGCCCATACACCCGAGGAATGCATACAAGTGAAAACAAACCCTACGGCATCCCATACTACTGGAGAGTACACTCAACAAACATCCAACAAGGGTGGAATCAAACACAAATGAATGATAAAGTATAATATGCTCCGAAGTGTCAGTGGAACCGTATGCACCTCCTCCAGTGCCCGTAGGCCCAGTAGGTAGGATCCATGAAAGGTTTCCCCTGTATACCCCTATTACTCTGTATACCCCTCCTCCAAAACTCTCAACCCGCAACCCCTAGTCCGGATCGACAAGGTCCATGGAGGTCTCCGTGACCACATACTATCTCTCAATATGTCAATAAAAGTGCCCGAACTCGAACAAGGTCTAAAATCCATGGAAATAATCAAGTCTAGCGCTCCGGCCTAGCAGAGCCTAGTATAGTCTCAAAATCAGTAATAAATATGTCTAGTACTACGGCTCAGCCGAGTCTAGTATAAGTGTGAAAATCAGTGATAAAATTATCATGATACCTCTTTTACTCCAAGAATATCCATAAAATTAGTTTCAAAACCTTTTATAACCATTTATACTGAAAACATGCGCTCAGGGCCATGCAAGATTTAGAAAATCGGTTATAGTAGGCCTGCAACCAAAGTAGTAGTAAATAATGCAAAAAAAGCTCTTTATATGAATGATAATGATATGCTCAAACACAAACAGTAGCCCAGTGGCTCACAATCAACCTACCGGCCTTGCACAGACTCAAATTGCTCTACATCATAGATAACCAGCCAAAAATCATAATCCAATGTCCGAGACTCACAAACATTCCCAAATAATCCACCATCTATGGTCCAAAGGCAATTACAAAGTCCACACGGGGCCATAAGGGTGATACTACAACACTAGATCAATTACTACAACTAACGTAAAAAGACGGACAGAAGAAATGGACAAGGTCTGGGGTGTCAATCTAGAATACCCAACCCAATGACACTAGATAGTGCAATTATAGCCTATAGACGCAAAGTCTATGAAGAGAAAATTGTAACCTACCTGTCATCCGATGACAAGCTGCTGGAATGATGTTGTCCAAGCCTGAACTGCTCTGAGAAGCTCAATACAATAGTCACACTATCAAGAACATAATATATGTGTTAAAACATAACTAGCGATACCCATAATGCTAAAAGTTTAGCGGGGTTAAAATTTGGGTCACAAGCAAGCTTGTGGGCCCTGTAACCCGAAATTAAAAATGAATAAACACAATGATTATCCCAACAATTCTAGGAGCCCATGCTAAGAATTTTAGCGGAATTAAAACATAGAAAGGGATCCAAAATATCCCACAAGCTACAAAAACAACTTAAGGAATCAAAGGTGAAAACTATGGAATTTAAATGGATTAGAACTTACAATTACGATGGAGAACCGACCATGGGCAAGGAATAATCACCCTAACACCTTGGAATAAAGCCACACAGGGTTTGGGGATCTTGGAGCTTAATATCAATAGTGGGAATCGGTTTTGGGGAGAAGAAAATGAAGGAGAAGGATTTATATACTACTAGGGGTCTTTCTTTGCGATCGTGAAGGGACCCCACACGGTCGTGATGACCACGCTGGCTGGACCATCGTGATCGTGATGACTAGCCACGTGGTCATGAAGAACAAAGAGGCAGGGGCTTCATTACGATCACGAGAAGGAACCTCACAATTGCGAAGAACAAAGGCACGCCAGGTCAACAAGCCCTTCATCGGATCATGTGAAGGGACCCTTGCAGTCGTGATGCCTAATGAGACAAACAATCACGATTGCATGGCCTCCCTTGTGGTCGATTAAGTCTTGAGGCCTGCACTTGCAACAAAAAACAGTAGCAAAAGCTTAAGGCAGAAAGTCTCTGGACGCACACAAGGAAACTATGCTACCGTACTAGAAGTAGCATTTCATACTCAATAAAATTAAGTAAATCCCCAACGAAGGTCGATTAATTGAAAAGTGGGCCCCACACCCAAACCAACCTTCAGGACACTCTAACCAAAATAGAACCTAAGGTCCAAAAATGAGTCCGGAAGCATCGGGACCCAAACCAAAGGTCCATCTAGACCAAAGTCGACATTCCAGAGCTGACAACACTAACGAAATTTCCATCTGAGGTCGTCTTCTCCGAATGTTGATCAAAGTCAAACTTCCAAGTTTAACTGGCCAAAAAACACAAAAAGCAAGACAAATCTAAACCAAAAGCTCCCAGACCCTAGCCAAGGGTCCAACTAGACCAAACTCCACTCTCCGGAGCTAAAAAAATTATCCAAATTTGATTCTGAGCACGTTTACTAAGAATGTTGACCAAAGTAAATGATTTCCTAAATTTAAGCTCTAAAATGGGGAAACGACCATAGCAACCAAATGAACGGCCAGGGCACCGAACCACAGGTCCCAACAAGCTATAAAAGACTTGGGGCCGCTACTAGAATGCTCTAACAGTACAAAGAAAGCAAAAACGCGATAATGACTGGAAGGGTCATTACATCATCCACTACTAAAAGGACTTTCATCCTCGAAAGTCAAGAATAAGGGAGTACCTAAAGGCTCAAACAACTATGGATACTGATCCCACATCTCTCTCTGTCGGTCACGCAGGTAGCCTCCTCGACTAGATGGTGCCTCCATTGAACTGTATCTACTGGAATCTCTCTAGACCTTAATCTCCTGACATCTCTGGCTAAAATAGCAACCGGCTCCTCAACAAAAGCCAAACTCTCATCCAACTGTACTGAATCCCACTGCAACATATGTGACTCGTCCAGAACATACTGCCTACATATTGATACATGGAAGACAAGATGTATAGCTGAAAACATTAGTGGCAAAGCTAACTGATAGGCAACACTACCCGCTCTCTGAAGGATCTCAAATGGCCCAATATACCTGGGGCTAAGCTTGCCTCGCCTACCAAATATCATTATGACCTTTATGGGCGATACAAGGAGAAACACTAAGTCACCAACACAAAACTCTGACATAAAGTCTATGATCTGCGTAGCTCTTCTACCTATTCTGGGCTGCCCGAAGCCTATCCTAAATCACCCAAACTCGGTCTAATAAATCACGAAGAAAGTTTGTACTTTGTGGCCTGGACTTTAAAGCATCAAACCAACCCACTAGCGATCTACAATGCCTATCATACAATGCCTCCAAAGGTGCCATCCCAATACTCGAATGATAACTATTATTATAGGAAAACTCTGCCAATGACACATATTGATCCCATGACCCTCCAAAGTCAAGAACATAGGCCTGTAGCATGTCCTCCAAGACCTGAATAGTCCTCTCGGACTGGCCATCTGTCTGAGGGTGAAATGTGGTACTAAGCTGAACCTCCATACCCAAATCTCACTGAATAGTCCTCCAAAATTGAGATGTGAACTGAGTGCCGTGGTATGAAATGATAAAAGCTGGGAACCCATGCAAATGAACCACCTCAGAGAGAAAAATATTTGCCAACCTCTCTGCACTATAGTAAGAATGAGCTGGCAAGAAGTGTACATACTTAGTCAGCCTATCAACAATCACCCAAATGGAGTCAAACCCCCTAGAAGTACGTGGCAACCAAACTATAAAGTCCATAGTAATCCCTTCCCACTTCCACTCGAGAATGGGAAGTCTCTGCATCAATCCACCAGGTCTCATGTGCTAGAACTTAATCTACTGATAGTTTAAGCACCGAGATACGAACTCCACTATGTCCCACTTTATACGACTCCATCAGTAAAGCTGCCTCAAATCTCTATATATCTTAGCTGCGCCAGGATAGATGGAATATCTAGTATAATGTGCCTCATGGAGAATCAACTGAATCAAATCCCCAACTCTCGGAACACAAAGGAGACCATCAAATCTCATAACACTATCAGAATCTAAAGTAGCCTTGCTGGCCTCATCCTGAACCACCTAATCATAAATGTCACACAACCGCTAATCCTCAAACTAACGACTCTAAATCTGATCAACTAAAGTAGAACGGATCTCAATACTAGTAAGGACTCTGCTGGGATCTGACAAGTCAAGCCTAACCAACCAGTTAGCTAAGGATAGGATATCCAAGGAAAACGACCGCTCTGAAGCTGAAAGGGAAGCTAAGATGCCCATACTCACTGTCTTCCGACTCAAGGCATCTGCTACCATATTTTCCTTGCCTGGATGGTACATAATAGTGAAGTCATAGTCCTTCAGTATCTCAATCCATCTTCGCTTCCTAGAGTTCAGGTCTTGCTGACTCATGATGTATTAAAGACTATGGTGATCGGTGAAGATCTCACAGTGAACCCCATATAAGTAATACCTCTAAATCTTGAGAACAAAGACTACCACCACCAACTCCAGGTCATAAGTGGGGTAGTTATGCTCGTGAAACTTCAGCTGCCTCGATGCATAAGCAATTACACGACCCTGCTGCATCAACACATAACCAAGACCAAATGCTAAAGCATCACAATACACTGAGAAACCCTGACCCTCTACTGGCAATGTCAATACCGAAGCTGAGGTCAATAAGGTCTTAAGCCTCTGAAGAATATCCTCGCACTGATCCGACCACTGAAATGGAACATCCTTCCTAATCAGCCTAGTCAAAGGTGCTGCTATGGAACAAAATCCCTCAACGAACCGTCTATAATATCCTTGCCAACCCAAAATTGCTGTGAACCTCAGTAGGAGTAGTAGGCCTCGGCCAATCACGAATGGCTGAAATCTTCTCCGGGTTTACTCTAATCCTACCTTAAGACACCACGTCTCCTAGGAATGCTACTGACTTAAGCCAGAACTCATACTTTGAGAACTTGGCATAAAGCCAATGATCTCTCAAAGTCTGGAGTATAACCCTTAAGTGTTGCTCATGCTCATCTCTACTCCACGAGTATATCAATATGTCATCGATGAATACTATCACAAATGAATCCAAATACGACTGGATTACCCTGTGCATCAAGTGCATGAATACTGCAAGGGAATTAGTCAACCTAAAAGACATCATCAGGAACTCATAGTGGCCATAACGCATCCTAAATGCTGTCTTAGGGATGTCCTCCACCCTAATCCTCAACTGGTGGGAGCCTGACCTCAAATCTATCTTAGAAAATATGGTAAAACCCTGAAGCTAATCAAACAAGTCATCTATGCGTGACATTAGATACCTATTCTTCACAGTAACCTTATTTAGCTACCGATAATCAATAAACATTCGCATCAACTCGTCTTTCTTTTTCACAAACAGAAATAAAGCACCCCAAGGCGACATACTCGGCCTAATACACCCTTAGCTAACAAATTCTGGAGTTGATCCTTAAGCTCCCTCAACTCAACTGGATCCATATGATATGGAGTAATGAAAATGGGCCTAGTGCCCGACTCTAACTCAATAGCAGAGTCAATATCTCTCTCAGGTGGAAGGCCTGGCAGGTCGGTCAAAAACATATCTAAGAAATATCTAACCACAAGATTGACCCGAGAGAAGAAGTGTTGGCGCTAGCATCTCAGAAATATGCTAGATAAGCCAAACACCTATGAGAAATCAACTTCCTAGCTTGAAGGCAAGAAATGATCCCAGATGGTTCGCAGCCAACTGAATACTGCCACATAATCGGGGATACACCGGGTATGGCTATGGTAATGGTCTTGGCATAGCAATCCAAAACTGCACGGTGAGGGGATAACCAGTCCATGCACAAAATCATATAAAAATCTAACATGTCTAGAATCAGTAAGTCAACCCAAGTCTCAAAACCTTCAACAACTATCAAACAGGATCTAAAAAATCAATCCACTACTAAAGAATTACCTACTGGGTCAAAAAAGATACAGGAACAAATAACGGCTAACTAGCCAACCCCAAATAAGGAACAAAGTAGGTAGAAACATACGAGCATGTAGAACCAGGATAAAACAAAGCTAAGGCTGACTGGCGGCATACATGAATCATACCTGTGATCACTACATTTGTGGCCTCTACCTATGGTCTACTAGGGACCACATTAAACTATCACCGACCTCAACTGGACTGACTACCATCCCTACCATACTGGCTACCAACTCGACCCTAAATACCACCTCCTCTAACTGGTGGCTGCACTACTCTCAATGGCTGAGCCGACTGAGCGGTTGGCTGAACTGAACCCTCCTGGGGGCACTCTTTGGCATAGTGACCCATAATATCACACTCATAGCATAGCCCTGCCAGCGTACCTTGTCAGGACGAACTAGCTTAACTGATATGGCTACCATAACCTAATACCCTAGATGCTGTACCCCTCGAAGACTGACCACTGTAAACTTGCTGGATGCTCTGACCCTAATCAAACTGAGGCCCCTCTAAAGCCTGAAGCAATTCCTGAACTAGCTGACTAGACTGAACCTGATGTGGCTATAGTTGATACCCTCGGCCCCACTGGCCTGAATCTCTACCACAAAAATGGGAACCATTGAAACTACCCTGATGATGTAGTCTCTTATCTCTGGCCCCCGAATCATGATGGTGCGAATCCTCTATAGTACGGACATGGTCTTCTATAGCCTGGAAAGGTCACCTACTGGCAACTAATATCTCAATAGTCTATCTAAGCTCTATTCGCAATGCCCAAAAAAACCAACAAACTCTATCTGGCTGGTAGAAATGATCATGGCCCTAAATAGAGCCAACTGGTGAAAACGGGTCTCATACTTAGATATGGACATAGATCCCTGCATCAGTCTAGTGAACTGCTCTTTGCGATGCTCACAATCACTCTGAGGTAAGAACTTGGCCATAAAAGCCTTATAAAACTCTCTCCAAGTCAACTGAGGAGGCTGAGATGGTCTGCACTCTACCTGGGCCCTCCATCATAGCTTAGCTGGGCCCTTCAGCTGATAAGTAATATAACCAACCCCATGAGTATCTAACAGAAAAGATGGTGAAATATCTCCTCACAAGTAGAAATGAAATCATACGAATCCTGACCAAGAATACCAGAGAACCTCGGCAGAGACAATCTCAAAAATTTGCCCAAAGCCTTCTTCTCTGACTCTGTCATAACTAGGCTAGGAGCAAGAGACTGAGCAACTGTAGGTACCAAAAGAACCTCTGCAAAGGGAGCGGCAGTAGCAGGCGGTGCTCCTGAACTCTGAACACCTAGGGCTGCCCCTTGAGCGGATATCTGAAGGCTGAGCCTCAATTATTCCCAACAACTGAAAAAGCAAACCTCGAAAATCTGACGAAGGAGCTGGGGCTGGTGCAGATACAGATGCTGGTGCCAGCCTTGGTGGAAGATAGTTGTCCTTTGGTCTACGGACTGCTGCTTTGGGACTAACTCGGCATCAACCTCAATCCTAGTATCTCTAAAGGGTGCCGCTGCTCAAGTATATCCCCGACCTATACCTCTATGACCACCCCGGCCCCTAACTAGAGTCGGGTGTGCTGGAGTCAAAGGCTCGCCCTCGCACGCTGTCAAAGATCTCATACGAGCCATCTGCAGAAGAGTGAACTAGAACAAATGCGATTCTAGGAAACTATCTAGGATAAGACGCACGATATAGAAGCAATAAAAGATCCATGTTTTATAAAATGCCACTATAGTCTCCCAAAGATTAAATACGGACGTCTCTTCCTTGATCTGCAAGACTCTACTAGACATTGGCTCCTATACCGATTATACTGGCAAACCTAGGCTCTCATACTAAGCTATCATGACCTGATTTCTCAGGTCATGATGGCACCTATAACCCCCCAATAGGAAAAACAATACCCATAATAGTAATGGGCTACTAGAAACTAAGCACGCGGAAGAAGCAATAAAAAACAAGCAGAAGCAAGAGAGAACAATAAAGAAATAAAGCATCTAGAATATATATAAAGAAGCCAAACTATCCAACGACCTGGTATCATAGTATAGAGACGCTACTAAATATATAGAGTACTAGAAGGTACAAAATTGAATATACATCTGTCTCTGAATAACAACAAGAGTACATGGTACAAAAGAAGAGATAAAAGCTAAGCCCCGGTCGCTAGGAGCTCACCCTAGTCTCGGATGTCTTGAAAGCTGCACGAGTCTCCACGTGATCAACGTCGAAATCTCACACTAGGATCTACATAAAAAAGATACAAAAGTATAGTATGAGCACCAATTGCAAAGCAACGGGTACCCAGTAAGCATCATAGGCCGACTGAGCGCATATAAGATATAAAACCAGTAAATAGTAGAGAATGAAACTAGGAGTCACAGAAACAAACAGAGAAGTACACGGAAGCTAGCACAGATAGAATACAAGGAGAAAACAACCAAACTAGGCTAGCCACAAGAGATATATATCACAAAATGCAAGTGAAAGAAAGGAGAATGCACCTAGATCCTTGCAACAATAATATATAAAGAGGGAGTTTAAGAAGAATAGCGGTATACCGGTAACCTCAAATAAAAGGGAAAGAAGAAAGAAAGCCACTGAATATAGACATGCTAACAATATAATTTACAAGTTAAAGATGATCCACAAATAACCACAAATAGCTATAAAATGAACAGGTACTGTAACAAGAGCGAGTAAACTATTCTACCTACAGTCCTGATAGGCACCCATACACCCGAGGAATGCATACAAGTAAAAACAAACCCTCCGGTATCCCATATTACTGGAGCGTTCACTCAGCAAATATCCAACAAGGGTGGAATCAAACACAAATGAATGATAAAGTATAATATGCTCCGAAGTGTCACTGGAACCGTATGCACCTCATCCAGCGCCCGTAGGCCCAGTAGGTAGGACCCATGGAAGGTTTCCTATGTATACCTCTACTACTCCGTATACCCCTCCTCCGGCACTCTTGGCCCATAGCCCCTAGTCCAGATCGACAAGTTCATGGATGTCTTCGTGACCACATACTATCTCTCAATATCTCAATAACAATGTGCAGACTCAAATCGAGTCTAAAATCCATAGAAATAATCAAGTCTAGTGCTCCAGCCGAGCCGAGCCTAGTATAGTCTCAAATCAGTAGTAAATATGTCTAGCACTATGGATTAGCCGAGTCTACTATAAGTGTGAAAACTGGTGATAAAATCATCATGATACCTATTTTACTCCAAAAGATCCATAAAATCAGTTTCAAACCTTTTTATGAGCATTTATACTGAAAATTGGCCCTCGGGGCCATGCAAGATTTAGAAAACTGGTTATAGTAGGCTCGCAGCCAAAGTAGTAGTAAATAAAGCAGAAAAGCTCTTTATATGGATGATAATGGTATGCTCAAACTCAAATAGTAGCCCAATGGCTCACAATCAACCTATTGGCCCTGCACAGACTCAAATCACTCTACAACATAGATAACCAGCCAAAAATTGTAATCCAATGTCTGAGACTCATGGACATTCCAAATAACCCACCATATATAGTCCAAAGGCAATTAAAAAGGCCACACGGGTCCATAAGAGTGATGCTACAACACTAGATCAATTACTACAACCAACATAAGAAAATAAGATGGACGGAAGAAACAGACAAGGTCTGGGGTGCCAACTTAGAATACCCAATCCAAGGATACTAGATAGTGAAATTATAGCATATAGATGCAAAGTCTATGAAGAGAAAAATATAACCTACCTGTCATCCGACGATAAGCTACTGGAACAACATTGTCCAAGCCTGAACTACTCCGAGAAGCTCCGAAAGGCAGTAACACTATCAAGAACATAATCTATGCATTAAAACAAGACTAAAAATACCCATAATGCTAAAAGTTTTGCCGGGTTGAAATTCAGGTCACAAGCAGAGCCAATGGCCCCGCAAACCAAAATTTGAAATTAAGAAACATAACGATGATCCCGACAATTCCAGGAGCGCATGCTCAGAATTTTAGCAGAATTAAACCATAGGAAGGGCTCCAAAACCGCCCACAAGCTACAAGAACAACTTAAGAAATCAAAGGGGGAAATTACAGAATTTAAACGAATTAGAACTTATAATTTTGATGGAGAACCGACCACGGGCAAGGAATAATCACTCTAACACCTTGTAATAAAGCCACACAGGGTTTGGGGAGCTTGGAGCTCAATATCAATAGTGGGAATAAGTTTTGGGGAGAAGAAAATGAAGGAGAAGGATTTATATACTACCATGGGTACGTCTTCATGATTGCAGAGAGACCCCACGCGGTCGCGATGACCATACTGGCTAGACCATCACAATTGCAATGACTAGCCATGCAATTACAAAGAACAAGGAGGTAGTGGCTTCATCATGGTCACGAGAAGGAACCTTGCAATCACGAAGAACAAAGGCACGCCAGATCCACAGGCCCTTCATTGCGATTGTGTGAAGGGACCCTCACAGTTGCGATGCCCAATGAGGCAGACCATCACGATTACATGGCCTCTCTCATGGTCACGATTAAGGCCTGAGGACTACACATGCAATAGCAACCAACAACAAAAGTGTAAGGTAAAAAGTCTCTATAGGCCTACGAGACTCATCTGGGACCCCGCGGGCACAACCAAACTACACTACCGCACCAAAATTAACATTCCAGACTCAACGAAATTGATGAAATCCCAAACTAAGGTCAATTTAACAAAAATTCAGCCCCACACCCAAACCAACCTTTAGTCCATTCTAACTAATATGGAACCTAAGGTCCAAAAATGA
Source organism: Jaltomata sinuosa (assembly GCA_003996215.1). Classification (NCBI taxonomy): domain Eukaryota; kingdom Viridiplantae; phylum Streptophyta; class Magnoliopsida; order Solanales; family Solanaceae; genus Jaltomata; species Jaltomata sinuosa. Next base: position 39,053 of record QJPP01002068.1, on the reverse strand, counting down.
GTCTGGAAGCCTCGGGACCCAAACCAAAGGTCGCTCTAGCCCAAAGTCGACATTCTAGAGCTGACAGCACTGAAGGAATTTCCATCCGAGGCCGTCTTCTCCAAATGTTAACCAAAGTCAAACTTCCAAGTTTAACTAGCCAAAAAACACAAAAAGCAAGACAAATCTAAACCAAAAGCTCCCAGACCCCGGCGAAAGGTCTAACTATACCAAATTCCATGCTTCGAAGCTAACAGAACTGTCAGAATTCAATTCTGAGCATGTTTACCAAGAATATTGACCAAAGTCAGTGATTTCCTAAATTCTGAGCATGTTTACCAAGAATATTGACCAAAGTCAGTGATTTCCTAAGTTTAAGCTCTAAAATAGAGAAATGATCATAACGACAAAATGAATGGCCATGACATCAAAACCACCGGTCTCATCAAGCTACTAATGACTTGGGGCTGCTACAAGAATGCTCTAACTGTACAAAAAAAGTGAAAATACAATAATGATTGGAAGGGTTATTACATTTAAACACCCATCATTGCATATACCCATAAAAAGGAAATTAGCTACTCATATTAAAGGAAAAAGAAAAAAAATACTAATTAGGTAATCTTCAGTTCCATTCATATTCAGAAACTAACTTCAATTTCAAGTTTTGAATGGTTAACAATGGTTTTTTTACTATTTTCAAGGAATAAGAAGCTAAAAGTTATATTATACAAAGTGTACTCAATAATCTCCATAAATTAGGGAAAAACTAAAAGTAATATTCCTTGCACAGATCTTAAAATTGGCCCTGGAAGCTTCCTAGATACGCAACTGATTTCTGCATGCTTTTGCCCCTCGGATGACTTGTGTCTCCGGCTGCACTGGCACCTGCGACTGCATGTGAGAACTTGCAGCATGAAGGTGCCAAGTCGTTCAGGCAGTGTACAAGTTGGCACATGTGGCTCCTCATGCGTTGGCACCAGCGGCTGCATGTGATGACTTGTGGCATGTATATGCCTAGTCTTTCAGGTATTTTGCATGCTTCCTCCTGCGCACAGGTGCCATCATGTGGCACGCATATCCCAATGCATGTATCTTGACATATTGCTTCTCTCTTGATCTTCTCTTAGCTTACTTTTATAGCTCATTTAGGTTTAAATCCTCTTCTATCTTCATTTCACATGAATCCCTGCATATAAGAGAATAGAAGCATAAAATCCTTCTAAATAGCATCAAATCAAGGCAATAATTCATGCTTAAGAGCTAAAAAAGTTGGTAAATTACCAACTTATCATGTATCTGCTTTATTCCTCTCAACATATCTTAGTATTTTCTTTGTTTAGTTATCTTACAAGAAAATAAAAGCAGGTACACAATGAATGTCATAAGTCATTTAAAAAGAGACTTCTACAATTAAACAGCTTATTCATACAAGCAGTATCAAGCAAATAAATATTGATCACAAACTATTTTCGCAGACCAATCAAACATTTATAACACATATAAATATCTAATTAAAGTCTAACTTCACATAAACCATAACCTACCTCAACCAAAGAACTTGATCAACACGCTAATTTGCAAGAGCCTTTCTTCAGTGCCTCAGAATGCTCAAAGTCTAAAATAAGAAATTATAAAAGTATTCAATCATCTACTCCTCAAATTTAAGCATTAAAAATTCAAATCCACTGGTTATACCCTTTTTCCAAAGTCTAGACCATCACCCAAGGGTCAATTAATCATAATCTAACTCCCCGATATTCACATTACCTTAATTAATGGAGTTTCTACTTTTCTCACCCCCTTTAGAGCAGTTTTTATGCTAAAGGTCCCATTTTTATTGAACTCGAGGTTTCCAATCACTACAATTCATATTCATGAACAAACATTTCATGATAGGAAAGGTTAATCTATAACTTAGAAGCATTCAAGATGATAATTACATCTACTCATAGGTTTTCCCATACTTTTGATAAACTTAGGGATCTAACCCACAATTTAACCATTACAATCATCTCCAATGGTTCTACGATGTTAGAGGATTACTAGACAAAAAAATTGATGGAATAAACTTACCTCAAAGAGAAAATAGCCCTAGCCTTTGGAAAATTGCCTCTTTAGAGATCTGGAATGAGTTCTTAGAGTTTATGAGGTGAAACTCAAAATAAGTGACTTAAAGAAGGTATTCTGGTTCGTGATGTTCACTGCAACAAACATTTTCTTTCTAAAGAAGACCCACTATGGCGACTAAGGATATGCTATGGCGAGCCCTGGCCACTTTTCCAGCCATCGCTATGGCGGCACTTCGACCGTCTATAGCGGTCTCGCTATAGCAGAAATCCCACCGCTACAGCAGTGCTCTTAACTAGAAGCTATAGAAAATTGTACATTAGCCTCATTTCACAACATATATTTCATTCTTAAGACTTCACAAAACAAACCCAATGTGGAAACCATTATAAAACATGCTACAAACTCACTCGTAGTCTCAAAATTCCCTATAGAGGTCTAGATCACTAGGTTACCCCCTAATGGAACACAAAATAACCAAAACAAACATAATACATCACAATTTAACAAGGGTTTTCAATTTTAAACCACCCACCATTGAGTTTTTTATTAGCTTAACATACCATGGGGACTCTGACAAGGTACTATGGCCCTAACCACCCTAAAAGGACTTGAATGGTGTTACACATAGTCAATAAAAGCAATAGATAGGTACAACAACATGTAACCAAATACCTCAAGAAATCAAGTAGTCAACAACAACCAGGTAAATGAAACAAATTCAGATGTACCAATGTCAATTAATAATGGACATATAAGTCACCCAAAGGAAGACATAAGAAGTCATCACAAAACTCTGAAAATATAATACAATTCCAACAAAATCATGAAGTTATATCCATACTGAATCACAAGTGTATAACCTCTATATCTCATCAGTCTCGGTCTATACACACATGCAAGGGGGTCTTTAATCTTGCTCACATACACATCTATCACTCATCTGTACACACATGCTAAAGAATACTTAATCTATCCCAATTAGTCATGACATACAGGGGATGCCTAGGGTCCATGTACAACTCATATAACTGCTCATTCGTAAACTTCCATCGGACTCGAGCCACTCATATAACTGCTTATCCATAAACTCCCATTGAATTTGAGCCATTCATCTCAGAATAATATATATTCCATATTTGTCTTAACATATCTTAGTATGTTCTTTGTTCCATTATTTCACCAAATACTAAAGACAAGTACACATTGATAATCACAAGTGCACACCACAATCAAGTCATATTGAGACAGGCTTCAATAATTTATCAGCATATTCATACAAATATTGTCAAGTTAACAACTATCAATCACAACTTATGTCCAAAGACCAATCAAGCATGCTTTATTAACTCATAACACATATAAGTGACTAATCAAAGTCTAACTCCAAGTAAATTATAACCTACCTCAATCAAAAAACTTGTAGAATCAAGCTATTCCATGTGAGCCTTCTGTTTGCTCAATTCCTCAAAATGCTCGAAGTCTAAAATAAGCAAATGCAAGAGTATTTAATCATCTACTCTTCAAATAATATCGTTGGGAATTTAAACCCACTTAATTCTACCCTTTTTCAAGGTCTAAAACATTACGCAAGGGTTAATACATCATAGTCTAAATCCCCAATGATCACCTTATCCAAATACCTAAGAGTTTCTACTCCATCAACCCCCTTAAAGGAGTTTTTATGCTAAAGGTTCTATTTTTATTGGACTCTAGGTCCCGAAAATATCATAATCGTGTATTAGAACATCAATTCAATCCTAAGAAGTATAAATTAATAACTTCGAAGCAAAATAAAAGGATAATTACATCCACCCATAAGTTTTCCCATGATTTTCATAGTTCTAGGGTTCTAACCCAAAATCTACCATTAGTGTCACCCACTTTGATTCTAGGGAATTTAGGTATTACAAGATGGAATAGTTGATAGAAGAAACTGACCTCAAAGAGAAAATAGCCCTAACCATTGGAAAATTTCCTCTGAAAAGTTCTACAATGAGTTCTTAGAGTTATAAGGGAGATACCCAAAATAACTGACTAAAAATGCGTATTCTACCTTGCGCCATTCACTGCAGGGGTCACATCTTTGCTGCAACAGACTCCTTATGGCAACCAAGGCCTCACTATGGTGAGTCCTAACATTATCATTAACCCTCGCTATACTGAATCTTCAACCGCTATGGTAGTCTCACTGTAGTGGAAAACCCACTGCTGCAGCGGTGGCTCTTAACTAGAATCTTAGTAAAAGATGAACTAAGCCTTATTTCACAACAAAAATCCCAATTTAAGACATTACAACACAAACCAGCTATGTAAACCACTATAAAAGTTTTCTACAAACTTACTCATAGTCTCAGAATTCCCTATGGAGGTCTAGTTCACTAGCTTGTATCCTAACGGAACACAGCACAAAATATCATGATTACACAAAAGTTTTTAGTTTTAAACCTCCCTACCTTTGAGTCTTGTTAGCTCAATTTTCACTAAGGGAGGTCTAACAAGAATATTATGGCTCTAATCACCATATAACGAATTGACGGGTCATTACATAAGATACCAATTAAACAACTGTTTGTCCCTAAATGACAAGAAGGGAAATAATGGAAGAATTACCTGATTCAATGAAAAGTTAGGGATACTTGCTATGCATGTATGATTTAGTCTCCCAAATGGCCTCCTCCATATGATGGTTCTTCCACTGTACCTTCACAAAAACAATCTCTTTGGACCTCACCTTACAAATCTCTCTATCTAAGATGGTCAGAGGCTCCTCTTCATACGACAAATTCTCATCAAACAAGATCGAATCCCAGCAAATGATATACCTACCATCACTATGATACTTTTTCAACATTAACACATAAAACACCGGGTGAACTCCCAACACACATGGAGGCAAAGACAATTCATAGGCTACCTCCCCTACATGTCTAAAGATCTCAAACAGACCAATGTACCTCAGACTAAGCTTACCTGTCTTTCCAAACCTCATCACATATTTCATGGGTAAAACCTTGAGCAAAACTTGCTCTCCTACATTGAATTTCATATCCCAGACATTTTGATCCATATACTCTTTATACCTACTTTGGGCTGCCAAGAGCTTGTCCTCAATTACCTTGACCTTTTCCAATGACTCCCTCAAAAGATCAGTACCCTATGGTTTCACCTCAAAGGCATCAAACCAAACAACAGGATATCTACATCTCCTCCTATACAAAGCCTAAAATATAGCCATATTAATGCTTGAATGATAACTATTATTATAAGCAAACTCTTCCAATGGCAAAAACTAGTCCCAATGACCATCAAAATCTATCACACAAGTGCGGAGAATATCCTCCAAGACCTGAATCATCCGCTCAGACTATCCATTAGTCAAAGGGTGAAATATTTTACTGTCCACCCTAATATCCAACTCAGCTCACAAAGTCCTCCAAAAATTAGAAGTAAATTGTGAACCTCTATTTGAGACAATAGAAACAGGAACTCTATACAATTGAACAACCTCCCGGATGTACAACTTGGCCAACTTCTCTACATTATAAGTCACCTGAACTGGTATAAAATAAGTAGACTTAGTCAACTTGTCAATAATAACCCATATGGAGTCAAACTTGCCCAAGGTCTTTGGAAGGCCAACTACAAAATCTATCGCTATCCTTTCCCACTTCCATTCAGGAATGGTCATCCTATGAAGCATTCCTCTGGGTCTCTGGTGCTCATAATTACCTACTGACAATTTGACACTGGGCAACAAATTCCACAATATCACGCTTTATCCTACCCTACCAATAGTGTTGTATTAGATCATGGTACATCTTGGGGCACCAGGATGTATATAATATCTCAAACCGTGAGCCTCTGATAGGATAACTTTAATTAGAACACCAACAAGAAGAACACATACGCGCCCCTTGTTCCGTAAGAACCCTCATCATCAATCACAGCCTCCGTCGCCTCTCCCTATATGACTTTATCATGGATCTTGCTCAACTTTTCATCTTTAAACTGTCTGACCTTAATCTTCTCCAGAATCAATGGTCTTGCCAACACACAAGCCAATACTCTACCAGATTTGTACACATTAAGTCTCACAAAAATATTATCCAGAGTTTGAACCTCTCTAGCTAAAAGTCGCTTTGTAGCCTCCAAATAATCCAGACTACCCATACTCACAAACTTCTTACTTAGATCATCAACTACCACATTTGCCTTACATGAATGGTACAAAATAGTGAAATCATAATCCTTGAGTACTTCCATCCATCTCCGCTGCCTCAAGTTAAGATCTCCTTGAGTAAACACATGCTACAAACTGTGGTGATCAGTAAATACCTCACAATGGACACCATAGATATAGTGCCTCCAAATCTTTAGAGCAAACACTATTACTTCCCACTCTAAGTTATGCGTAGGATAGTTCTTCTCATAAACCTTCAGCTGTCTAGAAGCATACACAATGACATTCTTATCCTGCATAAAAATAGCACCAAAACTAGAATGTGAAAAATCACAATAAACTACAAAATCCTTAACCTCCACAGGCAATGCAAGGATGGGAGCTGTATTCAATAGAGTCATGAGTTTTTGAAAGCTCTCCTCATACTTATTGGAACACTAAAATGGCATATCCTTTTGAGTCAAATGGGTCAACTGAGAGGCAATAGAAGCAAACCCCTTCACAAACCGAAGATAGTAGCTAGCCAGCCCACAAAACTATGGATCTCTATTGCTGAAGTGGGCCTACACCAACATATAACTACCTTCACCTTATGTGGATCAAACATAACCCTTTCTTCAAAACTACATGCCCCAAGAAGGACACATATGCCAACTAAAACTCATATTTAGGGAAATTAGCATATAATTGCCTTTCTCTTAAAAACCCTAAGTCCATTCTCAAATGATTCTCATGCTCCTCCTCACTTCTCAAGTATACCAGTATATCATTAATGAAAACAATCACAAATGATCCAGATATGGATTAATATACCATTCATCAAACTTATGAAAGCAGCTAGAGCACACAATGCTAATGTAATTGTAAAACTGGATAATGTGTGGACTGCTGCAGCAATGGAATTTTTGTTGTAGCGAGCTCGCTACAGCAAACCAGTAGCCGCTTTAGCAAAGGACGCTTGTAAACCTTTTAATAAGAAGGAGAGGTTTATTTTTTTTGTATTCCACAACACTCAACTCCCTTACGACCAATTTTCTCTTTGTAACTCCCCCCTCTCTACTAACTTCTTAGCATGAATGAAAGATAATATCTTCTTAGGAATATGACTACAGTCACCTTTCCAACCAAGCCTAATATACTCACTATCTTAGCATGATAGTCTAAATTGTATTATACAGAGACAACCAACTCATCCCCAAAATGACAGTCTACCCAGGTTTTTTTTATCCCATGAATGTTACAATACACGAACGGTAGACTCTATCTACAACAACAAATCACTAATAAGAGTGAAAACATGGATAGGAAAATCAAGCAAATCATATACCATATCCAGACCCACAACAAGGTATACAAACAGATTAGAAAAAGTGGAACCCAAATTAAATAACACCAAAACCAATTAAGAGAATACCAGAAACATACTTATGACTACTATAGCAGAGGCAGAAACCTCTGCTAAAGAAATTTGAGAACCTTGATACTGCCTAGGCCGCCTGATATAAGGATAATTCCTCTTGAAATGCCCAGTCTCTCCATATGTAAAACAATTCCTACGAGCCCAAACTTGATGAGAGGTGTCTGAATAGATGTAATATCTCTCAAGGCGTGAGGATCCAACCAATAACTCATGAGAATACTGATCCATACCATAAGTACTGCCTATACTATTGAGTCTCTAAGGATTCATGCTTGTGCACTCCTCACGCCTCTAAACAAACTCTTTTAGGAACTCCTAGCAAACTGATCTTATGAGAGATGAAGTGACCCACTTTGATTTCCGGTGTACTCACTGCATTCACTAACTTAGCACCGCCTGCTCCAATTACATGCTTGGCCATCAAATCGATTTGAGTCATCATTTTCACCAAATCTTCATCTCGCTCCTCATATTTCTTTCTTATTTCATTTGCTAAGATTGCTGAGGCTGTTCCCAAAGTTGACACCTCTGCCTCTCTCGTGTGCCAAGCTTGGTTGCTCTTTGTCATATGGTCTAGTAGCACCGATGCAACAGGAAATTCTAAGTCCATGAAGGTGCTACCTCAAAGATTATCAGCCACCAATTTGTTCATAGAGTTCAATGATCAATAGAAGCTTTGTAGCAGCACATTGTTTGACAACTCATGATTCGGACACAAGAGAAGCTTCTTTTTGAATCTTAGCCAAACTTCATGAAGAGGCTCGTCCGGGAGCTGCCTAAAGTTGGTAATCTCATCTATTAGCTCCATCATTCGAGGTGGAGGAATGAATCTCGAGGTAAATGCCTCAACCAACTCGGCCCAAGATGTCATAGAGTCATCCGACAATTCTTCCAACCACGCCGTGGATTCCCCCGTCAAGGAAAAAGGGAATAGGCGCAATCGGATGGACTCTTAGGAGATATGTTGGAAGATGAACGGTTGGCAAATCTCCATAAAATTCTGAATATGCCAATTGGCATCCTCATGTGCTGCTCCACCAAATAGGCCATTCATTTGGATTAAGTGGAGCATAGTTCTTGTCATGTGGAAGACAACATTTCCTATCGTGAGGAGTAGGAGGATTGCACCTACACCTCCTTGTATCATAGTCTCGGCCGTGTTGGCATTGTCGAAGCCACCAATGCTCTCATTATCTTCGGCTTTGTCCATACCTAGCCTACTCAATCGACAAAAACAACAAAAAGTAAAAGCAAATAATAACTCTCAAGTTGACTTCAAAACATTAATCAAAATTAGTTAACACTCAAGTCCCCGGAAATGGCACCATTTTTGGTGAATGCTCAAATCGTGCTCTCCAATTAGGAGGCCACGATGATCGTGCAGCAAAAAAAAATTTATAAACCCAATGGATGTCAGGGTCGTACCCAAGGGACTTGACTTATCCAACTAGAGATTGTATGAGTTGATTCCAAATCGAGAGTAATTACTTAAACAAAAAGTAAAAGGATGGGGGGAATTTGGAAAGTTGTCACTACTAACACAATTCAACAAAAAGCAATAAAACTAAAGATGGGTATACCAAGTGGTTTAGAAGACTAAGGGTGCACATCTAATGGGGCGTTGCTTATGGGATAGGGTGATCATCAATTCACTTCTATTCTCGCTATTTGACACAAGTAGCATTGGTTATTGGTGTGGAATGTTTATCTCTCGATCAACATCCACATTTCCAATGATTTCGAATAGAACACCATTGGTTTGATAAAAAATCAACCAACATATGCTTGGGGAGGTCACACTATGTCTAGCTTAGACCCTTAAATAGGAGATTCCTACGATAAGAGCTATTTCTAGCCTCAAATCTAGATGGATTCCCAAGTACCCACTAGCAATTTCACATCCACAACCATGGAATCCTCTTTACAGCAATCACATAGTCAAGTAAATTACACTAATGTCTGCAACCATCAATTTTATGATTAAAACTTGGTAAAATTACTAGACCCATATCATATAAGCAATTATAGAGATGAATTAACAACACCCAAACCTATTAGCTAAGCACCCATCATCAATACACCCCTAGACAAAATAATTTAGCCACTCATAGTAGGAGAAGAAGAGATACCATCCGGGTAAGTCAAATTCCCATCCATTATAGCTGAATCTCAAGTTCTAGAATCAAATTAGGCACACAAATTGTTAACCAAGAGATTTGGATTGAAACCCTCTTCTCAATGGAGGTGGAAAATTGTTTACAAAGCAAAAAACTCTCTAAGACTCAGGTCTGAAGTATTATATATGCAAATTGAGCCTAAAATGGCCTTTTATATGTTCCCAAGTCATCACATAAAATTAGGACAAGTTTTCCCTTTGGGACGTGTGCGAAGCGACGTGCGGTTCACAAATTGCAATGTGCGCATTGTACACCTACTTTAACTTAACCAGTGACTTTAGCTGAAATTGTGGCTTCGTGCGAAGGTGGTGCATTCTGTATCACGGGATGTGCGCATCGCACAATGACCACACTCCCTTACAGAATCTTCAACAACATTAGTAGCTTCATGCGGAGGAGGTGCGAACCACACCTCGGCTTGTGCATATTGCACAACCACCGCATCTTGGTTCAGGTTCTTTAGCTTTTCTCAACTCTTCACACTTAGCTCCTTTTTGGCTCTTTTTGGGTCTATATCCTTGTTCTTCATCTTCTATCAAAAGTACCTGCATAGACATCATGAAAGGCCATAAGAACCTCTAAATCAATTCAAAACATAGCAATAATTCATGAATATAGGCTCAATAAGTTGGTAGATTACCGACTAATCAGTGATCAAGCTCGAAATCACTAAGGACTTGCGGGTTATGATGTTGGCTAGGGGTAAGGTGATGATTTCATTTGGCTTGAGTGAATACACCTCCCTAATGCTCTCTCTCATTACTTTGAACACTTCTCACATTTTTAAATTTTTGACTTCACCTTATTTCTCCCTCTCACAACCCAAGCTTCTCCTTTTCAATCATGATCATTCAAGACTCTTTGTATCGCCTTCATTTGGTAGCACCCAGTTTTTCTTTTCATTTTTCTCATTGGATTGAACTTTACAGAGCGATATTCAATTCAAACTTAAGGTTCTACCTTACACTTGGAGTGCCTCTTTTTTCTTTTCCTCATTGATCGCATACAACCCGAGACTTAGGAATTTGTATATGTTGTCTTCTCATTCCCCCCCAAACATAGGCTTTTAGCCTACTTTTCACTTTCAAGTAATTAGGGAGGGCGGGTGACAAGATAGAGGTTCCAAAAAGGTCAAGGTGTTAAACAAGGTGCCAAGGAACGGTCATAAGCTCAAAGGGGTTCATAGGATCGATGTCGAGGGAAGGCATTTGGGTGAAGTGACTATCAAAAAGGGCCTAAGATCATTTTCCAAGCTCGATCACACCTAGAAGTTTGCCTTGAATCACATTCAGGGCAAGTCCTAGATGACACATAGACACAAGAATAAAGATAAAGCCTCACAACACAAGGCATCATTCCATAAGACTTCTTTCATTAGTCTCAAGATCAATTGGGATAAATGACTTTTGACAAGCTATTCCAAGTTCATTACACACTCGTTTGGGAATTGATCAAGCCAAAGCGAGAAGGTGAAAATCATGACAAGAGAATGCTTTCCTCAAAGTTTCATTTTCCCTCTTTCCTTTCTTTTTCAAAAACATCTTGCCAAGATTTTTTTTCCGGTGGGTCCATTTCAATACAAACACATTACAGACTCAAATTAAACTAACACTTGACGTTTTCCCTTAAAAAAGTTGTTCTCAATCTATCATAGGGAAACACCAACCCAGTTTGACATAAAAACAAAAATAAAGAAAACACTTTTGCTCCTTGAGAAAGAAACGTGGCATTAATAAAACCCTCGGAGTTTAATGCTAAACTACTATTAACAAGACGATAACCAAATTACGTAGTTCATGAATCATTTGAAAACAAGCCTCGGCATAGGCCCGTAGCGCATTTTAAAGGCACGGGTAGCAAGACAATGGAATTGTGTAAGACTAACTCGGCACACAACCAAGAATTAAAATCAAGCCCAGTAAGGGCACAAATAAGCTCAAAAAACATAATAAAAAGGCCTGGCAATGGCAATATCATCACAATCATCCAACATGCGTGATAAGGGCTAAATCAAATCTAGCAAGGAAATTAAAAATGTCAACAAGGCCCGGCAAGGGCAATAAAATATCTCAAGTCCAACATGGGGAACCAAAAATCAAGTCAAATCAAATAACACCACTTCCCCTCATAAAAAGAAGCATTACCCTTAATGCTTTAAGATCAAATGAGGAGAGAAAGGGTGCAACTCCCTGGAGGATTATGCCTAATCATCATCAACTGTTGCTTCATTAGTGGCGGCATCTCCACTAGGACATGTACTACCCTTTCGGGAATATGCTGTCACTGTGGAGTCCCTAAGAGCCTACTGGAATAGTGGGTTCTCATCATCATCTAGCTTTGCATCCTCATCACCGAGCAGTTCAACTTCATCATCCTGATAAGATGCAAACAAGTTGTTCATGGGTCCACGAGTGCGAAGGGGTGGCGGTAAGTTGCTCAAATCTGCCTCCTCAATTGGCTGCTTCCTTTTGGCTTTGTCAACATCCTTCTTGAGTTTTCTGACGGCCCCTTCGATGAAATCCACCCTTTTGCAAAGTGCAGAAATGCTCCCCATAACTTCTTTGATAGCTCTCTTAATAGCCCTATCAATCAACCCTGGTAGATCTCTCGCTAAATCTATCAATTGCCTCTCATGGTTGTATGTTTTTTTGTCAACTATATCTTGGAGGCCACTTTTGGTCAAAGTGGGTGTGGAGGCATGTGAGTGTGCCTATGATTTAGCCCGAGAAGGGGATGAAGCATCTACTTTGGCATATAACTCATCATTCTCAACATCCACTGATGCCTATACCCTGTGCCTTTTGAATCTAGGGGCATCCCTGTCAGTCTTCATATCAATATCGATCACGTCAACAACATGGGTGACCTTGTCGCAACTGAAGTATGGGATGTCAGCCTTGGCACACAGCTTGCTAATCAACACTGGAAAAGGGAATGAGTCATTATCCCTACGTGCTTTCTTCTGAATCACCATGGCTGCAATTTCCAAAAAATTCACATGCTCCCCTGTCATAATGGCAGCTACCAAAATGGCCCCCTCTTGAGTTATCTTCTGGTCATTCTGTGAGGGTAGGAATCTGATATGGATGAGATCATACCACATACATGCCTCAAAGTACAAAGTTCTTCTCAAAATATCACCTCCCACAGAAGTCTAGATAGGTTTGACAGGAGCAAGGATAGGGGCAGTCTCACGATAAGTATTTACTTCAGCCATCAACTTGGCCATGAGCGTAGGTGCAGGTTCAATAGGGAGTCCTCAATAGATGGCATTAATGGCAACATGGGTGATGCAAACTCTCTTGCCCCTCATTATAACTGAATCCAAATTGGGGAATTTCTCCACAACCCCTTTATATCCCTTGGAATCCAGCGTAGCTTGATAGGCCACAAAGAACTCCCGTATGACTTCCTCATAGTACCCCCGGGTACATCCTAAAAAGGGTACCATTCTCGTTCAACAAACTGATGGTGTATGTTTTGTAGCTCATCCCCAACTTCCCCCAAGTTAAAACTGTGCTTTTCATTGAATGTCCTATTCCTATACCACTTATAAAAGGCCTCCATGCCTTTCACCCCAAAGCAGATCCTTGCCTCTTTTGCGGCCGATAGTTTCCTTGGTTGGCTACCTGTGTTTCCCCTGCTAGAAGTCCAAAAATAAAAGCAAAATTCATTTTGTGTTTTTGACATGAGTAGAAGAAAAAGACTAAAAAAAGTTAATAAACTAAAACGATCGGAATGCAAAGAAGTAGAAAAACAAAGTAGGTGATTGACAACTCATGCGGACCATGTGCAAAATGAACAAGACATTATGCGTATCGCACATGACATCGCATGAGCTACCAAATCCTTCAACTATTTTCCCCATGAGGTGCGATTACTGGTGCGGTTCACATGCACCAAAGTGTGCATTGCACCCTGCTTCGCACCTCAAAATAGTAAGCTGGAACCAATTTTTCACCACGTGTGGTGTCTTGTGAATTTTGTACATCAAGATCCATACATCACATGCGAAATGCATAGGAGAAAAATTGTGATTTTTTGTTCCTTGTGTTCTTGTGAATTACACATGTGATTCGTGGAGCTAGATTTGCATAAAGCACTTGGAACCAAGCATTAAACCACCAATTTAAACATTAGGGCAACTATAATATGACCACAAATTTTATCCAGGTACTTAGACTTCCCTGGATTTCATTATCACCAATCAAAACAAAAGAAGAACTCAACAATTTCCCTTAAGAAGGACGTTACCCCGTCTATCATTGGGAATATCAAGCCTTCAATTTCAACAATTAGGCACAAAACTTCAACAATAATTGATACCTCCTTGCACAAGATCATATACCCAACAAAATATTCAACAAAGAACATGGGCACACAAAAGAAGCAGCTTTCAGCCCCACACAATAATTCTCAACCAAAACTTATGAAAAGCGATGATTTGCCCTTAATAATAATGCATCAATCACAAGTGGATTACTCAGACTTCACCCCAAACACAAATTTTCAAGGCTAAAAACTACTATAATCAACATGCATTAGTATGCCAAATTTATGAAAGAGTTGTTCAAAAAGATGAAGATTGTTGATGTGGGCACCATTGAGATTTTACACAGCTGTAGCGCTTTGTTGAAGAGTAATGTCACTACAAAATGAGATGATTCGGATCCATTCACCATACTGTGTACTATTGGGTTATTTGTGTTCCATAAAGCCTTGAGTGATTTAGAGGCGAGCATCAACTTGATGCCCCTAACAATCTTTAACAAGTTGGGATTGGGTACGCCTAAACCTACATCCATGCATCTACTCACGGCTAACCGGTCCATTAAACGCTCGGTGGGGATCCTCTTTGATGTATTGGTGAAGGTCGACAAGTTCATTATCCTTGAAGACTTCATGATCTTTGACTGTGAAGTAGATGTTGAGGTGCCCATTTTCTTGGGGAGACCACTATTATCCATGGGGAGAGCACTTGTAGATGTTGAACTCGGTGAAATAAAATTTTTGGTTGGTAGTGAGGTAGTGACATTCAACGTATGCCAACCTATAAAGCCTCCAGATGAATTGAGGGTAATCTCAGTGATTGATGTTAAGGGCAAGCTTGATCATGCCTTTGAGGAGTGTGAAATAGGAACGACGCCCAAGTTTGAAGAGTTGCCAAGTTGGAAACATGATGATGTTTTGAGGATGTTGAAAGAGCAATTCCCCTTCTTGGGATGGGGCCATGCGAAGCAAATTGTCATGCTATCCGGCAACGACTAAGGTTGAGGTACTATTGTAGAGTCGTGACATAAAATCAAGCGCTTCTTGGGAGGCAACCCAAGTGTTTTTACTTTATTTTTGGTTATTTTTTGTTGTTTTTGGTTTGTTTTAAGAATGCAAGGAGCAGAGGAATGAACAAGTGGAAAAATAGGGCAAAAATAAGACATGTGGAGGACCGTGCGGTTTGCACAAGACATTATGTTTGTTGCACGGCCCAACACATGTCAAAAAAAGAAGCTGGGAGAAAAAGTGCTGAAATTAGAGGCGATATGTGCTGGGTTGTGCAGTCCGCACGAGCCAAAGTGTGCATCACACTTCCATTGCATGATGAAATAGAAAGCTGGCCAAGTTTGGGGCATGGAAAGGTGAGGTGCAAAATTACATGTGGTCCTCACAAGGGCTTGTGCAAACCGTACGTTGTGGCGTACAAAGGTAAGTTTCAAATTTTAATTGACCTAACCCATTGACCGACCCGACCAGGAGACTGACCCAGCCAATTTTTTTTTGCTTTTTTCCATTTTTGTTCCACCACCGTCTTCTTTCGCTCCATATTCTTTCCGACAACTTCTCAAATTCTCTCCAAAAACCTCCCAAAAATCTCTCAAACTTCCCAATAATTCTCTCCTCTTCTCACCCAATCTCTACCACCACCATTTTTAATTTCCTTGCTAGATTTGATTTGGCCCTTGTCAGGCATGTTGGATGATTGTGATGATATTGCCCTTGACGGGCCTTTTTATTATGTTTTTGAGCTTAATTATGGCCTCGTCGGGCTTTATTTTTAATTCTTGATTGTGTGCCAGGTTAATCTTAAATGATTCCATTCTCTTGCTACCCGTGCCTTGCAAATGCACTAAGGGCCAACATCGAGGCTTGTTTTGAAATGATTCATGAATCCTGCAATTTGGTTATCGCCTTGTTAATAGTAGTTTAGCAATAAACTCTGAGGGTTTTCTTAATGCCACGATTCTTTCCCAAGGAGCAAACGTGTTTTCTTTATTTTTCTTTTTCTTTTCTTTTGTTTTTGTGTAGAACCGGATTGATGTTTCCCTATGATAGATTGAGAGGCAACTTTCTTAAGGGAAAATGCCAAGTTTTAGTTTAATTTGATCCTGTAATGTGCTTGTCTTGAAATTTACCCACCGAATTTTTTTCTTGGCAATACATTTTTGAGAAAAAAAGAAAAAGGGAAAATGAAACATTGAGGAAAGAATTCTCTTGTCATGATTTGCACCCTCTCGCTTTGGCTTGATCAATTCTCAAATGAGTGTGTAATAAACTTGTAATAGCTTCTCAAAAGTCATTTATCCCAATTGATCTTGAGACTAGTGAAAAAAGTCTTGTGGTATGATGGTTTGTGTGGTGAGGCTTTACCTTTATTCTTGTGCATATGTGTCATCTAGAACTTGCCCTGAATGTGTTTCAATGCAAGATTCTAGGTGTGATCTAGGTTGGAAAATGATCTTAGGCCCTTTTTGATAGTCACTTCACCCAAATGCCTTCCCTCAACATTTCACCCCTCTGAGCTTTTGACCATTTCTTGGACCTTTTTAAATACCTTAACCTTTTTGGAACCTCTATCTTGGCACCCGTCCTCCCTAATTGCTTGAAAGTGAAAAGTAGGCTAATAGCCTATGTTTGGGGGGGAAATGAAAATACAAAATAGGCAAATGCATAAGTTTGGGGGTATATGCGATCAATGAGGAAAAGAAAAAGGAGGCACTTTAAGTGCAAGGTAGCACCTTAAGTTTGAATTGAAAGTTTCTCCAAAAAGTTCAATCAAATGAGAAAAATGAAAAGAATGAATGGGTGCTACCAAAGGAAGGCGATACAAGGAGTCTTGAATGATCATGATTGAAAAGGAGAAGCTTGGGTTGTGATAGAGAGAAATATGGTGAAGTCAAAAATTTGAAAATGTAAGTGGTGTTCAAAGTAATGAGAGAGAGCATTAGGGTGGTGTAGTCACTTGTCCAAATAAAATCCTTACCTTACCCCTAGCCAACATCATAACCTGCAAGTCCTTATGATTTCGAGCTTGATCACCATACATTAGTGGCAATTTACATGAAGGGCATGCCTATGGTTCGACATGTGTACACTTGAACTTCCTTGAGAGAGTGAGAGACTTCTTGGTTCTCTTAGAATCCTTTTGATTTATGAATTGCATGATTATGAGTGAGATTCTCTCTTGTGGTGAGTGGCATCATGCACTCAAATTGAAACATGAAGTCTCTATTTCAATTGAGAGGAATGAATGAGAAAAGTTGTGTGACAAATCTTGAGGCAAATCTTGATGGTCCAAGCCAATAACTTGAAAAGCTCAATATCTTGTTTTGAATGACAAAATTCCCTTAATTTTTAAATGATAAATGGACCCCTTTTGAAAAAGTTTTGAAATGATCAATTGCCTTGATAATGTGGTAGTTCAAATTGAGATGAACATAATAGTTGAGTCTTTTTGTTTATTATTTTCTTAGTTTTTAGAATAGAGAAGTCTTTGGTGTCTTGATTGAGTTTTAGAGCATAACTCATTCCTTACCTTGTGAGTATCTTGCTTGAGGACAAGCAATAGTTCAAGTTTGGGGGTTTGATGAGTCGGTAATCTACTGACTTATTTAGCCTTTATTTATGAATTATTGTTATGTTTTGATATGATTTAGAGGTTCTTCTGGACTTTATTGACATGAATGCAGGTAATTTTGTCTGAAGATGGAAAACAAGGAATCGGACCCAAAAGAGCTGAAAAGGAGTTAAAGTGTGAATGATTGAATAAGATGGAGATTCTGCCGAGAGGTGCAGACCTTGTGCGACACGCATCACACGAGGTGCGGTCTGTACCTCCCACTGCACAAGGCTCATGTATTAGCTGAAGACTTTGTTAAGGGGTGCGGTCGATGTGCGACACTGCCTGGTGCAAACCGCACCCCACTATGCATGAACTCCAAAGTTGGCTCAAGTCACTGGACCACTAAAGAGTGTTGTGCAACGTGCACTTCATGACGTGCGAACTGCACGTCGCATCGCATTGCCCCTAAAGAGCATTTTTGTCCAATTTTGTACGATGTTTCGGGAATGTTTCTAAACCCAATTTAGGCTTAATTTTTGAATAGTTTTTCAATAGGTTTGAACCTTTGAAGCAAGTTTCTCTCCCAAGGTAAGAAATAGGGTTTCAATCCATTCTCTCAATCTTCAACCTTGGGCTTGTAAATTTGAGCTTGGATATTAGATTCTTGCTACAATTAATGAAAAGGAATTTGAATTTTCCTATGGGTATACTTTCTTCTTCCTTTAGCATGAGTGGGCAATTTTCCTTGTCTAGGGATGTGTAGATGATGGGTACTTGATAAAAAGGTATGGGTCCTTCTTATTTGTGTTTATAATTGCTAATATGATATGAGTCTAGTGATTTCACCATGTTTTAACTCTAAAATTGATGGTTGTAAATATTAATTCACTTTACTTGGTTGTATCCTTGCTTGAGAAGAAAGTTTATAATTTTGGATGTGAAATTGCTAGTGGGTACTTGGGATTCCACCTAGATTGAAGCTAGAAATAGCTCAAATTGACGGAAACACCCATTTAAGAGTCTAAGCTAGAAATAGTGTGACCTTCCCAAGCATATGTTGGTTGGTTATTTGCCTAAGCAATGGTGTTTGAATAAAACCATTGAATATATGTTTGTTTGATCAATTGATTAATAATCATGCCTAAAACCAATGCTACCGATATCAATTAGTAAGAATTTACGCAATTAAGCAAGTACCTGGACTCGTATTTAAGACCCATCATAAGCACATCCCTAGTCATCCTCCCTCTATTATTTAGACCTTGCACTTTTACTTATTGTTTTGTTTGGAATTCTAATTGTGATAGATTCTCAATTCCCCCCCTTTTTACATTATTGTTGTTGGGCAAGCTACTCTCGTGTGAGGTCTGATTACAATCACCTAAGCAAAGCTCTAAATTCCTTGTGGGATCGACTCCGACACTTGTCAGGTACTATAAATGTGTTTTTCTCTAACAATCATCGATACCTCCTTTTAGGAGAGTACATCTGAGCGTTACAATTTTTGATAACACTCAAACATACTCTCCTAAAAGGAGGTATCAGCGATCGTTAGAGCGAAACACATTTATAGTACCTGAAAGGTGTTTGGGTCGATCCCACAAGGAATTTAGAGATTAGCCTAGGTGATTGTAAACAGACCTCACACGAGAGTAGCTTACCCAAGAAAAATAATGTTAAAAAAGGGGGAATTGGGAATCTGTCACAATTCAAATTCCATCCAAAACAATAAGTGAAAGTGCAAGGTGTAAGCAATAGAGAGAGGATGACTAGGGATGTGCTTCTGATGGGTCTTAAATACGGGTCAAGGTACTTGCTTAATTGCATAAATCCCTACTAATTGGTATACTAGCATTGGTTTTAGGCATGATTATTAATCTCTCGATAAAACAAACATATATCCAATGGTTTTTATTCAAACACCATTGTTTAGGAAAATAACCAACCAACATATGCTTGGGGAGGTCACACTATTTCTAGCTTAGACCCTTAAAATGGTATTTCGTAGATTTGACCTATTTCTAGCCTCAATCTAGGTGGAATCCCAAGTACCCACTAGCAATTTCACATCCAAAATTATAAACTTGTTTCTCAAGCAAGGATACAACCATGTAAGGTAAATCAATATTTGCAACCATAAATTTTAGAGTTAAAACATGGTGAAATCACTATACCCATATCATATTAGCAATTACAAACACAAATAAACAAAACCCATACCCTTTTATCAAGTACTCATCATCTACACATCCCTAGACAAGAAAACTTAGCCACTTATGCTAAAGGAAGAAGAAAGTATACCCATAGGAAAATTCAAATTCCTTTTCATTAATTGTAGCAAGAATCCAATATCCATGCTCAAATTTACAAGCCCAAGGTTGAAGATTGAGAGAATGGATTGAAACCGTCTTTCTTTCCTTGGCAGAGAAACTTCCTTCGAAGGTGAAAAACTATTCAAAAACTATTCAGAACTAACTAAAATAGAGCCTGAATTGGGTTTAGAAACATTCCCAAAATGTCATACAAAATTGGACAAAAATTCCCTTTGGGGGCTGTGCAATACGACATGCGGTTCGCACATCGTGAAGTGTGCATCGCCCAATACTCTTCAGTGGTCCACTGACTTGAGCTGACTTGGGAGCTTCATGTGAAGTGGGGTGCAGTTTGTACCAGGCAGTGTGTGCATCACACATCGACTGCACCCCTTAACAGAGTCATCAGCTAATGGATGAGCCTTGTGCGGTGGGAGGTGCAGACCGCACCTCGTGTTATGCATGTCGCATGAGGTTCACACCTTTCGGCAGAATCTCCATCTTGTTCAATCCTTCACACTTCAACTCCTTTTCAGCTCTTTTGGGTCCAATTCCTTGTTTTCCATCTTCGGACAAAAGTACCTGCATTCATGTCAATAAAGTCCATAAGAACCTCTAAATCTTATCAAAACATAACAATAATTCATTAATAAAGGCTAAATGAGTTGGTAGATTATTGACTCATCACCTTCCAACCCGATAAAACTACAAACCTTGGAAGGAGAAGTAGGAATATCCCAATCACAAACTTCCTTAATCTTTGCTGCATCCACCATAATCCCATCCCTGGTCACCATATGTCCCAGAAATGCAATAGACTCAAGCCAAAATTCACACTTAGTGAAGTTGGCATACAACTGCTGATCTCGCAAGGTCCGAAGGACAACTCTCAAATGCTTCTCATGCTCGTCCCAATTCCTCGAGTAAACTAAGATGTCATTGATGAACACTATGAAAAATAAATCCAAGTAGGCTCTGAACACACAGTTCATCAACTCCATAAATGTTGTTGGGGCACTAGTTAAACCAAAAGACGTGACTAGGAACTCATAATGGCCGTATCGAGTCCTAAAAGCAGTCTTTGGAATGTCTACCACTATAATCCTCAAGTGGTATACCTTGATCTAAAATCAATCACAGAATACATCGCCACACCTTGTAGTTAGTAAAATAAGCCATCAATACACACCATCAGATACCTGTTCTTAATGCTTACCTTATTCAACTGCTTGTATTCAATACACATATGCAAGAAACCATCCATCTTCATTACAAATAGAACAAAATCACCCTACAAAGATACACTAGGCCTAATGAACCCCATACTCAGAAGATACTAAAGTTGCTCGTTAAGCTCCATCAACTTGCCAGTTGTCATCTGATATGGTATAATAGAAATGGGATGAGTGCCCAGCCCAACATTGATACAAAGTCAATATCACGATCAGGAGGAAAATTAGGTAAGTCAGTAGGAAATACATCAGAATACTCATAAACCATGGGAACTGACTCAATAACAGGAGTTTTTGCATGAGTATTGTGAACATAAGCAAGATAAGCTAAACATCCCTTACCTACCAACCGTTGCGCCCTCAAAAATGTTATAACTCCCTTCGGCACGTAGCGGTCGGTACCTTTCCATATAATAAGAGAGATACCAGGCATACACAGAGTAAAAGTCTTGGCAAATCCATCCAAGACCATATGATAAGGAGATAGCCAATCCATACCCAAGATCACATTGAAATCGACCATATCTAACATAATCAGGTCTATCCACGTGTCATACCCTAGGATATTTACCACACAAGCTCGATACAAATGATCCACTACTAAAGAATCTCCTACTAGGGTAGCTATACACATAGGCATATGTAATAAATCACATAAGGATTCCATACGAGTAGCATAATAGGCAGACACATATGAAAATATACTTCCCATATTAAATAATAGATCGTACCTATGATTACAACATCTGAAGCCTCAGCCTCTGGCCTACCCAAAAATGTATACATGTGGCTTCATCCATCATAACCATCTAATATGGTCTATCACCATGGGGACCACCCCTACTACCATCTACATCGCCTCTGGCCAGTGGCATTGGAGCCTTAAAGGCTTGAACCAGCTGACCCTGCTACCTACCATGTTATACCCTCAAAAATCCCTAAAAAAGTGCCAAAACCCTGGTAGGATGACCCTGCTGAATCAGAATGGAAAACACAGCCCAAATACCCTAAATGAGAGCCCTGTGAATTATGACCTAATATTTTCCTTCAAAACCTACTATGATCTATATATATGAATGTATAAATGTATGCGTGCAATCAAAGGAAATCATGCGAATGAAAGTATATACATCCAATAAGGTAAAACACCCTCCAAACAAGTGACACTAATCTGGAGTCCCATAAAGTCCCAAGCCACAATCTCGGGTCTGTAATTTCATAATATATAGAAAAAATAGAGAAATAGAGCGATAAATGTATAAAACAACAATAAAAGCCCACTCTACTACGAAAACCCCTATTAAGAAAGACTAAAGATTCACTAAACTAACACACTAAGACTACATTCAATCTAAACTAAGTTTTCACAAGAATTACTGTTCTACGGTCTTGAAAATGGCAAATATTCAGAAAAGAGTTAAGGCATAACTCTACCCTATAACTTAATCCTAACATTCATTAAACTTATAAAATATACAATCTGGTCGATTTAAGACTAAAAAAAGTAAACCATAATCGACCCTCAAGGCTCGTCAAAGAAAATAGAAATATAAACCTCAATTATATTTCCTATAGGGACATAAATCCATGCCCGAAATTTAGGCTCCAACGAGAAAATATTTGGGGCTCCAGACAGTCCTGGAATCTCACTTGATCAAGAGAATTTCCATGATTTATGGTATCAAATCAACGAGTTTTAGAGACGGAATAACACGTAAAACTAATGGGAATTACCGCAAGGAATCGTATGGGACTTACCCGAAACAAGTGAAGGTGAAGAATTCTCCAAGAAATTTTTTTCTAAGCTCAAGAGGACCAATTTTTTTGTTAAAATAGTAAAGGAAACGATGTTGGAGTGCATTTAACTTCAAGAGGTCCCCTTATTTGTGAATGTTGGGTCGCTATTGCAATCATTGGATCACAATAAGCCAGACCATTACAATTGGAGTGGCCTCCTTGTAAATATGGTGAAGGACCCTGACCGGGTCCCACCTAACCAGGTCCCACCTGACCCTTCATTGTGATCCCAGAGGTCCACTCATAAACGCGATGGTAAAAACTCAGACCTTTGTGAATGCGATGCCTTCCTCCTGAATGAGAAGAAGGTCCTGTAGTTGCACCAGCAGTTGAAAACCAGCAAAATGCCATGTCAAAAAAGTATCTAAATAGACCCTCCGGATACATTCAGAATACGATGAATACAAATCAAACATGCTACCTAATTTTAAATGGCATTTTGGACTCAATGGAATCATCGAAATGACCAATGAAGGTTGTCTTGATGAAATGTTGGCTGAAGTCAACACTTTTCCAATTTTATATAAAATCCACCCAAGCACCCAAAATAAGTATGAAAGCCTCGGGACCAGAACCAAAGCTCCCACTAGCAAATAATCTATGTTATGGAGCTAACACCGCTGACAGATTCTAATCCGAGCTCATTTACTCATAATGTCGACCAAAGTCAAATATTTTAACTTTATGTGTTCCAAAATAAGGTGAACCTTATACCAATGACACCAATGAACCTATGATCTAATACCAAGATGTCATGACTCAAAAACTCAGGTCATGATGGCACCTACTATAACCCACCAGTAGGTAAGCCAAACCCACAACCCAGAATGACAGGTAAAGAGCTAACAAGATAAAGAGATACGAGCATGGTAGCGACACTAAATAATGGGCTAATAAGAGAAAATAAGGTGAACATATATATAGAGAGAGAGGGAAATGAAAAAAAGTATACAAAAGATCCCCCCAAGACCTACTTCAACAATAACGAGTATTAGATAGGTACAATATATGTACAAAATAGTCTCCAAAAATACAAAATAAGACTATTAAAAAATAGAAAGAGATAGATCAACTCCGGTCGCCAAGATCTCACCCTAAATCTTTGATCAATAGCTCTGTATGAAGGTGGAATCAATGCTAATAACTCATACTAGGGTCTGCATCAGGTAAAAGATGCAAAAGTGTGGTATATGAGTACCAAAAAACATGGTACTGAGTAGGCATCATAGGCTGAATGAGCTCAAATAAGATACAAGTATGATAAGATGCAAACATACACTAAAGGTAAGAAAAGAAGGGTCGGAAAAAGAGAAACAGGTCTAAGCTAGACAATTATGGAAGGTACAAGTAAATAGCTCAGAAAGCCTAAAGTAATGATCTAATTACAACAAAATCGGACCCTCATAAGCCTGGAAGGTACAAATAATAATAAATAAACCCAACCGGCCCTCATAAGCACGATTGATGCAATGAACAAGTAATACTAATTAGAAACTAAGCATAATAGTATATAAATGCTAAAGAATGCCATGATATGCTATGTGAGATGACTGAAGTGATAATGCCTTCTAGACTCAAACCGGACTTCCAAATATAATTAGTGACAGTGTATGCACAGACTCAAACTGGGTCTTAATATGTAAATATGTCTGTCCGAACTTGAACAGAGGTTTAATAAGTAAAAGTGCATGCCTGGAATCAAACTGGGACATAATAAGTAAATATGCATACCTAGACTTGAACTGGGGCTAAAATAATCCATTTTCCTTTAAGAAAGCCAAATCCATTTGAATTATTCCTAAAATCCCATTTCAAGCTAAAAATGGTGTTTTATGCCAAGGTATTAATACGACACAACAACAAAAATGCAAAGCACAAACAATAAGGTGAGTAACCAAGACAAAGATCGCTACCAAACCCAACCATACTGCAATAAAGAAATCCAAGGTCAGATTTTCTTGTTGAATGTGCTGTTAGGTTATCACTATGAGTGGATCTTACTTTGTTTGTTTTAGGGTTAGTCAAATTGTTGGATTTTGCTATTTGAATTTATTTGCTTTTGTGTGTTTGTATTAATTTGTTGTTGTTGGGTGTGGTAAAATTGTTGGATTTCTCTGTTGCATGTACAATTTAGTTGCTTCTATATGCTGGTGTTAATTTGTTATTGTTACATATGGTATAATTATGGGATTTTTCTATTGCATATGCTATTAAATTAGCTATTGTTTGTAGTCTTGATTTGTTGTTGTAAGGTATGGTATAATTGTGGGATTTTGATGTTGTATGTGCTATTAAATAGCTACTGTGTGTGGTCTTAGTTTGTTGTTGATAATTTCTTTTTTTTTAGATTGTTCAATGTGGACATTGATGTTGGATTTCCTATTGCACTATCTGTTAATAAATCTGGCAGTGTTTTTGTCACGACACGATTTTGCAGGTCATGATGGAACCTACAAGCCACTAGTACGCGAATCAATTCCCGTAGCCCAGAACTGTTAGTAATGGGCCACTACCTAAACCAACACATACAATAAGTAGAAAAATATGGAAGCAGATTTAAATTAGAATAACGCGGAAGAAAACTACCTTAACATATGCATAAGGAAGCTAAGCCAACCCAAAGACCTGGTATTGATAGTACATGTGACTCTAATAGAATACAAGTACTAGAGATAACAAAACAAAATATAAATTGTCCCCAAATAAATAAAGATTAACAGTTTCAAAAGATGAGATGTGGTCAAGCCTCGGTCATCAAGAGTACACCCTAGTCTCGAATATTCAAAAGCTGCACGAGTCTCCACGCGATCAATGGCTAAAGCTCACACTAGGATCTACACCAAAAAGATACAGAAGTGTAGTATGAGCACTAATTTCTAAGCAACAGGTACCAATAAGCATCATAGGCCGACTGAGCGCATAAAGATATAAAGGCAGTAAATAGCAGATAATCAAGAAAGCAGTCACAGAAGCAACGGAGAAAGCACACGGAAACGAGCACGGATGGAAGACAAGAGAATACAATCATGTTATGCTGGCCACATAAGATATATATATATATTACAGAACACAGGTGAAGGAAAGAAGAATGCACCTGGATCCTTGCAACAACAAAATATAAAGAGAGAGTTTAGGAAAAGTGGCGGAATACTGCTAACCTCAAGTAGAAAGGGAAGGAATGAAAAGCAATGCTAGAAGCAATCTAACTAACAAAATCATGCTAAACACACTATCAAGATAAGAATAGTCAGAAAAACAACCTCAAAAATACCACCCTAAAATAGAATAACCTACACCACAAGGAATCGAAAAGCCACTAACCAGCACCACGACAGAATGGAATCCGCTAACACCCAAGTGCTAAGAAGACCACAAAACCAGTGCCTCAACAATATAAACTCCACTAATACACCAATAACTGAAAGTCCATAACAAGCTCTACAATAATATAGAAGTAATATAAACTACCTATAGTCCCAAAGGTCTCCCAATCACCCAAGGAACACACTCAAGTGAAAACAAACCCTCCAGCATCCCATACTATCGGAGTCTACATTGAGCAAACAACAAACAAGGGTTGATCCGAATATAATATGCATGATGTGATATGATATGATGGAACCAGTTTGAAAGTAACCTTGTATGTTCCTACCCGCGGTGCCTAAAGGCCAAGTAGGCAAGACCCATGGAGAGATGCACCCACTATACCTCAACTCCACCGTATACCCCTCCTCTGGCACAATCAGCACGTATCCCTTGGTCTAGATTGGCAGGTTCCATAAGGATCCTCAACCACATACATTAAAGAATGTGAAATCTCAATGTATAACTTTCTAGAGTGTATCCGGGTCTAAATCAGTGATCGGAATCTCATAGGATATGCCCGGAGTCTATCCGGGTCTAAATAAGTAGTAGTGATCTCAAAACCTCAATAAAGGGTTCCCGGCGTGTATCCGGGTAAAAATCCATAGTAAAACCATGTCTAGAGCTATGGCACAACAAAGTCTAGTAACAATATGAAAACCAATGATAAAATCATCATAATATCCCATTTATTCCAAGAAGATCCATCAAGTCAGTTCCAAATACCTTTTTTTATTATCATTTTTACCGAATATGAGCCCTCGGGCCATGTAGAGTTTAGAAACCCTATAATAGTAGGCCCCTAGCCAAAACAGTAGTAAAATGAGCAGAAAATCCTTTGCATAAATGATATGATCACAATAAACAATAGCTCAATGGATCACAATCAACCTATCAGCCCTGCACAGGCACAATCAGCTCTATAGCATAAATATCTAGCCTAACCTAATATCTCGATGTTTGGGACTCGCGAACATTCCTAAATATCCTACCGTCTATGGTCCAAAGGCAATACAAAGGCCACACGGGGCCACAAGGGTAATATTACAATACTACATCAAATTCTACAAATAACATAGGAAATAATACGAACAGAAGAGACGGAGAAGGTCTGGGGTGCCCACTAAGAATAACTAACCCAGGGATAATAATTAATGCAATTATAGCCTATATACGCAAAGTCTAAGGTAGGAAAGACCGTAACCTACCTGTCGTCTAACAACTAGCTGATGGAACGGTGTCGTCCAAGTTTGAACCGCTTTGAGAAGCCCCGAATTGCAAACACATTATCAAAATAATAAACTACTTACAAAAAAAGCCAATGGTACCCATAATGCTAAAAACATAGCCGGGTCAAAATCTAGGTTACAAATGGGACCATGGTCCCCGTAACCTGAAGCCAAAAATGAAAAACACCACAGTATTCCCAATATTCTCGGGAGGACATGCTCCAAAATTGAGAGGATTTGCACAAACACAAGGGCTCAAAATAGTCCAAGAATCAAATGAATCAAAGACGGAATTAAAGAAGAAAAACTGGAAATTAAGGAGGAAACGTACTGGATTAGATGCCAATAAACGATCAAGAACCGGAAATTATAAACCTCCAAGCTGTTGGGATGATCAAGGATTAATATGGAGGTTTTTAGAGCTAATTTTAATGGAGGAAACGAGTTTTGGAATTTTAGGAAATGAGGAAAAAGATAAGGCTGGCCAGCTACTTAAGAGGCCACGCCCAGGCACTAGAGCGGCCATGCACAGCGCAGGGGTGCTGGCTCTAAAGTGGCCACATGCTACATGCAAGGTGGCGCCGAGGTAGGCTGGAAAAGCACAGGGGTGCTGGCATGCCAAAGTGGGCGGGCACGCAGGCACGGTGCCCAGGTGAAGGTGCAACCAAACTAAGGCAGATTTACACATGATGGACTCTTGTGAATGCATTTGGGGTCCTGCACACACAAATGAGTTGAGCTATTCAACTAGAAACGACATTCCTGACTCAACAAAATTGATGAAAAATCCTAACGGAGGTTGATTTAACAAAATGTGGGCCCTGTGCCTAAAACCAACCTTTAGGCCAACTATTGCAAAGCAGAACCTAAGGGCTAAAATTGAGTCTAGAAGCCTCGGGACCTAAACCAATGGTCCCTTTAGCCTAAATTCGACATTCTGCAGCTAACATCACTGACAAAAATTCCATTTGAGGCCATTTTCTCTGAACGTTTACCAAAGTCAACCTTCTAAGCCTAACTGGCCTAAAAACACAGAAAGAGAGAGAATTTCAAACCAAAAGCTCTCGGATCCCGACTGAAGGTCCAACTAGACCAAAGTCTACGCTCTAGAGCTATTGGAACTGTCAAAATTCAATTTCGAGAACAATTGCTAATAATGTTGACTAAAGTCAACGATTTCCTAAGTTAAGGCTCTAAAATAGGGAAACGGCCATAAAGACCAAACAAACGTCTCGAGCACCAAACTATCGGTCCTAGCAAGCCAATAATGACTTTAGGCCGCTACAGGCAAGCTCTAACAGTATAAAGAAGGTGAAAATGTGTGAAAAACCGGAAGGGTCATCACATCATCTACTACTAAAAAAGGACCTTCGTCCGTGAAAATCAAAGAAAGAAAGATCGGAGACTCAAATGAAGACAAATACTAAGCCCAAACCACTCTCTTGGTCTCCTAGGTAGCCTCCTCGATCGGATGGCAACCAAAGGAGCTACACAAAAGAAAAGCTACCAAACCTCAACTACTTACTAGCCAAGCTAAGGTCCAACCCTTAAATCCAAAACTCCAAAGGTCAAACAACCAAACAGAACCTTTAAGAAACTCAACCGGAATGCATCGATATAACTCCAAAACTAAGAAAACCAAGGTGATCAACACATGGAACTTGAAACCTCGATACCACAACCAAGTCCACCCAGAAAACCACCAACCAAACCTCTAACTCATGAATCCATAGATCCGCAAAACCCTTCTATCTAACGTGAATACTCTGCACCATGACCATGAAGCTTTGCACTAATCGAACACTCGAGCCACCCTCAAAACATCAACTAACCCACCAAAGTTCCATAGTTCCCACTGTACTCAACCTAGAATGATGTCACCTTTAACTCAAATTCTAACCAAGCCAAGATCTAGTTTACTGGCATCTGACATCTAAAATGTCAACCCGTAGCATATCATTGAAAGTTGGAGTAACCCTCCTGACTGATAATCAACTAACGAATGGATACCTTTACCAAGATCAACCTCGATATCTGAACCAAACTGAACCAACAATCAAATCCCAACTGCAACTAGCATACGTGGGTCAGGAATGAGATGGATGAACACCCTGTGCCAAGTCTGAATTGACTAAAAGTGAATGGACTAGGGCAACCTGCCCAAGAAGACCCAAACTAAAACCCAATCTCAGCAAGGAGTGTGGTAAGCCTACCACAAAGTCCATAGCTAGCAACTAAGTTCCAAACTCTAGAAATACCATTTCTGCTCCAAATACTCGAATATCATTCAGATTTAAGATCACCTTACTAGCCTCACCTCAAAATGAAGTTCACCATGCTGCATATATTAAGTTAAAACATCCTGTAGGGAAAGGATGTCCGAAGTCCAAGGTCGCCATCTAGCTATTGAAAACTTTACAATCTCTCAACTCACCATCTGGCTCAAAACACCCGCCCTACTGTACCAATACTTAAACCACTATCTCTGAAAGCACTCAATACACCATAACTACTCAAAGAATAACCTACTCAAAACTCAAATTCTCATAATACAAAGGCGACCATCACTCTCAAAGTACCATTCGAATCAAAAGTAGCCCTGTTGGCCTCAATCCATACAACCTAATCACATATATCCTACCACTGCTGATCCTTGAACTAACGTTGCTAAATCAATCCAACCAACATAGAATGGACCTCGCACTGACAAGAACACCATTAGGATCTGGTAAGTCCACCCTAATCTAATGGTTAGCTAGGGACTGAATGTCCAAGGCCAACGGCCACTCCGAAACTAAAATAGAGAAGCTAAGTTATTTGCACTCACTGCCCTTCCAGCTCAAAGATATTGTACCCAAAGAGAAACTTTCACGAACAATCTGAAGTAACCTTCTAGCCCATGATTCTGAAACCCAACTCCAATTTCCAAACAATGCCTCTATCAAACCCATGAGTAGACTAATATGCCACCAATGAACACTATAAAAGCTAGAGCCAACTAGGCTCTAAATATGTAATTAGCCCAAATCCATAGATGCTATTAAGACTTTGGTTAACCAAAGAACCTAACAAGATATTCATAGTTGATGCCCAATCCCATTAAGGTAGTACTGGAAAAGCCTTCCACGTCGATTTCTACCAAAAGGAATCCTGACCTCGAATTTATCTAAGGGAAAATGCCATTGTACTTTGTAGTCGGTCAAATCAAGTCGTTAACACACAAACCCAAGCAAACCCTCAGTCGTCACCTTATTCAGCTACTAGTAACTCATACATATGTACAAGGAGTCATCTCCCTCTTTTTTCAAACTAAACAAAACCCTTTCCAAAGATACCCTAAACCTGACAAACTCTTTCTCATAAGATCTTGGAGTTGTTCCCTTAGATCCCACAACTCTAGTAGCGACACTCGATAAGGCAGGAAAATAATAGGCCAAATTCCCAACTTAACCACAATGCTATAGCCAAAACTCAACCCAACCGGAACTAGGTAAAATAAGGAAAACAACTCTTATACCTACCAACTTCCAAAAGCAACCAAGATAACGAGGATCGACTTTAACCCCTCGAGAAAAGCAAACCATCTAGTACCCACTTGAATAGCCAACTCGATTCTCCTTAAGACATAACAAGTTCCCTGGGTACACTGCTACTAGTACCATACTACACAAACAAAAAGGATTTCTAATAAACACTAGATAATAGCCTAGGCAACAACCACCCAAGACCACTAAAACCATAATGAGAACCGAAAATACGACTAACCAGACCTACCCATGAGTCACAACTCCAGGTAGTCACCTTTCAAGACAACACACCCCATCCACTACTAAAAATAATAAATCTACCAAGAAATTACATGCATAAACACTACAACTCAAATAGTAATACAACCAAACAAGAAATAGGTTAGATTCAAAAAGAAAAAAATGCCAGCACTAACTGATGGTAACAAAAGTCCTACCTACAACAGCGGTATCTGGCACCTCCACCTCTTGCCTGCAAGAAGGGAATTGGACTTTCAGTGTCTATCTTTGGACTGAGTAGTTGATGTTGGAGGCTTGATTGTACCACACTGAGGACAATCTGTAGAAAAGTGACCAATCACTCCACAACTATAGCAACAACCCAAGAAAGCCTTACCCTGACGCATGATATATGTCAGCTCTCGAAGGATACCTGAACCACCTGGATAAAAGCCACCTTTAACCATCTAGGGACCACCCCTAAAACTCAGTACACTACCTATCACTACCTAGGGACCACTTCTACTACCCTGCACACCGCCTCTAGCCAGTGGAATGGGAACCCCGAGAGATAAGACCTCCTGACAATGCTGACTGGAAAGTGTGATTATGGGATAATCCACGGAAAGAAATCCACACTTACTGCACTGGAAACAACATCTACCAAATAATGTCTAACGGGAAGATCTTGCTGATCTTGACCGGCCACCATGGACTACACACCCTGAATGCAAACCCCTAGAAACTTGACATGCACCATGTCTACTCTGCTCAGCATGCTCTGTACAACCATCCTCTGAAACCTATGGAGCCACTAAAACAGGCCTGCTAGACAGGTAGCAATGAAACCCATCTCTATCGAAGAATCCCCTACCTCAATACTGGCAACCACAGAAATTGGCCTCTTAGCACTACCTCCATAAAGCTCACGACATAACACCTCTATAGCCCTAGCATGATCAACTACCTGAAGAAAGGTAGTCCCAACTGTAACCAAGTGCTCAATCACCAAAGAGAGTGGTGAAATCAATCCTTCATCAAAACCCTGAACTCTCTCAAACTCTATAGGCACAGTCCTAGCAGTGGGTCCAATCACCTTGTGAAACCTCGACTCATACTAAAAAACAGACATACAACCCTTTTGGAGAACTGGAACCTCAAACCTAACTGCAGCACCACTCAAAGAACCAGATACTTCCCCTTCCTGTGGTGCTAAATCACCTACCAGAAGACTCGGAGTCCTAGCCACGGTAACCTGAAGATCTGGGGTATCCATATATCCTACCGGAGGCTAGGCTAACCCCACACCCCCTAACTGATGTGGTATACTCTTACTCTGATATTCTAGTGCTGGAGGAAATGCTGAAGCAACAGGTGTAGAAGCCTCGTCATCACCCGCTGTCGTACTCATCCTAGGCATCTGAGAAGGAATGGAACAAATGAAATTTAGAATTTGGAGTCAGGAATGCACAATAAGGAGCCAAGAATAGGGAACTTTGCCTAATAATACCCGTAGCCTCCTGCAGATAGGATACAGATGTCATCATACTGATCTGCGAAACTCTACTTAGACAATTGCTCTTGTACCAATGACACTGGAGAACTTAGAGTTGTGATACAAAACTGTCACAAACAAATTTCTTAGGTCACGATTGCACGTACAACCCCCAAGTAGGTGGACCAATCCCCGTAACCCAGAATGGTTAGTAATGGGCTACTACCTAAACTAACATGCACAATAAGCACAAAAAGCGGAAGCAAATTTAAATTAGAATAACGCGAAAGCAAACAACCTAAACATATACAAAAAGAGGATAAGCCAACCCAAAGACCTGGTATCTATAGTACATGAGCCTCTAATAGAATACAAGTGCTAGAGTTAACAAAACAAAATATACAACTTTCCCCAAATAAATAAATTGTAACAGTGTCAAAACATGAGTTGTGGTAAAGCCCCGGTCGTCAGGAGCTTACCCTAGTCTTGAATATCCAAAAGTTATATGAGTCTCCACATGATCAACAACAAAAGCTCATACTAGGATTTACACTAGAAAGATGAAAAAGTGTAGTATAAGCAGCAATTGCTAAGCAACAGGTACCCAGTAGGCATCATAGGCCGACTAAGCACATGTAAGATATAATGGCAGTAAATAGTAGATAATCAAGAAAGCAGTCACAAAAGCAACAGATAAAGACACGGAAACTAGCATGGATAGAAGACAAGAGAATATAAGAATGCTATGTTGGCCACAAAAGATATATATAAAACAGAACATAGGTGAAGGGAAGAAGAACACACCTGGATCCTTGGAACAACAAAATATAAAGAGAGAGTTTAGGAAAAGTGGCGGTATACCGCTAACCTCAAGTAGAAAGGAAAAGAAATTAAACATTCTCATGCTACAAGTAATATAACTAACAAAATCATGCTAAACACACTCTCAAGATAAGAATAGTCAGAAAAACAACCTCACAAATTCCACCCTAAGATAGAATAATCTACACCACAAGGAATCAAAAAGCCACTAACCAGCACCACGATAGAATGGAATCTGCTAACTCACAAGTGCTAAGAAGACCACAAAACCAATGCCTCAACAAGATAAATTCCACTAATCCACCAATAACCGAAAGGCCATACCAAGATCTACAATAAGATAGATGTAATATAATCTACCTACAGTCCCAAGGGGCACCCATAAACTCGAGGAATATAATCAAATGAAAACAAAACCTCTGGCATCCCATACTACTGGAGAGTACACTAATCAAATAGCAAACAAGGGTGGATTTGAATACAATATGCATGATGTGATATGATATAATGGAAGCAGTGTGATAGTAACCCTGTATGTACCTACCCCCGATGCCTAATGGCCCAATAGGTAGGAATTATTGAGGGACGCACCCTATATATGTCAACTACTCCATATACCCCTTCTCTAGCACACTCAGCACGTAGCTCCGGGTCTGGATCGGTATGGTCCATCGAGATCCTTGACCACATATAGTAAAGAATATGAAATCTCAAAGTATAATTGCCTAGAGTGTATTCGGGTCTAAATCAGTGATCAGAATCTCACTAGTAGTAATCTCAAAATCCCAATAAAGGGTGCCCAGAATGTATCTGGGTCTAAATCTATAGTAAAAACATGTCTAGCACTACAGCATAACCGAGGCAAGTATCAGTATGAAAATCAGTGATAAAATTATCATAATATCCCATTTATTCCAAGATGATCAATCAAGTCAGTTCCAAATCCCTTTTTTTATTATCATTTATACCAAAAATGCCCCTCTGGCCATGCATAGTTTAGAAAACCAGTTATAGTAGGACCATAGCGAAAACAGCAGTAAAACATATAGAAAATCCTTTGCATGAATGATACGATTGCAACTAACAATAGTCCAACGTCTCACAATCAACCTATGAGCCCTACACAGGCACAATCACCTCTACATTATAAATATCTAGCAAAACCTAACATCTCGATGTCCGAGACTCACAAACATTCCTAAATATCCCACCGTCTATGGTCTAAAGGCTTACACAAAGGCCATACGGGGCCACAAGGGTAATATTACAATATTACATCAAATACTACAAACAATGTAGGAAATAATATGGACAGAAGAGACAGTCAAGGTCTGGGGTGCCCACCAAGAATAACCAACCTAAGGATACTAATTCATGCAATTAAAGCCTATATACGCAAAGTCTAAGGTAGAAAAGATCGTAACCTACCTGTCGTCTGATGACTAGCTCTTAGAACAACGTCATCCAAGTTGGAACTACTT
Source organism: Jaltomata sinuosa (assembly GCA_003996215.1). Classification (NCBI taxonomy): domain Eukaryota; kingdom Viridiplantae; phylum Streptophyta; class Magnoliopsida; order Solanales; family Solanaceae; genus Jaltomata; species Jaltomata sinuosa. Next base: position 3,913 of record QJPP01002068.1, on the reverse strand, counting down.
CGAGAAGCCTCGAATCGCGAACACATTATCAAAATAATAAACTGCTCATAAAGACGAAGCCAACGGTAACCATAATGCTAAAACATAGCCGAGTCAAAATCTAGGTCACAACGGACCCATGGGCCCCGCAACAAAAAGCCAAAAATGAAAAATACCACAGTATTCCTAATATTCCCAGGAGGACATGCTCCAAAATTGAGCAGATTTGCACCAACACAAGGGCTTAAAATAGCCCAAGAATCAAAAGAAACAAAAAGGGAATTAACGAAGAAAAACTTGAAATTAAGGAGGAAACATACCGGATTAGAAGCCAATAAATGATCAAGAATAAGAAATTATAAACCTCCAAGATGTTAGGATGATCAAGGATTAATATGGAGGTTTTTAGAGATAATTTTAATGGAGGAAATGAGTTTTGGAATTTTAGGAAATGAGGGAAAAGAGAAGGCTAGCCAGCTACTTAAGCTGCCACGCATAGGCACAACGGCCCTGCACAGCACAGCCGCGCTGGCGATGAGGCGAGCTGGCACAATGCAGGGGTACTGGCATGCCAAGAAGGGCACGCATGTAGGCATGGATCCCAGGCACAAGTGCAGCCTAGACGAATGCTACTATGCCACACCAGCATCCAACAACAGCTGCAACCAAGCTAAGGCAGATTAACATGCGATGGACTCCTGAGAATGCATCCGGGGTTCCGTGAACACAAATAAGCTGAGCTATTAAATTAGAAATGACAATAAAAATCCCAAGGGAGGTCGATTTAATGATAAGTAGGCCCTATGCCCTTTTATTAAAATATAAAAAGGCCAAAGCCCCATATTTATTAAAACAAATTTGGATAAGCCCAAAATAGGCCCATCCTAAAATCTGGTCCATAGCAAAAATAGAAAAGGAAAGAAAATGATCAGATGCACAACACCCAAAAAACCCTTCTCCTTGTCTGTTCATCTTTATCATTGAGCTGCAGTGGTTCGATTCTTCTGGCGGTCTTCTCTGGTGAGTGGTCTGTGCCATCACAATGAATGGAGCTTTTCCAGTCTTCCATTAGAAAAGGTAACATTCTCCATCTCTGTTTGAAGATCTGCAAGTGTGAATAGAGATATGTAGAGGAGCTAGCCATCTGAAATAAGAGCGCCTAAAAGCAAGGTACCCAGTTCTGTAGAGACTGAGTTTTACAAATAATACCACTCTCCTTCTTTCAAACGATTCATTCCAAACTGAGACTTCGCTCATATACTCAGAAGATCTTTGGTGTTCAGCTGATTCAAGCTGAAGAAAGGCTCCGTGAGCTGAGCCCTGGTCAGATGGCTCTGCGTCTTCTACCGGTAATTTTTTGATTCGAATTACCATTACTAGCACTGTACAACTTAGAATCCCTTTCTATTTCTGGGGTCAAGCTCTGGTTTAAAGATGACGCTAGTGGCTGACCCGCTGTCGACAACTCAGACACTTGTTGATATCAAGTAGTCTTCAAAACAGTAGAAATAATTTTCAATTTTAATACCTATACTTCACTGGAATGAATCCCACAGTTGGAATTAATACCACCAATAAAGTTTAGATATTGCCATTGATTATAACTTCAAAACTGTTTTAAACCAAACTTTTGGCCAACTATTCTAAAGCGAAACCTAAAGGCCAAATTGAGTCTGGAAGCCTTGGGCCCCAAACCGATTGTCCCTCTGGCCTAAACTCAACATTCTAGAGCTAACAACACTGATGGAAATTCCATCCAAGGCCGTCTTCTCCAAATGTTGACCAAAGTCAACCTTCTAAGTCGCACTTGCCTAACAATACATAAAGAGAGAATTTCAAACCAAAAGCTCCCAGATCCCGACCAAAGGTCCAACTAGACCAAATTCCATGCTCCGAAGCTGACGAAACTGTCAAAATTCAATTCCAAGCACAATTGTGAAGAATGTTGACTAGAGTCAATGATTTCCTAAGTTAAGGCTCTAAAATAGGGAAACAACCATAAAGACCAAACAAACATCCCGGTCATTGAACTACTGGTCCCAACAAGCCATAAATGACATAGGGCCATTAAAGGCAAGCTCTAATACTATAAAGAAGGTGAAAATGCACGAATGACTGAAAGGGTCATTACTCTTTTCTTACCCTGTTTCTCTTTATTATTTGATAATAGATTTGTGTGCTTGAATTTTTATTGGCAACTTTTGTGAAATTAGTTACTGTAAACCAGATTGCTCTTGTCATTGATCTTGAATTTCTGATGCATGATTTACTAAGTTAGTGTAGTGCGGGTTAAAACTGTATCTTATTGTTTCCTGATAATAGTTTATGTGTCACCTTTATCAAATGTTCATAAAATTAGATTAAAATGTATCGGCTTCTTCATAAGAAATGACCATTGTTTGTTTAAAAAAGTTAATTGTGGAATTTGTTTTCTTGAAGTGTCCCAACATTGGCTAGGTTGTTGGTTTACTTAGTATGACATCTATTTTTTTATGTTACTGGTTTTGGCTAGGCTGTCTATTTATTTAATGTGTCATTTCTTTCATTTAAGTTACTGATTTTGGCTAAGCTGTTGGTTAGCATAGTGTGTCATCTCTTTCATATACTTAATGTGTTTGCTTAAGTGTGAAATTTGTTTTATTGAAGTGTCATATACTAGTTTTGGCTATGTTTTGCTCAAGACTTTTACTGAAAAATGGTCTTTTGTTAAAAGGGGACAATTTGGTCAAGTATTCTCATGTTTAAGTTTTGTAATGAAATTTTAATAGGCATCAATTTTTTCTTTTCAAGACTATTTCCTTCACTGACAATTTTTTTATTGAGTTAGTGTAATATCTTAACCTGTAACATATATTTTTATGGGTATGGTTAGCCATATTTAATTGGTTGCTAAGTCAAAGTTAAAATATATTAGTTATCGTGTCATGCCAAGGCAGGCTGGCAAAGCGCAAGGGCCCTGGCATGCCAAGGCAAGTGGGCATACAGGCACGGCGCCTTGGCGCACGCTGCTGCACCACACCAGTAGCTTGTAATAGCTGCAGCCAAGCTAAGACATATTTACACATGATGGACTCCTGGGAATGCATTTGGGGTCCTACAAACACAAACTAGTTGAGCTATTCAACTAGAAACGACATTCCATAATTAATAGAATCGAAAAAAAATCCAAACAGAGGTCGATTTAACGAAAAGTAGGCCGCATGCCTAAAACCAACCTTTAGGCCAACTACTCCAAAGAGTAACCTAATGGCCCAAATCGAGTCTAGAAGCCTCGGGACCAGAACCAATGGTCCCTCTAGCCTAAATTTGACATTTTGGAGCTAACAGTGCTGCCGAAAATTCCATCTAAGGCCATTTTCTCCAAATGTTGACCAAAGTCAACCTTCCAAGCCCAACTCGCTTGAAAACACAGAAAGAGAGAGAATTTCAAACCGAAAGCTCTTAGATCCCGACCAAAGGTCCTACTAGACCAAAGTCTACGCTCCAGAGCTGACAAAACTGTCAAAATTCAATTTCGAGAAGAATTATTATGAATGCTGAATAAAGTCAATGATTTCCTAAGTTAAGGCTCTAAATAGGAAAATTACCATAAAGACCAAACAAACGTCCCGGACACCGAATTACCAGTCCCTGCAAGCTATAAATGACTTTGGGCCGCTACACAAATGCTCTAACAGTAAAAAGAAGGCAAAAATGTGTGACTAACCAAAATGGTCATTACATTATCTACTACTAAAAAAGAACCTTCATCCGCAAAAGTCAAAGAAAGAAACATTAGAGACTCAAATGAAGACAAATACTAAGCCCAAACCAGTCTCTCGGTCTCCTAGGTAGTCTCCTCGACTGGATGGGACCCAAAGGAGCTACACAAAACAAAAGCTACCAAACCTTAACTCCTTACTAGCCAAGCGAGGCTCCAACCCTTAACTCCAAA
>QJPP01002067.1:0-23592 GCA_003996215.1 Jaltomata sinuosa | reverse complement strand
CAGTAACCTCAAGTGTAAGAGGAAGAGGGAATGATTAATGATAGGCATGCTCGGAGACAGGAATCCAACTCAACTAATCATATCAATCTCAAATCCCGAAACTAACAGCCTAGCAGTAACCAATTTCATACTTAACCGTAACAGGGAACAATTTTGTAAGTAAATAGTAAGAGTCTACCTACAGTCCCCTGGCCGCCCATGCAACTGAGGAACACAAACAGGTGAAAACAAACCCTCCGTCATCCCATACTACCAGAGCGTATAATAAACAAATAGCAAACAAGGGTGGAGCCTCAAACAATGAATGATATGATGCATGAAGATCTCAAGTGAAATGGTATCTCTGTATGTACCTCATCCAGTGCCGATTGGGTCCAGCAGGTAGGTTCCATGTAAGGACACTGCCCATATACCTCTACTCCGCTATATACCCTCCCTCTAACACATGCAACCCGAAGCCCCAAGCCCAGATGGCAAGGTTCATGGAGGTCCCAGACCCCATACTAAAACTCAGTATCAAGACATGTCATCCGGAAGCAAGTCCAGGTTCAAGATAGAGACCCAATCTCGAATATGCATGCCCAGACCCTCTCCAAGACTAAAGTAGTAGAAAATGCCTCAAACACCCCTCCAAGGGTGCCGCAGTGTAACCGGGTATAAATTGTAGAAAGTCATCTCGGGTGCTCGGTCTGACCGAGTCTAAAAACCATCACAATTTAATAAGAAATTCCACTAGAACCCCGGCCCCGTTAAGTCTAGCGTTAATAGTAAAACTGGCGATATAAATCATAATTTGACCTTCTTTTACCCCAAGAATATTCACAAGTTAAATCAAACCATTTCCAATTCATTTCCATAAAAAATGGGCCCCCAGGGCCATGCAAGGCTAAGAAAACAATTCACGTAGGCTCGAAGCCAAAGCCGTAGTAAAACATGAATAAAGCCCCTTTTATATGCATGGAAATGAATGATCAACACACATAGCCGCCCAACAGCTCACAATCAACCTATCGGCCCTACACAGGCCCGGGACTCGCAAACATTCCCAATATCCCACCTTCTATGTTCCAGAGTCAACAAGGCCTCACAGGACCACAAGGGTAAATAAAACATATAAGTACTACAAGCATCGGAGGAACAAAAGTAGGCGGACATGAATAAAGCGGTCAAGGTCTGTCATACCAACCTAATAAACCCAACCCAAGGATGCCCATTAATATAATTTTATCATATATATGCGGAGTCTATGGAAAATAAATCGTAACCTACCTGTCGTCCGATGACAATCTGCTAGGACGGCTATGTCCAAGCTTGAACTGCTCTGAGAAACTCTGAAACACAAAAGTACCTTCCAACGAACGTCTGAATGCCCGTAGTTCCTTCACGAAAATTGTTCCTTACATCCTAAGATTCGCAAACACTATATATACGCAGCTTATACTCACCTATAAACAGTTCATAGTAAAGCTTAAATTGGCAGATTTTCCAAAAGGATCATAACTTGACGAAACGTCCGTAGAACTTCATAAAAACAATCATAAAAGAGCCCCTAGATGGTTACCTTAGAAAACCAAGTGTAAAGCTTGAAGAACCACCAAGAAATACCAAGTCTTAACTTTTGAAACCAACTCCAAACGTGGATTATCGAAGGGGAAAATGATTGCCACGCGTAGAGATCATGTTTCTAGGCACGGGGGCAAAATTTAGCGATAGAAATCACCAAAAATGCACCTTGATCACTCAAGAACTCTCTTAGAACCCTCCCTTATGTTTTCTCTCTTTTTCAGAACTGTTTTGGAATTTTAAAACGTGAATTTGAGGCTTTAAATTTATTTTGAGCCGACCCAGTTAGCGACCCGGTTTCTGCCCAGACAGTCTGTGGTAAAACAGTCATAACTTTTTACTCTGAGATTGGCTTGACGTGAGGTTTTATGCATTGGAAACGCTTACTCGAAAGAGTAAGGAAGAAGAGCTGCTTGTGACTCGTAGACCTTCGATTTGGTAGGTCGGGGGACTTCTAACTCTTTATATATTGAGAGAAAAGCTCTTAGACCAAACAAATGGCCCGTTTGTTTGACTTCAAAACTTACGAAACTTACGACTTCAAAATAAATGGCCTATTAAAGAAACTTACGATAACTTTTGCCGACTTGCTTGACTTCAAAACTTATCATACGACCATAAAGACCAAACAAATGCCCCGAGAATTGAACTACCGGTCCTGACAAGCCTTAAATGACTTGGGGCCGCTACAGGCAATCTCTAACGGTACAAGAAAGGCAAAAACGCGTAAATGACCGAAAGGGTCATTACAATAGTGGTCTGGATGATATTGTCACGACTCGATTTTTCAAGTCATGATGGCACCTACAACTCCCCAGTAGGCAAACCAATTTCTATAGCCCAGAATAGTTAGTAATGGGCTACTAGCTAACCAATACGCACAATAAGATGAAATAAGTGGAAGCAGAATAAAAAGATAAGGACAAAGCAGAAGCAACAACCTGAATATATACATAAAGATACTACACTAACACAAAGACTTGGTATCAATAGTACAGAAGCTTCTAATAGAGTACAAGTGCTAGAAATAACAAAACGATAAGTACAACTATCTCCGAATATACCAAGAGTAACAGTACAAAAGATAAGATATGGTCAAGCCCCGACCGTCAGGCGCTCACCCTAGTCTCGAATATCCAAAAGCTGCATGAGTCTCCAACGCGATCAACGGTGAAAGCTCAACTAATATCTGCACCAGAAAGATGTAGAAGTATATTATGAGCACCAACTGCTAAGCAAGGGTACCCAATAGGCATCATCGACCGACTGAGTGCATATTGGATATAAAAATAGTAATATAGCAGATAGCAAGAAAATAGTTACGGAAGCAATAGAGAAAGCACAAGGAACTAGCACGGAGAATAAACAACCAAGAGTTATAAGCATACAATGCTAGCACAAAAGATGTACATAACACAGAAACACAGGTGTAAGAAAGGAGAACGAACCTGGAATCCTTGCAAAAATAGTATATAAATAAAGAGAGAGAGAGTGTTTAGAAACATGGAGGTATACAGGTAACCTCATGTAAAACAAAAAAGAAGGAAAACAATCTGACATAATCAACTAGAAGCCATAGAAATAATGAAAGCATACTAAAAACACCAACTCTCAAGATAAGCATGAACCGGGATCAACCTCCAAATTTCAAACCTAGAATGGAATACTAAGCCACTAGCACCAAGAACTACTACTCAAAAATCAAAATAAAGAATAGAACCGGAAACCACAGTCCGCTCAGAAGACCGCACAATAGTGCCTTAATAAAACAGGTCTCATTATCCACCCCTCAATACTCAAAGTCCATAATCTGAGCCTCAACAGGCTTTCAAACACTAAACCACCAACAACCGAGTGCCAAGACAAGCTCTATACAAGGACATAAGTAAATATAATCTACCTACAGTCCCAAGGCCGCCCATACAACCGAGGAATGCAATCAAGTGAAAACAAACTCTATGGCTGCCCATACAACTAGAGCGTACACTGAACACACAACAAACAAAGGTGGAATCCGAGTGAAATATGCATGATGATGATGATGATGATGTGAAAGTAACCGGTATGTTCCCCCTCAGGTACTTCAAGGGACCATATAGAGGCAGGACCCATGGAAGGACTCTACCCCTGTACCTCCCCTATGTCGTACACCCCTCATCCGACACATGCAGCCCAAGGCCCCAGGTCCTAGATTGACAGGGTCTGTGGACATTTAGTCATCAACCACGAAAATTGCCCAATATCTCAAATAGTAGCTCCAACTCGAAACCTCGTAGTATATGCTCAAGATCAAACCGGGTCTAAGAAAGTTGTAATAATCTCAAAATACCCTCTCAAAGGGTTCCCGAAGTATACTCGGGTCTACATCAGTGATAAAAGTCTCAATAACCCTCTCAAAGGGTGCCCAGAGCGTATCCGAGTCTAAATCAGTAAGAAATCAGGTCTAGTGCTCTGCCCAGCCTAGCCTAGTATCAGTAGGTAATCAAGTAATCAAATCATCATAATATCCTCTCTACTCTGAGAGATTTCATAAAAGCTAGTTTCAAAACCCGTTCGAAGTCACATTACCGAAAATGAGCCCTCAGGGCCATGCAAGGTTTAGAAAACCATCTATAGTAGGCCCAAAGCCAAAATCAAAGTAAAACATGCAGGGAAAAACCTTTTTCATGTATGATATGCTCGCAAACAATAGGGTAGCCCAAAATGGCTCACAAATATTCCTATCGGCCCTTCACAGGCTCAACAGTTCTACCGCAGATAATAACTAGCCTAAAAGGATATCTCTATGATCGGGACTCGCGGACATTCCTAAATAACCCACCATCTATGTTCCAGAGGCATACAAGGCCACACAGGACCACAAAGGTGATATACAATTGCTTACACGAAGTACTACAATCAATATATGAAATAAGCAGAAATAAGTGGAAGCAGAATATAAAGATGAAGGAATTAAAGCGAAAGCAACAACCTGAATATATGACATAAAGGATACTTGGTCACGACCCAAATTTCTCAAGTCATGATGGCACCTATAATCCCCCAGTAGGCGAACCAATTCCCGTAGCCCAGAACGGTTAGTAATGGGCTACTACCTAACCAAAACGCACCAGCAAGCAGAAATAAGCGAAAGAAAAACTCGAATATAAATACATAAAGGAAACTACACCAACCCCAAGACTTGGTATCAATAGTACAGAAACTTCTAATAGGATACAAGTGCTAGTAGTAACAAAATACAACATAAATTGCCTCCGAAAGTACAAGGAGCAACAGTACAACATATGAGATGTAGACAAGCCCCGACCGTCAGGCGCTCACCCTAGTCTCAAAGATCCAAAAGTTGCACGAGTCTCCAACGTGATCAACGGCAAAAGCTCAGCTAATATCTGCACAAAAAGTTCAGAAGTGTAGTATGAGCACCAAAACCACGGGTACTCAGTAGGTATCATAGGCTGACTGAGCGCATATAAGATATAAAAGCAGTAAGTAACAGATAGCAAGAAAGCAGTCACTGAGGCAATAAGCAAGGCACAAGGAGCTAGCACAGATCATCCATAACCAAGAGCTTCAAGTAACACATGCTAGCACAGAGATACAATTACATAGAATCACAGGTGAAGGAAAGGAGAACACACCTGGAGTCCTTGCACAATAATATAAGTAAGTAGAGAGAGAGTTGAGAAAATGGCGGTATACCGGTAACCTCAAGTAAACAGAAAAGACGGAGAGCAGTCTAACATACTCAAAATGGAATCAACAAGTATAAGGAAATCATAACACCGATCCAATCACATGATAGCATAACCAGGGAATCACCTCACAAGTACAACCCTAGGATGAAATAACTAGGCCACAATAACCGAGAGATACCACTCAGCTTCCCACAAGAATAGAACCAGAGTCTCACACTCTGCTCAGAAGGCCACACAAAAGTGCCTCAATAAGATAGGACTCTAAAGCCCTCTCAATAATCAAAAATCCCACAACCAAAGCCTCAACAGGCTAGCCATCACTAATCTTTCAAGAACCGGGTGCCAAGACAAGCTCTAAGTAAAAACTGGAGTAAATATAGTCTACCTACAGTCCCAACAGCCGCCCATACAACCGAGGAACACAATCAAGTGAAAACAAACCCTCTGGCATCCCATACTACCGGAGCGTACACTGAACAAACAACAAACAAGGGTGGAATCCAATGCATGATATGATATGATGTAAACTAGAACCTCTGTATGTACCTCCTCCGGTGCCAATCAGGCCCAGCATGAAGGTTCCATGGAAGGACTCAGCCTGTATACCTCTACTCCACCGTATTCCCTTCCCTCTGGCGCACGCAGCCCGAAGCCCCAGGCCCTGAGCGGCAAGGTCCATGGAGGTCCCCGACCTAAAACTCAGTATCAAGATATGTCATCCGAAAGCATGTCCGGGATCAATATAGAGACCCAGTCTCAGGTATGCATGCCCAGACCCCGTCCAGGACTAAAGTAGTAGAAAATGCCTCAAAAACCCCTTCAAGGGTGCCCAGGCGTAACCGGGTCTAAAACTGTAGTAAATCAAGTCTAGTGCTCCGCCCCGCAGAGACTAGTATCAGTAATAAAATCAAGTCTGGTGCTCTGCCCCGCAGAGACTAGTATCAGTAATAAAATCAAGTCTGATGCTCTGCCCCGCAGAGACTAGTACCAGTAATAAAATCAGTGTGAAAACATCCCAAAAACCCCTTTTCTATCAACAACAGTACCAAAAAGGGGCCCCCAGGGCCATGCAAATTTAGGAAAACTGTCAGTAGTGGCTCACACCCAAAACTGTAGTAAAACATGCAGGGGAAAACCTTTTTCATGGATGATATGCTCGCACACAAATATAAAAGTAGCCCAACGGCTCACAACAATTCCTATCAGCCCTGCACAGGCCCAATAGCTACTCAGCAGACATAACCAACCTAAAAGGATAATCTCTATGTCCGGGACTCGCGGACATTCCCAAATAGCCCACCATCTATGTTCCAGAGTCAATACAAGGCCACACAGGACCACAAAGGTAATATACATTACTACGCGAATACTACAAACAACGTATGAAATAGATGGACGAAAGGCGGACAAGGTCTGCGGTACCAACCTATAACAACCCATCCAAGGATGCTAATTAATGCAGTTATAGCCTATATACGCAGAGTCTAGATAGGGTAAAACCATAACCTACCTGTCATCCAATGACTAGCTGCGGGAACGGCATCGTCCAGACTCGAACAACTCTAGGAAGCTTTGAATCACATAAAACAAATACTTTTAACTGAAGCCCCAAAGGCGTCTCTATGAAGCCTGACCAACCAATGTAATGGAACAATTGCTAGAATCGACAAGGCTGCAAGAACGAGCCATAGCCAATTGATAAGGTGTTAATGTCACACTCGCGACCAGCCAACTCCAAAGCGTAAAAATGAGGCCAATAACAATAACAAATAGCAGCTAAATCCAACAACAATACGTTAACCACATCTCCAAGGAGCGATGAGCTCCCGAGGCACTATTTCAAGGCGTACTTCACGATTGTCCAATCCAATCACTATCGTATGTGATTCCAAAAAGAATCGCACAATTTCCCAATCCCTCCAGCACCTTACCATAACCAAAACACCACAACAATAACCAAACATAACAAGATAAAGGGGCTTTCCAAAGCCACAAATCCAAAATACCACTTCGGGGCTCAGAAATCCATAAAACAATACTAGAACATATAATAATGAAGGAGGGTCATAGGGGAGAGATTTTCTTGACAAAAATATTCAATATCCCAAGATTAACAACCTTCCTCCTTGCAATAACAACAAACAGATCCAAAATCAACAAGAAACTACTACAAGATATCGGCAACAACAACTTTTCATAACTAAAAGCTTAAAATCTTGATCCAACAAATAGATAAGTATACGGGATCCATACCTCACCAAAATAACTCCATAGCTACTGCCAAATACTCAGAAAACACCTGCTAGCTCGCTGCATCAATACCCACGAAGATACGCCATGAAATCGATGGGACAAACTACACTAAAATGACGAGCTCGCGACGTAGAGCAACTTCCGTTAAACTTCCGAATTGAAAGGATCAAAGTCCATGGATTATTTATGAACTCTCCCTCTGATTTTATAAGAATTTTGGGTGAAAAAAATGAGTTAAAACGAAGGAGAAATCAGCTTTTATAAGCTGAACCGACTTAGGATGTAGGCCCCACCTTGACGTGTCTGCTTGCGTAGTCTTACAAAAATATGAATATCTCTCTATTCTGAAGTCGTATGGATGAACGGTTTAGTGCGTTGGAAACTAGACTCGTAGACCTTCGATTTTGTATATTGGGGGCCCACTAACTCTTTATAGATAGGGAGAAACACCCTAAGACATTTAACCCATATTTGAAGAGAATTCCTTAAAGGAATTTACAATAACTTTTTCCGACTTTTGTTTCGCAACTTGCTTGACTTCAAAACTTATCATACGAACATTTGGCCATTACAATACCTCATACACATCCTTCTTAGTATATTAGACACTATTAGTCTTACCCCAAAGGCACGAGTTACTCTAAACCTTCCAAACGGGCGAGGTGTTACACGAGGCATTTCTTTAACTCGAACTTTCGAGTAAGGAATTCGTTTGAGCTAGAACCTTGGTTTAATTCTTTGATATTACCAAGAATGTTGACGGAAGTCAACGATTTCCAAAGTTGAAGCTCTAAAATGAGGAATGGCCATAAAGACCAAACAAACGGCCCGGGCACTGAACTACCGGTCCCGATAAGCCATAAATGACTTGGGCCACTACAAGTAAGCTCTAATGGTACAAGAAAGGCGAAAACGTGTAAATGAACAGAAGGGTCATTACATCATCCACTACTAAAAAGACTTTCGTCCTCGAAAGTCAGGAAGGAAGAAAATACCAGAGATTTAAGAATAGTGGATACAACGCCCGCACTACTCTCTCAGACAACCCGGGTAACCTCCGCGACCAGACGGCACCCAATATAACAGAACCAAAGAAAGCAACCAAGCCTTAATTTCTTACTATCCAAGCTAGATTTCAACCTCCAAAGATCTGCCAACCCAAACTGAACCTCGAGAATCTTAACCAAAAAACACCTACACAACACCAAAACCAGAGCACCAAGGTTATCAACACACAAATCCTTAAAACCATACAAAGTTTACCAGAAAATCCATCAACCCAAATCTCTAACTCATGAACCCGTTGTTCCGCAAAAGCCCTTTTTTTTTATTCTGAACTGAATCCTTTAGCACCACAAAAAGGAATCTGCATACAAGCTAAACACTCAAACCACCCTCAAAGCATCAACTGACACACCAGAGATCCATAGTTCCTGCTTATACTTTACCACGAACGAAGTCACCCATTGTACAAATGTGTTTTAAACCAAGATATAGACTACTAGCCTTTGCCATCCAAGATAACAACCCGTAGCATATCATTGAAACTAAAGTTACCTGCCTTGACTGACCACCAACCAACGAACAAACATTTTTTCTAACATCAAATTCGCTAACTGAACCGTGCTAGGTCTGAATCAGCTGAAAGTGAATGAACCATGGAAATCTGCCCAAAAGACCCAAACCAAAACCATGATCCTGCAAGAAGTGTGGTAAGCCTACCACGAAGTCTGTAACCATGAGCCAAGCTCCCAACTCTAGAAAATACTACTGCTACTTCGAACACTCGAACACCATTTGAATGTGAAATTGCCTTACGAATCTCACCTCAGGAAGAAGTCCACCATGCCACAAATATCAAGTCCAAACACCCCGAAGGCAAAGGAAAAAGGTGCCTGGGGTTCAAAGTTACCATCTAGCCATAGAAATTTTTGCATATACTTTCAACTCATTCCTTTGGCTCGAATCAACTGCTCTACTGGTTCTGCAAACAACCAACCACTTCAAAGCATATATCATAATGAACTTTTTGTCCATATTGGCCGAGTCTAACCAACACTAGAACCCCACATAAATAATAACTCTGGAGGAATCAATTAAACAAGCTTTCAAATCCTGGGCAAACGAATGGCTATTATCAGTCTCTACGTATCATCAGAGCTCAAAATAGCCTCGCTGGTCTTAACCCGCACAAGCTGACCAAATAAAGCATACACCACTGCTGAAGCTCAAACTTACGCCACTGAATCTGTCCAACCATGGTAGAAGAACCTCGTACTAACTAGAATACTGCTAAAATCTAGAATATCTCGCCTCATGCAGAGGTTAGCTAAGGACTAGGTGTCCAAGGCCAATAGCCGCATCCACAACTGAAGTAAAAGAAGCTAAGTTGCCCGCACCCACTGCCTCCCGGCACTAGGATGCTGCAACCAAATAGAAACTGCCATAAACCATCTGATGGAACCTGTCAAGTTATGATTCTGAACACCGACTTTCAAAACTGCCAACCAAAGCCTTGGTTGAACCTTTATGATGCCAATGAACCCTTAAGAACCCAAGCCAACTAGGCCTAAAAATACAAGTTGCCAACACCACAGCTGCTACTAAAACAAAAACCAATCGATGGAAAACCTACGTCAATGTGTAGACGGCTGGATCGAATCACCAACACACAATCCCAAAGCAAACCTTCATCGCCACCTCAGGCAACTACAAGGACACTTAAACACAAACAAAGAGTCGTCTCCCTTCTTTTTCAACTAAACAAAAATGCTTCCTTAGCACATACTAAACCTTACAAATCCTTTCTCGAATAAGAACCTGAAGCCATTACCTTACTACTCATAGCTACACGTCAAATTCAATAAGGTAGGAGAAGAATGGGCCGGATGCCCAACTCACCCGAAATGCTTACAAATACAAACTAACCACGAGGTTACGATCAACACTTAGTCGGAAGTGCTTAAAGGCAAGACCCAATCACGATGCCAACATCCAGAGCTCATCGAAAGAACTACGATCAAGATTCATTCCAACTGGAGCTAGGGATACAACAAAACACCCAACGGACCAGGAAGTGGAGGAGAATATGGGAACAACCCACATACCTACCAACCTCCTAAACTAATCAACAAAGAGGGTCGACTTTAGACACTCGGGAGGCCAAACCAATCTATGCACACTAGCATAACCAATATCTCCCAACTGAGGCAAAATCTTAACTCCGGCCCAACTACCGGTAATACACCGAACCATCACACGGATCTCTAGCCACGCTAGATAACGGCCTAGGCAATAACCATCTACGACCGCTCAACAAGGGAAACCCAATCAAAAGTCCAGAATCACAATGAAACAGGGGTAACCCGACTAGAAACAGAATAACAAGAACTACCCACGAGCTACAACTCCGGGAAAACACCTCTCAGGGCTAACTTACCCCCATCCACTACTAAAGAATAAACTACCAATAAAATAACATATCGGTACTACAATTTGGGTAGCCAAACAACTTAAACAAATAGCAGGTAGGTATATAAGAAAATAAATGACAAAAGGGATAGAATCGCAATGCGAGCAGGACTATCACAAGTCGAAGGTAGCAAAAGCCTAACCTGGAGCAACGATATTAAGAACCTCTACCTCTGGCCCACCAAGAGGAGTATCAAGCTGATGGGATATAACTCTGGACTGAGTAGTCGAAACTAAAGGCCTAAACCGGCCCTCGCCGGGGACAATATCTATAAAGGTAACCAATATCTCCACAATGATAACAACCAGGCTGTTTGGGATACACAATCCTGGGGCAATTCCTAGAAAAGTGCCCATGCTCACCATACCAAAAACAGCCTATACCAGATGAAATCCGACGGGAAAATCTCGCCTCGTACTCCAATACCGACAGACAACCCTGCTGAAGAACTAGAAGCTCAACTATAATTGAAGCACCACTCACAGAACCAGGTACTAAAACACTCACCGAAGGACTCAGAGTCCTAGCCACGATGTCCTAAAGCGCTGAGGTCGCTATAAATCCAGTCGGAGGTTGGGCTGACCCCACACCCCCTATCTAATGCAGTAATCCCTCACTCTGGAGTCCTGGCGCTAGTGAAAGCACTGAAGCAATAGGCACAGAAGCCTCGGCACCAACCGCTATCGCATTCATCTGAGGAATTCGAGAATGAATGAACAACACGATAAGGAGCCAAGAAGATGAAATATTTCCTAACATTGCCCTGTAGCCTCCCGCAGATAGGATACGGACGTCATCGTACCGATCCACGAGACTCTACTTAGACACTTGCTTCTGTACCATGACACCGGTGAACCTAGAGCTCTGATACCAATTGCTAAGCAACGGGTACCATGTAGGCATCATCGGCCAACTGAGCGCATATAGGATATAAAAACAGTAATATAGCAGATAGCAAGAAAATAGTCATGGAAGCAATAGAGAAAGCACAAGGAACTAGCATGAAGAATAAACAACCAAGAGTTATAAGCATGCAATGCTAGCATAAAAGATGAACATAACACAGAAACACAGGTGTAAGAAAGGAGAACACACCTGAAATTCTTGCAACAATAGTATATAAATAAAGAGAGAGAGAGTGTGTGTGTTTAGAAACATGGCGGTATACTGGTAACCTCAAGTAAAAAAGCAAAAGAAGGAAAACAATCTGACATAACCAACTAGTAGCCAGAGAAATAACGATAGCATACTAAAAACATCAACTCTCAAGATAAGCATGAACTGGGATCAACCTCCAAATTTTAAACCTATAATGGAATACTAAGCCACCAGCACCAAGAACTACTACTCAAATCAAAATAAAAAATAGAACCGGAAACCCATAATCCACTCAAAAGACCGCACAATAGTGCCTCAATAAAACAGGACTCACTAGCCCCCCAATACTCAAAGTCCACAATTGGAGCCTCAACAGGCTAACAAACACTAAACCACCAAGAACTGAGTGCCAAGACAAGCTCTATATAAGGGGTAGGAGTAAATATAATCTACCTACAGTCCCAAGGTCGCCCATACAACCAATGAACGCAATCAAGTGAAAACAAATCCTCCGGCTTCCCAAACAACCGGAGCGTACACTAAACACACAGCAAAAATGGTGGAATCTGAGTGAAATATGCCTGATGATGATGATGATGTGAAAGTAACTGGTATGTTCCCTCTCAGGTACCTCAAGGGCCCATATAAAGGCAGGACCCATGGAAGGACTCTACCCGTGTACCTTTCCTATGTTGTACACCTCTCATTCGGTACATACAGCCTAAGGCCCCAGGTCCTGGATCGACAGGGTCCATGGAGGTCTAGTTGTTGACCATATACATCACCCAATAATCTCAAATAGTAGCTCCAACTCAAAACCTTGCAGTATATGCCCGGGATCGAACCGGGTCTAAAATAGTAGTAATTATCTCAAAATACCCTCTCAAAGGGTGCCCAAAGTATACTCGGCTCTAAATCAGTGATAAAAGTCTCAATAACCCTCTCAAAGGGTGCCCAGAGCGTATCCGGGTCTAAATCAATAAGAAATCAGGTCTAGTGCTCT
The DNA here is from genome assembly GCA_003996215.1 of Jaltomata sinuosa. Lineage (NCBI taxonomy): Eukaryota > Viridiplantae > Streptophyta > Magnoliopsida > Solanales > Solanaceae > Jaltomata > Jaltomata sinuosa. The sequence continues at coordinate 10,508 of QJPP01002067.1, read as the reverse complement.
GCCCAGCCGAGCCTAGTATCAGAAGGTAATCAAGTAATCAAATCATCATAATAGCCTCTCTACTCCAAGAGATTTCATAAAAGCCAGTTTCAAAACCTGTTCGAAGTCACATTACCGAAAACAAGCCCTCGGGGCCATGCAAGGTTTAGAAAACCATCTATAGTAGGCCCAGAGCCAAAACTGAAGTAAAACATCCAGGGAAAACCCTTTTTCATGTATGATATGCTTGCAAACAATAGGGTAGCCCAAAATGGCTCACAAATATTCCTATCGGCCCTGCACAAGCTCAACAGCTCTACAGAAGATAATAACTAGCCTAAAAGGATATCTCTATGTCCGAGACTCGCGGACATTCCTAAATAACCCACCATCTATGTTCCAGAGGAATACAAGGCCACACGGGACCACAAGGGTAATACAATGCTTACACGAGTATTACAATCAATGAATGAAATAAATGGACAGAAAATACGGACAAGGTCTTGGGTACCAACTTATAACAACCCACCCAAGGATACTAATTAATGCAGTTATAGCCTATATACGCAGAGTCTAGATAGGGCAATCCATAACCTACCTGTCGTCCGACGACTAGCTGCGGGGCCAATGTCGTCCAAGCTCGAACTACTCCGAGAAGCTCTAATTTGTGAAAATACTATCAACACAATAATCTACACATTAATACGAGACTAACGATACCCATAATACTATATACATAACCGGGTCAAAATCAAGATCACAAATAGGCCCATGGGCCCCACAACTCGAAGCCAGAAATGAAAAATACCACGGTGTTCCCCATATTCCCGGGAGAACATGCTCAAAATTTGAGTAGAAACGGACAACAATTGGGGTTCACACTACTAGAAAAACAGGGAAAACCGACCTCAAAATACCGACATCCGGAGGTCGGTTTTCCCTGAAATACCGACTCAAAACTGACTCACAAGACCAAGTCGGAAAAGGCTTGGTTGGTTTTGTATACCGACATCGTGAGGTCGGTAAATACCGACCTCTGGATGTCGGTTTTAATTTTAAATCCAAAAATTAAGAATTTAATATATATTTTATTTTCTTTTATTTCCGACTTCCTGAAGTCGGTTTCATTTTAAAAAAATATTATTAAAAATATAATATACTGACCTCCGGAGGTCGGTATTGTTTAATTTCTAATTTATTATCATTTTGGTGTTCCGACCTACGGAAGTCGGTATTACTGAATTTTTAATTTATTATTTTTTTGGTTTTCCGACCTCTGGAAGTCGGTATTACTGAAATTTTAATTTATTATTTTTCTGATATTCCAACCTCTTGAGGTCGGTATTATTTAAATTTCATTTTCCTATTTCACTTGATTCCGACTAATTGAGGTCGGTTTTTTGGAAAATTTTATTCAAAAAACCGACTTCCTGATGTCGGTTTTTTGGAAAATTTTATTCAAAAAGCCGACATCCTGATGTCGGTTTTTTGGAAAATTTTATTCAAAAAACCGACTTCCTGATGTCGATTTTTTGGAAAATTTTATTCAAAAAACCGACTTCCTGATGTCGGTTTTCTGGAAAATTTACCAAAAATACCGACCTCAGGAGGTCGGTTTGTTGTCGATATTTTGCCATAAAATTGGCAGTAAATTGCTGCAATTTGAATTGCCAACCTGCATATTTGATAATGCATATATTCAACCAAAACCAGCTCAAATAGCTGTCAAGACGATATTTTTCTATATTTACGTTTCACTACTTCAAATTAAACTTAAAATACGATCAAACAATCTAAAAAGTATACAAACTATATATACTAAGTTCAAAATGTCTAGTAGTTAGGTACAACACAACTACTCATCATTAGCATCATCATCATCATCCTCATCCTCATCCTCTTCACCCTCCTCACCCTCCTCACCCTCGATATCAGACTCATCCACTAAGCATCGACGTTTATCACTAGCACAATGAGGAATAATCTTTCCCGACTCAAAAAGAGATTTTAACTGGGACTGAAGCTCCGCATACCTCTTGTTCTCTATCTCCTTTGATGCTGCAATCTGTGCAATCTGCTCGTCTCTTTTCTTCTCCCTTTCGGTTGATGCAGCAAGCTCGACAGTGAGCATAGATATCTCCTCCTTCATTACAGACACGACCGCTTTATCCACATTATCGAAGCCTGAAGATGATGGACAATAAACCAGGGTTTCTTCTCCGCAAAAGCCTTTTGTGTGTAACGATAGACTGAACCTCTTACTGGTTCACCCGCACTCTCTCGCCAAAATTGTTCTACTTGTTCATCTGTAAGCGGTGTGTCCGGACTTTCATGAGGTTGAGTACTACGGTACTCCTGAATTCTTTGCACAAACGACTCCTATATTTAAATGAATAACTCTTAGCATATGAATATAATAGATAAAAGAAAAAAAAGAATAAAAAAAATAGTTTGAATGCAGTTCTTACATGTGTCTGTTGAGCACATGTCTCACACCAACTTTCATCTGTGGAATTTTAACTTAATACACTTCACTATTTTAAGTCACTAGTTCAAAATTTCAACTTACTAAACTTCACAATTTTAAGTCACTAGTTCACAATTCCAACTAACAACTAACTACACTTTACTTATTTTAAGTCACTAGTTCAAAATTTTAACTTACTACACTTCACTATTTTAAGTCACTAGTTCAAAATTTCAACTAACTACACTTTAATTATTTTAAGTCACTAGTTTAAAATTTTAACTTACTACACTTCACAATTTCAAGTCACTAGTTCAAAATTTAACTTAATAAACTTCATTATTTTAAGTCACTAGTTCAAAATTTCAACTAACAACTAACTACACTTTACTTATTTTAAGTCACTAGTTCACAATTTCAACTTAATGTAAACTATCATTTACTTATTTTAAGTCACTATTTCAAAATCTTAACTTAATAAAACTACACGTTACTTATTTTAAGTCACTAGTTCAAAATTTTAACTTAATACAAACTACATTTTACTTATTTCAAGTCACTAGTTCAAAATTTTAACAACAACTAACTACACTTTAATTATTTAAAGTCACTAGCTTTAAAATTTTAACTTTACTACACTTCACAACTTCAAGTCACTAGTTCAAAATTCCAACTAACAACTAACTACACTTTACTTATTTTAAGTCACTAGTCAAAAATTTTAACTTACTGAACTTTCACATTTCAAGTCACTAGTTCAAAATTTCAACTAACAACTAACTACACTATACTTATTTAAAGTCACTAGTTCAAAATTTTAACTTACTACACTTCACAATCTTAAGTCATTAGTTCAAAATTTCAACTAACAACTAACTACACTTTACTTATTTTAAGTCACTAGTTCACAATTTCAACTTAATGCAAACTATCATTTACTTATTTTAAGTCACTATTTCAAAATTTTAACTTAATACAAACTACACGTTACTTATTTTAAGTCACTAGTTCAAAATTTTAACTTAATACAAACTACATTTTACTTATCTTAAGTCACTAGTTCAAAATTTTAACTTACTACACTTCACAATCTTAAGTCATTAGTTCAAAATTTCAATTAACAACTAACTACACTTTACTTATTTTAAGTCACTAGTTCAAAATTTTAACTTACTACACTTCACTATTTTAAGTCACTAGTTCAAATTTTAACTTAATAAACTTCATTATTTTAAGTCACTAGTTCAAAATTTCAACTAACAACTAACTACACTTTACTTATTTTAAGTCACTTGTTCACAATTTCAACTTAATGCAAACTATCATTTACTTATTTTAAGTCACTATTTCAAAATTTTAACTTAATACAAACTACATGTTACTTATTTTAAGTCACTAGTTCAAAATTTTAACTTAATACAAACTACATTTTACTTATTTTAAGTCACTAGTTCAAAATTTCAACTTACTACACTTCACAATCTTAAGTCATTAGTTCAAAATTTCAACTAACAACTAACTACACTTTACTTATTTTAAGTCACTAGTTCAAAATTTTAACTTAATACACTTCATTATTTTAAGTCACTTGTTCATAATTTCAAGTCATTATACTTCACTATTCTAAGTCACTAGTTCACATTTTCAATTCACTACTTCACTATTCAAATTCACTAGTTCACATCCACCATATAAGACAAACTAATTAACAATAATAAACCCTAATTAAATGATAAATCTTAATTTAGTAACTAAAATTAACAATGACATGCCCTAGTTAAATGATAAATCCTAATTTAGTAACTAAAATTAACAATGATAAACCCTAATTTAATAACTATAATTAATTAACAAGAAAATTAAAATTACTTACCTTGATGGACCCCCACCGGAGCAGCAACAGCGACGGCGACAGGCGGCAGCGGCCTCCAGCAGCAGCAGCAGCCTCCAGCAGCAGCAGCCTCCAGCAGCGGCAGCAGCCTCCAGCAGCAGCAGCCTCCAGCAGCGGCAGCAGCCTCCAGCAGCAGCAGCGGCAGCAGCCTCCAGCAGCAGCAGCAGCAGCAGCGGCAGCAGCCTCCAGCAGCAGCAGCGGCAGCAGCCTCCAGCAGCAGGGAGAGAGAGTGTGTGTGAGTTATAAAAAAATTTAGGTAAAATAACTTTAGGTATTAACTTTAGGTAATAAAATAAAGTTATAAAAAAAATTTTAAAAACCGACCAATTGAGGTCGGTTTTACTAAAAAATAATTTTTTAATAATGTATTTTTTGATAAAACCGACCACTTGAGGTCGGTTTTTAAAAAAAATTAAAAGTAATGAATAGAAATTATTTAATCATCAACATATTTCATAAACTCGGATACATTATTGATTCATTACATTTCTCAATGATTATGCTACTATACAATGTATTTCATACTACTTGAATGGATTATCAATCGATTAATTAATTAGTTTTTGAATACGTACTATATATATAGGACTTGGTTAATTATATTACTCAACGATCATCATCGTATAGTACCTCATATGTATGTAATACAACGTATTCCATTAGCTACTTGGATTAATTGTCGATTAGTTAATTAGCTTTTGAATATGTACTATATATATAAACATACATCACTAAAAACGAGACATATATATTCAAGATGGACCATTTAATATACAGGACTTGATTAATTATATTACTCAACGATCGTATATTACCTCATATATGTACGTAATACAATGTATTCCATACTAGCTACTTGGATGGATTATCGATTGGTTAATTAGCTTTTGAATACGTACTATATATATACGTATAATATCGCCACAAAAAAACATATATTCAATACGACATATCATTACTATATATATAGGACTTGGTTATTTACATTACTCAACAATCGTATATTACCTCGTGTGTACGTAATACAATGGTATTCCACTGCTTGGATGGATTATCGATTATTTAATTAGCTTTTGAATACGTACTATATATATACGTACATCACTAGACGAGACATATATTCAAGACGACTGATCATTATAGTACATAGAATAACTTGGTTAATTATATTCAATGATCGTATATTAACTCATATGTACGTAATATACAACATATTCCATACTACTTGGTTATGGATTATATATCGATTGGTTATTAGCTTTTGAATATGTACTATGTAGATACGTACATCACTAGACGAGACATATATTCAAGACGATGGATCATTATTATATATAATATATAGGACTTGGTTAATTACATTTCTCAATGATCGTATATTAACTCATATGTACGTAATATACGACGTATCCATACTACGTATTTGGATATGTATTATCGATCGGTTAATTAGCTTTTGAATACGTACTATATATATATATACGTATATACATCACTAGACAAGACATATGTATATATTCAAGATGATGTATAAGTTATGAGGGAATCTATGTATTATCTTATAAAGGATATAGAAGGTGGAATAAGTAATACTTGTATAATTAATACATGAATAATTAATCCCTGCATAACTAATACATGTATAAATAATATATAGATTCCCTCATAACTAATATCTACATTACTAATACCTATATAACTTTAACTAGCTACCAAACGACCCCTTAGTGTTATACACAATAGAAAAATAGTGATTATTACAAATATTTTAAAGGTAATACCGACACCCGGAGGTCGATTTTATTCAAAACAATTAAATAAAAGTAAAATACCGACCTCCGGAGGTCGGTATTACCTTTAATTTTAATGAAAATAAAATTAATTATGTTAAATAAATAATACCGACCTCTGAATGTCGGTATTAATATTATTTTTATTTTATAATATAAATAAAATAATTAAATAAAAAATAAAAAATGAATACCGACTTCGGGAAGTCACTATGAGAATAATTTAAGGTAAATAAAATTAATTATGTAAATTTAATATTACCGACATCAGGAAGTCGGTATTAATTTGTTTTTTTTGTTTTTTTATCTTATAAATAACTGTCCTCCGGAGGACGGTTTATTTAAAAGTTATTAAAAATATTTCTTTTTTTCATTTTTTTATATTTAATTGAGATAAATTTAAATATTATTTTTTATTTACTAATTCGATACCGACTACAAGAGGTCGGTTTTTATTAATTTTATTTTTTCTGCGAAAATTTCCGACCATCGGAGGTCGGTATTTGGTTTTCCCTCATTATTTTCCCAAATAAACCGACATGTATTAATTATATTCAATGATCGTATATTAACTCATATGTACGTAATATACAACATATTCCATACTACTTGGTTATGGATTATATATCGATTGGTTAATTAGCTTTTGAATACGTACTATGTAGATACGCACATCACTAGACGAGACATATATTCAAGACGATGGATCATTATTATATATAATATATAGGACTTGGTTAATTACATTTCTCAATGATCGTATATTAACTCATATGTACGTAATATATGACGTATCCATACTACGTATTTGGATATGTATTATCGATCGGTTAATTAGTTTTTGAATACGTACTATATATATATATATATATGTATATACATCACTAGACGAGACATATGTATATTCAAGACGATGTATAAGTTATGAGGGAATCTATGTATTATCTTATACAGGATATAGAAGGTGGAATAAGTAATACTTGTATAATTAATACATGAATAACTAATCTCTACATAACTAATATATGTATAAATAATATATAGATTACCTCATAACTAATATCTACATTACTAATACCTATATAACTTTAACTAGCTACCAAACGACCCCTTAGTGTTATACACAATAGAAAAATAGTGATTATTACAAATATTTTAAAGGTAATACCGACATCCGGAGGTCGATTTTATTCAAAACAATTAAATAAAAGTAAAATACCGACCTCCGGAGGTCGGTATTACCTTTAATTTTAATGAAAATAAAAGTAAAATACCGACCTCCGGAGGTCGGTATTACCTTTAATTTTAATGAAAATAAAATTAATTATGTTAAATAAATAATACCGACCTCCGAATGTCGGTATTAATATTATTTTTATTTTATAATATAAATAAAATAATTAAATAAAAAATAAAAAATAAATACCGACTTCGGGAAGTCACTATGAGAATAATTTAAGGTAAGTAAAATCAATTATGTAAATTTAATATTACCGACATCAGTAGGTCGGTATTAATTTGTTTTTTTTTGTTTTTTATCTTATAAATAACTGTACTCCGGAGGACGGTTTATTTAAAAGTTATTAAAAATATTTCTTTTTTTCATTTTTTTATATTTAATTGACATAAATTTAAATTTTATTTTTTATTTACTAATTCGATACCGACTACAAGAGGTCGGTTTTCCTTAATTTTATTTTTTCTGGGAAAATTTTCGACCATCGGAGGTCGGTATTTGGTTTTCCCGCATTTTTTCCCCAAATAAACCGACATGTATTAATTATATTCAATGATCGTATATTAACTCATATGTACGTAATATACAACATATTCCATACTACTTGGTTATGGATTATATATCGATTGGTTAATTAGCTTTTGAATACGTACTATGTAGATACGTACATCACTAGACGAGACATATATTCAAGATGGTGGATCATTATTATATATAATATATAGGACTTGGTTAATTACATTTCTCAATGATCGTATATTAACTCATATGTACGTAATATATGATGTATCCATACTACGTATTTGGATATGTATTATCGATCAGTTAATTAGCTTTTGAATACGTACTATATATATATATATATATATATATATATATATATACGTATATATATCACTAGACGAGACATATGTATATTCAAGACGATGTATAAGTTATGAGGGAATCTATGTATTATCTTATACAGGATATAGAAGGTGGAATAAGTAATACTTGTATAATTAATACATGAATAACTAATCTCTACATAACTAATACATGTATAAATAATATATAGATTACTTCATAACTAATATCTACATTACTAATACCTATATAACTTTAACTAGCTACCAAACGACCCCTTAGTGTTATAAACAATAGAAAAATAGTGATTATTACAAATATTTTAAAGGTAATACTGACATCCGGAGGTCGATTTTATTCAAAATAATTAAATAAAACTAAAATACCGACCTCCGGAGGTCGGTATTACCTTTAATTTTAATGAAAATAAAAGTAAAATACCGACCTCCGGATGTCGGTATTACCTTTAATTTTAATGAAAATAAAATTAATTATGTTAAATAAATAATACCGACCTCTGAATGTCGGTATTAATATTATTTTTATTTTATAATATAAATAAAATAATTAAATAAAAAATAAAAAATAAATACCGACTTCGGGAAGTCACTATGAGAATAATTTAAGGTAAATAAAATTAATTATGTAAATTTAATATTACCGACATCAGGAAGTCGGTATTAATTTGTTTTTTTTGTTTTTTATCTTATAAATAACTGTACTCCGGAGGACGGTTTATTTAAAAGTTATTAAAAATATTTCTTTTTTTCATTTTTTTATATTTAATTGACATAAATTTAAATTTTATTTTTTATTTACTAATTCGATACCGACTACAAGAGGTCGGTTTTTCTTAATTTTATTTTTTCTGGGAAAATTTCCGACCATCGGATGTCGGTATTTGGTTTTCTCGCATTTTTTCCCCAAATAAACCGACATGTATTAATTATATTCAATGATCATATATTAACTCATATGTACGTAATATACAACATATTCCATACTACTTGGTTATGGATTATATATCGATTGGTTAATTAGCTTTTGAATACGTACTATGTAGATACGTACATCACTAGACGAGACATATATTCAAGACGATGGATCATTATTATATATAATATATAGGACTTGGTTAATTACATTTCTCAATGATCGTATATTAACTCATATGTACGTAATAGATGACGTATCCATACTACGTATTTGGATATGTATTATCGATCGGTTAATTAGCTTTTGAATACGTACTATATATATATATATACATACGTATATACATCACTAGACGAGACATATGTATATTCAAGACGATGTATAAGTTATGAGGGAATCTATGTATTATCTTATACAGGATATAGAAGGTGGAATTATAAGTAATACTTGTATAATTAATACATGAATAACTAATCTCTACATAACTAATACATGTATAAATAATATATAGATTCCCTCATAACTAATATCTACATTACTAATACCTATATAACTTTAACTAGCTACCAAACGACCCCTTAGTGTTATAAACAATAGAAAAATAGTGATTATTACAAATATTTTAAAGGTAATACCGACATCCGGAGGTCGATTTTATTCAAAATAATTAAATAAAAGTAAAATACCGACCTCCGGGGGTCGGTATTACCTTTAATTTTAATGAAAATAAAAGTAAAATACCGACCTCCGGAGGTCGGTATTACCTTTAATTTTAATGAAAATAAAATTAATTATGTTAAATAAATAATACCGACCTCTGAATGTCGGTATTAATATTATTTTTATTTTATAATATAAATAAAATAATTAAATAAAAAATAAAAAATAAATACTGACTTCGGGAAGTCACTATGAGAATAATTTAAGGTAAATAAAATCAATTATGTAAATTTAATATTACCGACATCAGGAAGTCGGTATTAATTTGTTTTTTTGTTTTTTATCTTTCAAAAAACCGACATCCGGAGGTCGGTTTATTTAATAGTTATTAAAAATATTTCTTTTTTTCATTTTTTATATTTAATTGAGATAAATTTAAATTTTATTTTTTATTTACTAATTCGATACCGACTACAAGAGGTCGGTTTTTCTTTATTTTATTTTTTTCTTGGAAAGTTTCCGACCATCGGATGTCGGTATTTGGTTTTCCCGCATTTTTTTTCCAAATAAACCGACATCTTGAAGTCGGTTTTCTTAAGAAAATAAAATAATTTTTTGTTTTTAACAATACCGACTTCCGGAGGTCGGAAATTACCGACTTTCATAGGAGGTTGGTAATTTTGAGGTCGGTATTCACAGTTT
>QJPP01002066.1:0-218474 GCA_003996215.1 Jaltomata sinuosa | reverse complement strand
CCGTAATACTTTTCCTATGTGGTAGAATTGCTAGGAGTGGACTTGGGGAAAGGTTTGGAATGACTTAGGGAGGGTAGAATCCAGGGAAAAAGGGGGATTCTATGTATAGAAGTTCTTGGGTGTTGCTAAATTTACTGTTTTATGATCATGTGACCTTAATTTCCTAATTTTTATCCGTAAAAATGGTAGAACTATGAGAATTAATGGTGGAAAAGCCCAGAAAGAGGGTGGGATGATCATGGTTGGCCTGGGGTTTGGGATTTGGTGTAATCCGGGTAATGTACAGGCCTTGTTTATTAATTTAGTACTTGTATATTGTTTTAGACCGAGAACAAGCAAGAACTTTGGCGAACGAGAAAGCTCCGGTCGAGTAGAGCTTTGAATCATTTCGAGGTAGGTGATGGTTAGTGATTCCTGTGAATTTTGTATGTTGGTGTACTCTTATCTAAGTATTTGTATGAGATGCATTGCTTAGGTAATTGTTTAGGAATGTCTAAGGGTCCTGTTTTACAGTCTGGTGAATTGAACTGTGTGTTTGCTTATTGGTTTACAAGTTGATTATTCATTATTGTGACTGTGGATTGATTGACATTCGGTTGGCTCGGGTACCACGCCTGGTATGGAATAACACTAATGGTTGGCTCATGTACCACGCCTGGTATGGAATATACTAACGGTTGGCTCGGGTACCATGCCTGGTACGGGTTTACTTTACTGCATTTGTTGCATTGATATTGGTTGCATTATGGCATTTGGTATTGGTTCCATGAGTGGACCGGGTTGTGTTATTGAACTGTGATAGTTGCTTATGGTCATTGAGTGGCCGAGAATATGGTTATATCTGATTGAGTTGGTCTTGGTGTAGACCGAGTTGTTCGTTTAACACTTAGGTGTTGGTTAGAGGGGATCCCAGGGTAGGATCGGGATATATAAAAAGGATTGTTTACTGGTTATATTTGATTATTGATCATAGTCATAGAAAGGTGGATTACATGCGGGGACAAGTTAGGATGAGACTTGTAGTCTAGGGATGCCTCCTGTCTTGTTGCATGTTTTTCCTGTACTTACACTTGATTTGTTGTACTGTTAGAGTTTGCCTGTAATAGTCTCAAGTCATTTATGTCTTACTGGGACTGGTGGTTCAGTGCTCTAGCCGTTCGTTTGGTCTCTATGGCTGTTTTCCTGTTTAAAGCCTTAATTTAGGATATTGTTAACTTTGGTCAATATTCTTGGTAAACGTGCTTAGAATAAAATTTTGACAGTTTTTTTAGCTCTGGAGCATGGACTTTGGTCTAGATGGACCCTTGGTCGGGGTCTGGGAGTTTCTGGTTTAGTTTTGTGTTTTCTAGCCAATTGAACTTAGAAGTTTGACTTTGGTCAATATTTGGAGAAGACGTCCTCAGATAGAAATTCAGACAGCACTGTTAGCTCCAGAATGTCGACTTTGGGCTAGGGGGACCTTTGGTTCAGATCTAGAGGCTTCCAGACTCATTTTAGGCCATAGGGTTCCATTTTGGAAAAGTTGGCCTAAAGTTGATTTTTGGGCGTGGGGCTCACTTTTTATAATATTGACCTCTGTTGGGATTTTTATCAATTCCGTTGAGTCCAAAATGCTATTTTTAGTCAAATAGCTCAGCTTATTTGTGTTCGCAGGACCTCAAATTCATTCCCGGAGGTCCTTTCGAGAAAAATCTGTCAAGGTTGGCTTATGGCTGCTGCTGTTGCTGGTATAGGTGCCAGGGATGCGCCTGCGCCTGGGTGCCGCACCTGCATGCTGGACAGGCCTTGGGCACCAGCGCCCCTGCGTGTGCCAGCCCGCTTGGGCGCCAGTGCGCCTGCGAGGTGTGGCCGCTGCTGTGCCAGCGCGCCTGCATGACCGCCGGGGCGCCTGAGCGTGGAAACTTATAAGCTGTTGGCCTTTAATTTTCAGCTCATTTCCCCAACTTCCAAATCATTTTTCTCCTCCATTGTTGCTCCATAAATCACCAATTCTTCACCTGGTCTTTCCCTTAGCTTAGGGGATTAATTATTTCCGGTCCGTGCTCGTTCTAGGCCTTTTGAATTGGTAAGTTTTCTTGTTAAATTCCGTTAAGTTCCATATAATTTCCCTCTTTAAACCCTTTAGTTTTTGGGCCGTTTAATCCCTCATTCTTGGTTCATTTATGCTCAATTTTGGGGCATGAACTCCCGGGAACATGGGAAATATTATGATATTTTTCATTTCTAGCTCCAGGTTGTGGGGCCCATGGGCCTGCCGCTAATCAAAATTTTGACCCAACTATAATTATATCAATATAGGTATTGTTAGTCTTGTTTTAACGCGTAGATTAACTTCTTGATAGTTTTATTTTATTTTGGAGCTTCTCAAAGCAGTTCGAGCTTGGACATTGTTGTTTTAGCAGCTTGTCATCAGATGACAGGTAGGTTATGATTTAACTCTTCTAGACTTTGCATACATATGCTATAATTGTACTAATTAGCATCCTTGGATTGGGTTTATTAGCTTGGTACCCCAGACCTTGTTCGCTTTTTCATGTCCATTTTATTTTCACTCTGATGATTGTAGTATTTTTTGTAGTTGACCTGTGTGGCCTTGTAATTGACTCTGGACCATAGAAGGTGGGTTACCTGGGAATATCTGTGAGTCCCAAACATCGTTATTCGATAATTAAGTTGGTTATATGTGTTGTAGAGAGATTGGAGCCTATGCAGGGCCGATAGGTTGATTGTGAGTCGTTTGGCTACTGTTTGTGAGTGAGCATGCCATTCTCATGCATATAAAGAAGTTTTCCATATATCTTACTACTGTCTTGGCTTCGGGTTAACTATTGATGGTTTTCTAAACCTTGCATGGCCCCTAAGGCTCTTTTTTGGTAAAAATGGTTATGAAAGGTTTGAAATTATTTTCATGGATGTTCTTGGGGAAAGAGAGTTAAAAGGATGATTTCATCACTGTTTTCATACTTATACTAGACTCGGCTGGGCCGTAGTGCTAGATTTGATTTCTTATTGATTTGAGATAGTACTAAACTCGGACGGGCCGAGCATCAGACTTGCTTTAATACCATTTTAGATCCGGTTATGCTCGGGCACCCTTGATGGAGTTTCTGAAACTTGATTCACTGTTTTAGACCCGGATAGACTTTGGGCATGCATTTTTGAGATTTTGGCTACATATTTGGATCCAGATACACTCTGGACTGGTATATTAAGACTCAAGATTTAGTATGTGGTCGAGGACCTCCATGGACCTTCCCGATCTAGACCAGGGGCTACGTGCCAGGTATGCCGGATGAGGGGTATACGGTGTAGTTGAGGTATACGGGCCGTGTCATTCTATGAATCTTACCTACTGGACCCATAGGCACCGGAGGAGGTAAATATGGAGTTACTATTCCACCTGGGTTTCATTATTGCATCATGTCATTCATTTGCGTGAGATTCCACCCTTGTTTGCTATTTGCTGATTGTACACTCTGGTAGTATATGATGCCAGAAGGTTTTCTTCACTTATATGCATTTCTTGAGTGTATGGGTGCCCGTTGGGACTGCCAGTAGACTTATTTTTATTTTGTCGCGATATTAATTCTTATTATGGTTACATTCGATGATCGGTAATTGAGAATTCTATTATGTACGTTTGGTTCTCTTAATGGTTATACTTGGGCTATCAATTGATTATTCCTAACTTGAAAGTGGTATTACTAGCATGACTTGGTTATTAGTCTTGTTTTCGAGCATGATTATCGTTATCTCCTTTCCTTCTTCCCCTTTTACTTGAGGTTACTGATATACCGCCTTCTTCTTAAACTCTCTTTATATATATTGTTATTGCAAGGACCCCAGGTGCATTCTTCTTCCTTCACCTGTGTTCTGTGATGTATATGTCTAGTAGCTAGCCGAGCATGTTTGTTTTCTCCTTGTACTCCTTTTGTGCTTGCTTCCGTGAACCTATTCGTTGTTTTTGTGACTATTTGTTTCTCTTTTGCTATATTATTGATCTTATATATTATATGCGCCTAGTCGGCCTATAATACCTACTGGGTACCCGTTGCTTAGCAATTGGTGCTCATACTGCACTATGCAGCTTCCTGGTGCAGATCTTAGTGTGGGCCATCGCTGCTGATCCATTAGAGACTCGTGTGGGTTGATCTTTTGGACTATCTAAGATAGAGGGTGAGCTCTTGGCGACCAGAGCTTAGCTGTTATATCATCCCTTGTATTATGTACTCTTTTGTTGTTGAGAGACATATGTATATGTTCTTTTGGATCATTTGTACTCTGTATACTTAGTACTGACTCTTATACTATGATACCTGGTTTTGGGGTTTTGTTTTAGTTTCCGCTTATATATATATATATATATATATATATATATATATATATTTCTGTTGTTTATTTCTTTATTTATTTCCTTTGGTTCTGCTATTTATATAGTTTTTCTGCTTGCTTGTTAGATAGTAGCCTATTACTAACAGTTCCCGGCTACGGGAGTTGGTTCGCCTACTGGGGGTTGTAGGTGCCATCGTGACCGAGAAATTGGGTCGTGATAGCTTGGTATCAGAGCCTAGGTTCACCAGTGTCATCGGTATAGGAGCCAATGTCTAGTAGAGTCCTACGGATCAGGGCAGAGACGTTTGTACTCAATCTTTGAGAGGCTACTGTGACATCTTAGAAAATATGAATCTCTTCTTGCTTCTGTATCGTGCATCTTATCCTTGATGGGTTCCTGAAATCTCACTTGTTCTACTTCATTCTCCCGTAGATGGTTCGTACGAGATCATCAATATCAGGCGGGGGCGAGCCTTCGACTCCAGCACCCCTGACTCCAGCTAGGGGCTGGGGAGGTCACAGAGGTAGAGCTAGGGGACGTTCTCGAGCAGCGGCACCAGTTAGAGCTCCTAGGGTCGAGGTTGAGCCCGAGTATGAGCCCGAGATTATTCTAGAGCAGTAGCCTGCGGACCGGGGGAAAGCCCATGTACCACCAGTGCCAACACTAGTTTCTGTGCCAGCTTCAGCCCCAGCTCCTTCATCAGATATTCGGGGTTTACTTCTTCAGTTATTGGGTATGATAGAGGGACAACCTTACATACATCCGCTCATGGGGCAGCCTTGGGTGCACAGATTTCAGAAGCACAACCTGCTATTGCGGCTCCCCGTGCTGAGGTTCTTCCAGTTCCATCTGTTGCACAGCCTCTTGCACCTCGCCCAGCTATGACAAAGACAGAGCAGAAGGCTTTGGGTAGATTTCTGAAATTGGCTCCACCTAGATTTGCTGGTACACATGGTCAGGATCCACATGATTTTATTACTACTTCTGAGGAGATTCTACACCATTTGGATTTACTGGAGACTCACGAAGTTGGGTAAACTACCTAGCAACTGGAGGGCCCAACTAAGTTATGGTGGAGGGTCCAGATTGCTCGCAGACCATTTTAGTCTCCTCTGTTGTCTTGGTCAGAGTTCTATGAGGCCATTACCAAAAAAGAATATATTTGTGGTGGTTATATTGAGGGGTTATCAAAATTGCAATAAATTGTACTAAATTGCGAGGATATTCAAACCCCCACAATTTAATGTATTTTGTGGCGGGTTTTGGGTTATATTGCGGGAGTTTATTAAGACCCCACATATTATTTTATCATTATTGATAAAACATCTAATTTTCACAATTACTTATTTGGTATATTACCTTATGTTTTAAAAAATTCTTTTTCCAATTGCTCACCAAAAAGCTGGCGACAAATTCTCCCTCCATTTTCTTTTCAGTAAATTTTCTACCTCTTTTAATTTTTAACTTCTAGGTTTTATCGTCACTGTGGCTCAGCAGAACTACTCTTCTCTCAACTCAAAATTGATGAAATTGTAAGCCTCTTGTCTCCCTTCCTTTCAATTCATGTTTTAGGATGAAAAATTGATGTTAATTTTTATGGAGCTTTTGATGCTCGGTCGAGAAAGATCTATGGAAGACCTGACTTTTTTTAGAAAATTAATCTCCTACCCCCATTCATAAAAATTCTTTTCTCTTGTAAAAATAATCAACCCAGAAGACATAGTCTTTTTGTGCTTTTGCTATTGTTGTAAAAATTGTAAATTTTCTACCTCCTTTAGTGTATGAGTTTTCTTTTCATTGTTCAATTAGGGCTCCGAATTAGTTCTTGATGAGGTTCAATACTCTCCCAAGAAAACATAGGTCTTACTTTATCTTTTTTGAAAAAATATACACATTCCCTTATACACTAACATGTTCTTTTCTATATTTCGAGCATTTTCTCGTCTCGGGTGTTTTAAGAATCCCCTTCTTTTGCTATTATACTGTTAGGGTTTATTTGGTACAAGGGATAACTAATCCTGGGATTAATTTTTAGGTGAGCTTATCCTATGTTTGATCGAGATGAAATAACAATTCCGGAATAACTAATTTCAGGACAACTTATTTTCCAACCAAATAAGCTTTTAAAGGTTTGAGTTTTTGTTTGTTATCCTCTTTATTGATAAGTTTCTAGCTTACAATTGTTTGTTGTCCTCTCAACAAGGGGAATGAGTGTTAATCCTTGTCTAACAAATACTATTACATGTTGACACCAAAGACTAATTCAAGTTTTACGCACAGTTAGAAGATTGCTGATGGTTAATTGGTCAACCTATTTTGGTAGAACATCATCTAATAACATTTGCAGTTGGTTCTTAGTTTCCTTGAACTAAAGAAAGTAGTTAATTGTTACATACTCATCCTACTATATTTCATATTCGCAAATCTGCAATGAAAGCGTAATTTTCTATTGAGAATTAGATAAGAAGTTTTCTATTGGACCAAATTTTTATTAGATTGGAAGCACCCTGTATGTCTTAGTATTACCCTTATACTTGTTCTTCTCTTATATTTTCTTAATGTGTAGATAAGCTGGTAGATGAAGTAGATTTTACTGAGAATCAACTATCATTGTAAGGTATGGCTATATATCAAATATGTTTGTTACCTTTGTTATTTTGTTTATGATGCCACCCAAAACAGATTTTCCCGATGATTGGAAACTTTCATCAGAGTTTATTTTTACTTTGTTAAGGGTACAAATCTGTAGAGCATTATGGTACATGTTACTGGGAGAACTAACATGTTGTTTTTACAGGAAAGCATATCATGTACTTGTACATACGCTTAATTAGACAAGGCTTTTCTTTTAAGCTCATGGTTGTGTCTAATTCACGAATAAAAATTGGTTACTGTTTTTTTTGACTAAGTTGAGTATTAGTATTATTATAACAATAGTAGTACATGACATAGGAAAGTAAAAAAATAGTAATAATTGTGCAGGAGCGAAGTTTAAGAATAATCCTCTGATGTGCTTTGATATTTCACTAAGAAAGGTTATTAAATTTAATATTCAAACTAGTATTTGAGTGAACTGCCATCTTTTGTACGGAAAGTCAGTGATTTTAATTTGATTTTGCATTTGCAAGTCTAAGTCGATGCATATTTATGAAGCTATACTAGTGACTTTGGCTCTAGTTAATATTCACTTTAATCGTTAGTCATGAAATGTGCTACCAACTCTGTAAGATATCATTGAAATTCATTTGTGTCTTTTTATATGAGTAGTATAATATCTTCAAGTTCAGGTTGGAAGCTTGCTACTTCTTCATATTGCACATTTAAGAATGATTAATTTTTTTTAATTATCATGTGGTTCAGATACTCTATGACACTATGTGAACTGGACAGGAAGTCTGGAAAGAAGTAGAAGAATAAGTACTCATAAGAATGTGGACATTAGACCTTTACCAGAAAATTGATTCATGTTGGTTAATCTTAATTTGATTGTACAGTCATGCCAAAGGTTAAATGTTTTCAAAATCCATTAAGATCAGCTCATGCACCACATGATGCTAATGGACATTCTTCATCATCAACAAGCCCATATCAATCACATGCTATAGGTCCCTCAACATCAGTACAATCCCCTCCACATGATGCATCACATCCTTTGCTAGTTGATGAAGTCCAACAATAAGAACAAGCTCCAACTCAATCTTCTAATTCAAGTGCAAGATCTGAATCTGAATCACATTGGAGAGTACAGTCAATTGGTATTTGCCTTATATGTACTTTACTCGATTATGAGTACTTTATTTTTTTTCTTGTGATTGAGTAACTTCTTTTCTTATTGAAGACTTGAAAAAGAGTATCAAGAATATTAAGTTCAAGGTACACGAAGTCAACAACCTACCTTTAGGAGAACGTATAATTATGGACTTCAATGAATATGGCACAACAATTGGGACAACAGCAGAGTTGCTTGCAGGATATTGTGGAACATTTGCAACTGATTGCAATTTGTTCCCAATTAATTTTGACAAGTGGTTAGGTTGAGCAGGCATTCCGAAAAAGTACAAAGAAAACTGCTTTGAAACAATTTTAAAGGTACTAGTTCTGTTATACATATATTTATTTATTATTATTAGACTTTTATACATGTCTAGAAAGTAACTTTGTTTTACTCTTTGAAGCCTCTATTTTACTTTAGGACTACTGAAGCAGCTGCATACAAATTTTGTACTTCTAGAATTGGAAAGAAGTGGGCTACACATAGACAAAGGACGTATAATGAATTTAATGATCTAGCCAAAAGTATCAATGAAATGTTAAGTAATGTTCCAAGTGGTATAAACAAAGACTAGTGGCTAGTTATATTGCTTATCGGAAAAGACCATAGAAAATTGTAAGATTTTGACTTTTTTACTAAGTTTTACTGTCATTTTAACTAAACATTAGATAACTTTTTAAGTTGTAATTATTTTTGTTGATAGGAGCTTTGCAAAAAAAAACAAAGAGATCCGAAGCAAGCAAAAAATTCCACACTGGTGGTTCAAAATCATTAGCAAGAAGACAACATGAGATAGTATGTATAACAACTTACTAGTTTTTACTTTTTTCTCTAATTTAAATGTTCTATTATAATTTATTTAATACTTTTCTTTCTTAGTTTTTGGCAACCGGACAAAAATCTAGTTGGGGATAAATATATATCAAAACTCATAAAATGAAAATGTGGATCATTTGTAAATGAAGAGGTAAGAACTATAGGGGTAAGTTTAACTGCATCATACTATCTTTTACGTTTATTTTGTTGTGTTGATATTTTTCATCTCAATCGAAGTGTCTTCAATATTTCTTCTGATAATCAATTTTTTTTTATATAATCATACTATTCTCAAAAGTGACTTCCTGCTTGTAAAAGTGTAGTTTCTGCTCCAACCAGTAAAAAAGAAGAAGAAGAAAGAATTAGTAGTACAAATTTGAGGTTGTCATTGAGGAGTAGTTGTTGACATAACTTAGGTGTGTAGTGAGAGTATCACCACCATACCATTGGCTCTGAAAATAAGAGTAGGAGTTCATTTTAGAAGTTGTAGCTATGTTGGATAGGGTGTCATTTTGATGATTTTGTTTGAATCCAAACTTGAATGTGATAAGACTTCCCTTTTAATTTTCTGTGTCAGAATTACTATATATATATATATATATATATATATATATATATATATATATAGTACTCTATAAGGAATTCCTGAATACAAATCACACTAGGCAATACCCATATTTTCTCACATCATCTTGTGAAACACTTTTTTGCTTAAAGAAAGATATAAATGTTGTTAAACCACTTCCTCCACTCACATCATCATCTGGTCGATACTACACTTTATCACATTCTTTTACTTGATAGTTAGAGTATTGTGTTATCTGAATTGTCTAATATTATTGTATTTAGAATGAACATGTACTTACATGCTATTAAACTATACTAGGCATTGTGCGAAGTCTAAAATCTGTAGTATTTCCTGGGGTGAATAAGTATATCTCAATTCTCATTGATCTAACTATTTAGGATTGCACGAACCTAAAATTTGCAAGAGCTTTACGTAGGATTGATGGAGCTTGTAACGACCAGATTCATCGTTATTTCAGGAACCACGACGTCATGAAATTTCAAAACGAATCAAAATATTTTTGGTATTAAGTGGGGTGAATGACGGAAAATTTCAGATTTTTGGAAATTATATGGGCTGACGTCACTCCACTATAGCGGTATTTTATCCGCTATAGAAGAACCACTATGGCGGAAGGCCATCTGCTATAGCGGAATGACAGGAGGCAGTAGCCTCAGAACGAGTTTTATTAAAAGACTTCTCCTCCTCAGTTGAGAAACATATGAGGGTTCCTCCAAAAACCCTCCTATGCTGCTCCAAGGCTTGAGGACCATGAGGAGGAGGAATTCCAGCTAAAGGGGCACGAAACCATGGATTCGGGCATGCAGGATCGTCATGGAATGCCTTTGTGGAGCCAGAAAGGGCATGGAACAACTGCTGGACATCCAAGTAGGCTAGGTTTCTTCCAAAGAGTAGATTGACCACTTTTATTTTCTTATTATTGTGTAGAATGAAAAGGAGAATCCATGGTTAGGCCTTCGGGCACGGAGTCTGGAGGAAATTGTTGATTTGTTAGATTAGTTGGAATGGTAGAATCGGGATAGTGTGGTGATATTCTAGGCATTTCTTAATTTGTGTGATTTTGCTAATAAATGCGGGAACTAGAATATCGGAAGGTTCGAGGAACCGAAAAAGGGTTAGTAATTAACTAATGTGCAAGGAATGGAAGTTTCGAAAACTAATTGGTATAATTAGGATATTCGTTGGCTGTGTTCTAAGGCTGGGAAAGGTTTTCCCAGGTTGTATTTGGTCCTAGGAAGAGGGTCAGGAATAAATATAATTAACTGCATGTTTAAAGGAGCGAACCGGGGTTAGTCTTCGGACAGGATTTGACAGTTCATAGTGTACCCAGAATGGGGTAGGTGATGGTTTGATTCCTGTATGCTTGTGTGTTTGTGTACTCTTATCTAAGTTTTTGTATGAGGTGCATTGCTTAAGGGATGATTAGGAGTGTCTGATAGTCCTGTTTAACAGTCTGGTAAATTGAACGGTGTATTTTGCTTGTTGGTTTGCAAGTTGATTGTTTATTGTTGTGACTGTTGAATTTCTGTGTGACATTCGGTTGGCTCGGGTACCACGTCTGGTATGGGAATTACTAACGGTTGGCTCGGGTACCACGCCTGGTACGGGTATAATAAATGATTGGCTCGGGTACCATGCCTAGTACGGGAATACTAATAATTGGCTCGGGTACCACGCCTGGTACGAAATATACTAACGGTTGTCTTGGGTACAATGCCTGGTACGGGATACTAACTGGTTGGATCGGGTACCACGCCTGGTACGGGTTTACTTATTGCATTGCATTGTGTAATTGATTTTGTTCCATGAGTGGACCGGGCTGTGTTTATTATATTGTGAGTTTGGTCTTGGTATAGGTCGGGTTGTTATATTATATTGTGAGTTTGGTCTTGGTGTAGGTCGTATTGTTATATTATGTTATTAGTTGGTCTTGGTGTAGACCGGGTTATGATGTTGGTTATTAGTTGGGTCTTGGTGTAGACCGGGCTATTATGTTGGTTATTAGTTTGGTCTTGGTATAGGCCGGGTTATTATGTTAATTATTAGTTGGTCTTGGTGTATGCCGGGTTATGATGTTAATTATTAGTTGGTCTGGGTATAGGCCGGGTTATTATGTTGATTATTAGTTGGTCTTGGTGTAGACTAGGTTTGTCACGTTAACAGCTAGACGTGTTAGGGGGATCCGGGTGGGTTCAGACAATTTAAAAGAGGTTATGTGCTCATAAATTAGTGTCATTAAGTGTACTAATGGCGGTCATGAATTATCATGGTTAATGAGCTAAGGGTGGGTCTTGGTGTAAACTGGGGTAGTCTGTTGAACACTTAGGTGTGGATGGAGGATCCTTAGAGGGTCTAGGTTATGTGATCTAAGAAGGGATTTAGGTGTATCTCTATGGTGGTCATTGAAGGTGTCAATGGTTGCTAGGTGAATTGCATGTGGTTGGTAAATATAGAGGAAGACTGAGAGTCTGGGTGTGGTTATTGGTTAATACAACCAGGTGGTAAAGCTGTCCTAGAGGTCCTGGAAAGTTCGGACAATGGTAGGTAATACTTTGGGTATAAGTGGTTTGGTTGGGTAGTTGGCCGGATTTAGTCTGGATATTTAGTCAAGGTAGTTGACTAGGGTAAAGGTTAAAGGTGACTTGGGAAGTCTAGGTGACAAGGCGACTCTGCGAAATCTAGTTATGAGTGAGACTTGGGAAGTCCTAGATGTCAGGGTCAAGTCTAGGGTGGTGGAGTTGGCAGCGAAAGGTTAGGAAGGCCGGTTCTGAAAGAGAGGATTAATAAAAGTGATGTTGAAATGGGTGAAGCATTTACCTTGTGCATTTTATCTTGATTTTTATATGATGGTAGGAGTGAATTCGGGTCAGCCGATGATGCCTACCTGTACGCGTGTTTGTACTGATTCTACTCTTGCTATACCTTTTTGTGTATAGTCTAGTTGCATGGTTGGTGACATTTCACAGGTTCAGGATTGCGGTGATCTTCCAGCAGCTCCTACTTCCTTTTATGGTGGGAGTTGTGTCCATCTTATGTTATAAGCTCATCTAGTAGAAGCTCTTGTACCGGCTTAGACTAGGTTATGGGGAGGTTGTGTTATATTGTTAGTAAATTTCCGCAAGTTCTAAGAGTTTTTATTCTTCAAAGGTTGTTGTATAAGGATTTTTTTCCAAAAGTCAGTAAAAGGATTTCTCATGTATAAAAAGGAATTTACTAAATTGTTATTTTCTTTTTTGCATTGCATGTTGGTTCGGGTGGTAAGAGTTCTCCTATCTAGGTGGATTAGAGTAGGTGCCCGCGCGGCCTGGTAGTTGGGTCGTGACAAATGGTATCAGAGCCCAGGTTACTGATCCCCCAGTACAAGAGCAAAATGTCGAATAGAGTCCCGCGGATTGGTGTGTTGACGTCCACATCTAATCCTAGGGAAGCTTTGAAGCATTCTAGGAAACATTGCTCTTCTTTCATTCCTTTTCGTGCAGTTTCGTTACTTGCTTGTATGGGTTGAGTCTAATTGGTATCTCTCGATTTCAATTGGTATCTCAACAAGGTGAAGGATGTCATTGGACTCCGGGTACGACAAACAAGCAAGAAGGATTGTAACTGGGAAGGTTCCAATTGGTATGTGGCCGGGGAGGCTATGTAAAGGTACGGATGGATCGGCTAATGGTCATCCATGAGGCGAATAAAAGGTAATGAAACTGATTTGATTGAGTGTTTAAGCTGGAGACTGGAGATTGTGCTTATGTGTATCGTTGTTGTTTTAATAACTGCAAATGTGTGGTGTACAATTGTTTGATTTGATGTGAATATTTTGATCTGGGAAGAGTCATAACTTGATTTTGTGTGCTTTGGTTGGTAATAACTTTCTATGTGTGCTTGAAGTGATCAGTAAAGTGGTATTACAATTTGGAAATGGACTTGCCATTGGTAAAAATGGTAAGGGAACAAGGCTTATGACTGTAAGAAAACTCCGGTTTGGTAAGGTAGAAGTCCCAAAGGGAAAACACGGTGTAGTGTTTGGTAATATAATGTTCGATATATCATTGTTTAGGGTGTAATTGCCCAGGTTAAGATTTATCTCGGGTTAGGAGTTAAAATTTTAACGCGAGGCTAGTCTCGGATGATTTCTGAGCAAGGTCTGATCTAGGGCAATCCGGGTGAGGATTGGGTAACGTGTCTTGTATTGAGCTATTTTTCCTTTTAGCTAAGACATAAAAGAGTTCGGGGGAATTTTTGGAATTGAATTCGGGTAAGTAGAACTCTCAGTATGAAGGTTGACGTGAAGGGGTTGTTTCGGAACGTCAGGAATTTAAGTGTGTTGTAAATTGGGCACTTTTGGGGAGCTTTACGACTTTCTGTCCCATTTGAACCGCCATAGCGATTGACACATCGCTATTGCGACCTCCGCTATAGCAGAGAAATTACCGCTATAGCGGAAGTCAACGGTTGTCAGCACTATAACATGGGAATTAAGTTTTGGTCCGTTATATTTGAAACTCTTTTGCCCTGGTATTTCAATGAGGTCCCAAATTTCTTGGGCACTCGAACAGGAGTAATCTAACTGGTCTCGTGCAACTCGAAGGAAGAAATTCCTTGACAAAGCAGAATTGAATTAAATTTCGGTTGAGCTTGGGTACACCTGGGGGATTTGAGAGTTTAGTGGTTCGTGTAAGGCTATTTCTACACTTCCATGGCAGAGCATTAAGGTTCTAAGGGCTGGTTCATTCTTTTTCTTCTACCTTAGAGATCGTTCAGGGACGAACGATAGGTAAATTGATATTTGTTGTAACGACTGAATCCGTCGTTATTTCAGGAACCACGATGTCATGAGATTTTAAAAAGAATCAAAATATGTTTGGTATTAAGTGGGCTGACATGACGAAAAATTTCAGATTCTTGGAAATCATCCGGGCTGACGTCACTCCGCTATAGCGATATTTTATCCGCTATGGCGGAAGGCCATCCACTATAGCGGAACGAAGGGAGGCAGTAGCCTCAGAACGAGTTTTATTAAAAGACTTCTCCTCAGTTGAGAAACATACGAGGGTTCCTCCAAAAACCCTCCTATGCTTCTCCAAGGCTTGAGGACCATGAGGAGGAGGAATTTCAGCTAGAGGGGCACGAAACCACGGATTTGGGCCTGCAGGATCATCAGGGAATGCCTTCGTGGAGCCAAAAAGGGCATGGAACAGCTGCTCGGCATCCAGGTAGGCTAGGTTTCTTCCAAAGAGTAGATTGACCGCTTTTATTTTCTTATTATTGTGTAGAATAAAAGAGAGAATCCATGGTTAGGCCTTTGGGCATGGAGTCTGGAGGAAATTGTTGATTTGTTGGATTAGTTGGAATGGTAGAATCGGGATAGTGTGTTGTGATATTCTAGGCATTGCTTAATTTGTGTGATTTTGCTAATAAATGCGGGAACTAGAATATTGGAAGGTTCGGGGAACCGAAAAAGGGTTAGTAATTAACTAATGTGCAAGGAACGGAAGTTTCAGAAACTAATTGGTATAATTAGGATATTCGTTGGCTGTGTTCTAAGGCTGGGAAAGGCTTTCCCAGGTTGTATTTGGTCCTAGGAAGAGGGTCAAGAATAAATGTAATTAACTGCATGTTTAAAGGGGCGAACCGGGGTTAGTCTTCGGACGGGATTTGACGGTTCATAGTGTACCCAGAATGGGGTAGGTGATGGTTTGATTCCTGTATGCTTGTGTGTTTGTGTACTCTTATCTAAGTGTTTGTATGAGGTGCATTGCTTAGGGGATGATTAGGAGTGTCTGATAGTCTTGTTTAACAGTCTTGTAAATTGAACGATGTATTTTGCTTGTTGGTTTACGAGTTGATTGTTTATTGTTGTGACTGTTGGATATCTGTGTGACATTCGGTTGGCTCGAGTACCACTCCTGGTACGGGAATTACTAATGGTTGGCTCGGGTACCACACCTGGTATGCGTATAATAAATGGTTGGCTCGGGTACCACGCCTGGTACGGGAATACTAACAGTTGGCTCGGGTACCACGCCTGATACAAAATATACTAACGGTTGGCTCAGGTACCACGCCTGGTACGGGATACTAACTGGTTGGCTCGGGTACCACGCCTGGTATGAGTTTACTTATTGCATTACATTGTGTAATTGATTTGGTTCCATGAGTGGACCGGGCTGTGTTTATAAATTGTGATATTGCATTTTGGTTTTGGTGTAGGCCGGGTTATTATATTGTGAGTTTGGTCTTGGTATAGGCTGGGTTGTTATATTATATTGTGAATTTTATCTTGGTGTAAGTCGGGTTGTTATATTATGTTATTAGTTGGTCTTGGTGTAGACCGGGTTATGATGTTGGTTATTAGTTGGGTCTTGGTGTAGATCGGGTTATTATGTTGGTTATTAGTTTGGTCTTGGTGTAGATAGGGTTATTATGTTAATTATTAGTTGGTCTTGGTGTATGCCGAGTTATGATGTTAATTATTAGTTGGTCTGGGTATAGGACGGGTTATTATGTTGATTATCAGTTGGTCTTGCTGTAGACCGGGTTTGTCATATTAACACCTAGACGTGTTAGGGGGATCCGGGTGGGTTCAGACAATTTAAAAGAGGTTATGTGCTCATAAATTAGTGTCATTAAGTGTACTAATGGCGGTCATGAATTATCGTGGTTAATGAGCTAAGGGTGAGTCTTGGTGTAGACCGTGGTAGTCTGTTGAACACTTAGGTGTGGATGGAGAATCCTTGGAGGGTTCGGGTTATGTGATCTAAGAAGGGATTTAGGTGTATCTCTATGGTGGTCATTGAAGGTGTCATGTTAGGTGAATTGCATGTGGTTGGTAAATATAGAGGAAGACTGAGAGTCTGGGTGTGGTATTGGTTAATATAACCAGGTGGTAAAGCTGTCCTAGAGGTCCTGGAAAGTCTGGACAATGGTAGGTAATACTTTGGGTATAAGTGGTTTGGTTGGACAGTTGGCCGGATTTAGTCTGGATATTTAGTCAAGGTAGTTGACTGGGGTAAAGGTTAAAGGTGACTTGGGAAGTCTAGGTGACAAGGCGACTTGCGAAGTCTGGGTGACAAGGCGATTCTGCGAAGTCTAGTTATGAGTGAGACTTGGGAAGTCCTAGATGTCAGGGTCAAGTCTAGGGTGGTGGAGTTGGCAGCGAAAGGTTAGGAAGGTCGGTTCTGAAAGAGAGGATTAATAAAAGTGATGTTGAAATGGGTGAAGCATTTACCTTGTGCATTTTATCTTGATTTTTATATGATGGTAGGAGTGAATTCGGGTCAGCCGATGATGCCTACCTGTACGTGTGTTTGTACTGATTCTACTCTTGCTATACCTTTTTGGGTATAGTCTAGTTGCAGGGTTGGTGACATTTCACAGGTTCAGGATTGCGGTGATCTTCCAGCAGCTCCTACTTCCTTTTATGGTGGGAGTTGTGTCCATCTTATGTTATAAGCTCATCTAATAGAAGCTCTTGTACCGGTTTAGATTAGGTTCTGGGGAGGTTGTGTTATATTGTTAGTAAATTTTCGCAAGTTCTAAGAGTTGTTATTCTTCAAAGGTTGTTGTATAAAGATTTTTTTCCAAAAGTCTGTAAAGGGATTTCTCATGTATAAAAAGGAATTTACTAAATGGTTATTTTCTTTTCCGCATTGCCTGTTGGTTCGGGTGGTAAGGGTTCTCTTATCTAGGTGGATTAGAGTAGGTGGCCGCACGGCCCGGTAGTTGAGTCGTGACAGAGCTTTAGTTCTCAATAATAATATTCCATTGATATTCATTAGCCTACTTTTTCTTATCATCTTAAAATACAGCCACCTCTAATGCATTAGGAACCGCGATAGTAATATTTACAAATTAGCTGCCCTCTACCAATGGTTGTTGTTTAGAAATATGTCTGGTAGGTAAAGAGGTGCGGGTAGAAAAGGGAATAAGGCGGGCTGGTGATCTGGGTCATATATATAAAAATGACACACACTAGCTACAATCAGAGTGACTAGCTACTATTAATGTTGATATATATATGTTGTATATAGTGGGCTGGTATGTATGTATATATTGGAAGGGCAAGGATAGGAGCCCAATATATGTATGTATATATTGTCGTTGCAGCAGATCTCAGAAAATAACCAAACTCGAAGCAATTACTGCACAATAGTACCAACAGTGAAAGACAAGGGTGATCTCCAAATGGGTACAAAGAAAGTTGCTGGATTATGAATATCCAGAGAAATAACAATAATTTTTTTTGACATACCTTGGGTAAAATGAGTATAACTTGTAAAGAGAGAAACAACTAGGGGAATAGGGAATTTAATTTCCTTCACCAAATCTTTGATTATAAATAGGCTCACAATTTTGAATGTCTGCATTTTAAAAGTATATGTGTATAACTCTTGATTCCTTTTTTTTTCTGATTCTATTAACGCGTCCAGTCGATCTCTTGTTTGTTTGGTATGGTGTTACTATAATTCAAATTTATTATCTTTCATCTAGATCCCTATTGAGAAGTATTGTGGTTGATCCAATTCTTTTTTTATTTACTAACTAACAATTTGTCTATTCTAGGAACAAATTGAGTCAAACAATACTCAATGCATTAAATCTGAACCTTCCCCTAATGATATTATTGGAAAGTTATGTGGGGCAGAGCACTCAGGGAGGGTACGATGCATGGGAATGGGAGCAGCTTCTTCAAATACTTTCAAGAACACTAAACGACTTATTAATCTGACTGATGTGTCCTTATCTAACCCTGGAGAGTCATCTTCAACTAATAAATATTTACATCAAAAGGTCTCTCGTTTGGAATACCAATTAGAAGGAACTTTGAATGCGTTAAAGGCTTACATGATATCAAAGGAAGGAAGTGTTCCAGATGAATTTGTCTGTTTGTTTGCTCCTCAACCACAGGTAAGAATAAGTATACAACTACTTATTGGTGATTTGTAGATTTTTAATTAAATATTTTTTTCTCAATTTCAGTCGAATAATTTCGAGAATGAGCCTACTTCACCAGTGGATATAAGAGGATCATCAGGTGGAGCCTACTTCACCAGTTGATATAAGAGGATCATCAGGTGGCAACAACGTGAATCACCAAGAAGATACTTGGATCTTTATGTTTGTTATTGTGGGATCACTTTTATTTAATGAATTTAAAGTACTATTGTTTTACCTACAGTGGTTTAACTTTAATTTAAAACATGGTATTTGAATTTGTGACTTTTGATGTTATTGACATTTTTAATGCAATTTAATTTATATTTTATAAGTTATTTATGTGTTTGCTCTAATTTAATCATACAGTTTAAATATTACATATTAATTAGAAGAAAAAATTATGTTGACAATCAATTTATGGCAGTAATTAAATCGTCAACAATTGATTTTTTTTAAAAATGAAATCATATTGTGGGGTTTAAAACCATCACAACTAACTTCACAAAACTCCCATAATTTGAGAACTCATTTTGTGGCGGTTTTTATTGCAATTGTGGCATTTTTAAAGAACTGCCACAGTATTGCCCATGGCAAGTATAAAAGTGGCATTTTTCAAAACTGCCGCAACGTGTTTTGTGGGAGTTAAAAACAGCCACAACATGATAAAAAAACCGCCACAAATTAACCCTTTTTAGTAGTGGGCTTTCATGGCTAAGTTCTTGCCACAAAGCGATAGGGAGCATCGTGGAGAGCAGTTTACCAGACTTATACAGGGATCTATAATCGTATCTGAGTACGAGACTCGCTTCCACCAGCTTTATCCATTTGGGGCTATGATCAAGCCTACTGAGCCCGACAGAGTCTATAGATTTGTTTAGGGATTGCAGACAAGCTTAGACAGCCAGCTGAGATATTAGTTGTCAATGGTCGATCATTCCAGGCTATTGCAGACTATATTTGTACCGTGGAGGATTTGCATCTTCTTGATTCGGGGGCCAGAGATAAGAGGCCTCGACACCAGGGTAGCTACAATGGTTCCCATCACAGTGGTAGAGGTTCAGGTCAGTGGGGCCGAGGTTATCAACCACAACAGCACAAGGGTCAGTCCAGTCAACCGGTTCAGGTTTCGCTTCAGGCTTCTGGTAGTTCTCAGTTTGAGCAGGGTCAGAGTAGCCAGCAGGGTTACAGTGGTCAGACTCCGAGGGGTTCAATTTCTGGGGCATGAGGCCGTGGTGGCCACACTGGTGCAACTAGTTCATCCAGGAAGGGTAGGATATCATGGAATTGTTATGAGTGTGGGGTCATCAGACACTATGCTAGAGATTGCCCCCAATGAGGTACAACTCAGCCAGCCGACTCAGCCTATCTGTACAGTTCTAGAGGGGGTGGTGGTCAGGCTAGAGGTGATGCCCCCCGTGGCAAGACAAGTGGTAGGGATGGCGGTGGGGTAGGAGATGGTCGTCATCAGTTTTATGCGGTTCCTGGGAGATCGGAGGCAGAGGCCTCGGATGCTGTGATCACAAGTACGATTTTTGTATGCCGTCAGTCAACTTTGACTTTATTTGATTCTAGATCTACTTACTCATATGTTTCTGTCTACTATTTGCCTTGTTTGGGGTTGGCTAGTAAGCTATTATCTGTGCATGTATCTGTTTCGACCCCAGTAGGAGATTCTTTAGTAGTGGATCGGATTGTGATATCCTGTATGATTTCTGTTAAAGATATTGAGACTTGGGGTGATTTGATAATTCTTGATATATTAGACTTTGATGTGATTTTGGGCATGGACTGGTTATCTCCTCACCGTGCAGTTTTGAATTGTTATTCCAAGATCGTTATCATAGCCGTGCCCGACGTATCCCCGATCGTGTGGCAGGGTTTTGTTAGCCGCGCACCGTCTGGGATCATCTCTTATCTTCAATTTAGGAAGTTGATTTCTCACGGGTGTTTGGCTTATCTAGCATATGTCTGAGATGCTAGTGCCGACCTTCTTCCCATGAGTCGATTCCTATGGTTAGAGATTTCCTAGATGTGTTACCGACCTGCCAGGCCTTCTACCTAAGAGAGATATTGATTTTGCTATTGAGTTAGAGCCGGGCACCAGGACCTAGGGGTGACAAATGGGTGAATTTGGTTGGATTTGGATAGGTTGAAAATGATTTGAGCAAAAATGGGTAATTACTCAATCCGCCCATATTTTATATGGGTAAATATGATTTGGGTAGTTAATGGATGGATTGGATACGGGTTTACCCATATTTCAACCACATTAATTGGAAAATTAAAAAATGAATTTATATATTTTAAGTTTCTAATATAATTTTTTATTCTATCTACTCCTACCCCTACCTCCAACCCACCCACCCCCTAATTTTATTTTATTTTTTCTACCCCTCCTCACCCTCACCCTGCCTTCATCCCCCCCTCCCCTCCCCTCACTCTGCCTTCATCCTCCCTCCACCCCCACCTCCACCCATCCACCCCCAATTTTTTTTATGTTTTTCAAAAAACATACCCCCTCCCCTCCTTGCCCCACACCTCTACCCCCCACTTCCCACCCATTGCCCAACCCCCACCTTCCACCCACTCACCACTAATTTTTTTGTTTTTCCAAAAGAAAAAGTTTTTTTTTATTTTTTTCAAAATTTTTTTTTACCCCCTCCCCCCCCCCACCCCCTCCCTGGGTACTCCCCACCTTCCACCCATCTACTCCTAATTTTTATTTATTTTTCCAAAAAAAATTTATGTTTTTCAAAACAAAAAAATTCTATCCACCACCACCACCCCACCTCCGCCTCCACCCATACACCCCCAATTTTTGTATGCCTTTTCAAAATAAAAATAGTTTCTTTTTATGTTTTTCAAAAAAATAAAAAATTACTCCCTTCCCCCACACCTTCCACCCACCCACTTCTAATTATTCTTTTCCAAAAAAATAATAATTCTTGCCCCCCTCCCCAACTATCCCACCTCCGTCTCCACCCATTCACTCTCAAATTTTTGTATATTTTTTCAAAAAAAATTAAATTTTTTCATATTTTTTAACACAAATTATATTTTTTCCTGCCACCCCACACCCCCCATCTTAGCCCCACCCACCCTCTATTTTTTTTATAAAAATAAATTAATATTATTTTTTTTACTTTTTAGCACAATTAAGAATTTTGAGTAGAAGTGAGTGACTATTATGAGTCTATATGGATACCCATATTTTACTCATTTTGATCATATTTGTAGAGGCTCTTAAAATAGCTTGAAGCCCATATTTACTCAATTAAAATATGAGTGATCCAAGCCATTAAATATGAGTTAAATGGACTCATTTCATTAATATGGGCTGAAATTGCCATCCCTACCAGGCCCATTTCTATTTCTCCTTATCGTATGGCTCCAGCTGAGTTTAGAGAGCTCAAGGAGAAGCTCCATGACTTGTTAGCTAAGAGTTTCATTAGGCCATAGTGTGTCACCTTAGAGTTCTCCTATTCTATTTGTGAAGAAGAAAGATGGGTCGATGCGGATGTGTATTGATTATAGGCAGCTGAATAAAGTGACTGTAAATAATAGGTATCTAATGTTGCGCATAGATGACTTGTTTGATCAACTTCAGGGTTTAGCCGTGTTTTGAAAGATAGATTTAAGGTCATGCTACCACCAGTTGAGGATTAGGGCGAAGGACATTCCTAAGACAACATTCATGATACATTATGGCCATTATAAGTTCCTGGTGATGTCTTTTGGGTTGAGTAATGCCCCCGCAGCTTTCATGGACTTGATCCACAGGGTGCTTAGCCCTTATTTAGACTCGTTCATGATAGTATTCATTGATGACATCCTGATATACTCACGGAGTAGACATGAGCATGAGCAGCACTTGATGATTATACTCCAGACTTTGAGAGATCATCGGCTTTATGCCAAGTTCTCAAAGTGCGAGTTTTGGCTTGAGTCGATTGCCTTTCTAGGGCATGTGGTGTCTAAGGATAGGATTAGAGTGGACCCGGGTAAGATTTGAGCGGTTCGGATGGGCCTAGACCTACTACTCCTACCGAGGTTCGCAACTTTATTGGGTTAGCAGGGTACTACAAGAGGTTCGTCGAGGGATTTTCTTCCATAACAACATATTTGACTAGGCTGACTAGGAAGGATATCATATTTCAGTGGTCGGATCATTGCAAGGATAACTTTCAGAGGCTTAAGACCTTATTGACTTCCGCTCTAGTGTTGACTTTGCCAGTTGAGGGTCAAAGATTCTCGGTATAATGTGATGCTTCAGGGGTTGGTCTTGTTTATGTATTGATGCATCAGGGTCGTGTGATAGCATATGCATCAAGACAGTTAAAGGTTCACGAGTGCAACTACCCTACTCATGACTTGAAGTTGGTGGCGGTAATCTTCGCACTAAGATGTGAAGGCACTACTTATATAGGATTTACTGTGAGATCTTCACCGATCACCGTAGTCTTTAGTACATTACAAGTTAGCGAGAGTTGAACTCGAGGCGAATGAGATGGATTGAGCTACTGAAGGACTATGACTTCACCATTTTATATTATTCGGGCAAGGCAAACGTGGTAGCAGATGCCTTGAGTTGGAAGGCAGTGAGTATGGGTAGCCTAGCTTCACTTTCAGTTTTAGAGCGATCGTTGGCCTTGGACATCCATTCCTTGGCTAACCATTTGGTTAGGCTTGACTTGTCGGATCCTAGCAGAGTTCTCGCCAGTATTGAGGTTCATTCTACCTTGGTTGATCAGATTTAGAGCCGTCAGTTTGAGGATCAGTGGTTCTGTGACCTTCGTGATCAGGTTGTTCAAGGTGAGGCCAGCTGGGCTACTCTAGATCCAGATGGTGTTCTGAGGTTTGATAGTCATCTTTATGCTCTGAGAGTTGATGATTTGATTCAGTTGCTTCTCCATGAGGTGTATTATTCTAGATATTCCATCCATCCTGGCATAGCCAAGATGTATAGAGCATTGAGACAGCTTTACTGGTAGAGCGGTATAAAGCAGGATGCAGTGGAGTTTGTATCTTGGTGCTTTAACTGTCAGCAGGTGAAGTTCGAGCACATAATACATGGTGGATTGATGGAGAGACTTCCCATTCCTGAGTGGAAATGGGAAGGGATAATTATGGACTTCATAGTTAGGTTGCCACGTACTTCTAGAGGATTTGATTCTATTTGGGTGATTATCGATTGGCTGACTAAGTCAACGCACTTCCTGCCGATTCAGACTACTTATAGCGCAGAGAGGTTAGCTCAGATTTACCTTCGTGATATCGTTCGTTTGCATGGGGTCCCAACTTTTATCATTTTAGACCGTGACACTTAGTTCACATCTCAATTTTGGAGGGTTATTCACCGAGATTTGGGTACAAAAGTTTAGCTTAGTACCATATTCCACCCTCAAACAGATGTCCAGTCTGAGAGGACTAGTCAGGTCCTGGAGGACATTCTTCGGGCTTGTGTTCTTGACTTTAGAAGTTTTTGGGATCAGTTTGTGCCTTTGGCCGAGTTTGCTTATAATAAAACTTTCTATACGAGTATTGGTATGGAATATTTTGAGGCTTTGTATGGGAGGCATTGTAGATAGTTGATTGGTTGGTTTGATGGTTTAGAGTCTAGGCCACAAAATACACATTTGCTTTACGATTCCTTAGACAGAGTCCGAGTGATTTAGGACAGAGTTTGGGTAGCTCAAAGTAGGCAGAAGAGGTACGCTGATCGTAGACTTCGTGCCTTAGAGTTCAGTGTTGGGGACTTTGTGTTTCTCCGTGTATCGCCCATGAAGGGCGTGATGAGATTTGGTAGGCGGGGCAAGCTTAGCCCAAGGTACATTGGGCCGTTTGAGATTCTTCAGAGGGTTGGTAGTATTGCCTATATGCTAGCTTTGCGTCCGATGTTTTTAGCTATGCACCTAGTTTTCCATGTATCGATGTTACAACAGTATATCCCTAACAAGTTTCGTGTATTGTAGTGGGATACGGTTCAGCTGGATGAGAGTTTAGCCTTTGTTGAGAAACCGGTAGCTATTCTAGCCAGAGATGTCATGAGGTTGAGATCTAGAGAGATTCTGGTTGTTAAGGTTCAGTGGAGGCACCGTCTAGTTGAGGAGGCTACCTGAGAGACCGAGAGAGAGATGCGGAATCAATATCCATAATTGTTTGAGCCTTCAGGTACTCCCTTGTTCTTGACTTTCGAGGATGAAAGTCCTTTTTAGTAGTGGATGATGTAATGATCCTTCTATTTATTCCTGTGTTTATTCTTTCTTTGTATTGTTAGAGCTTGCCTGTAGCGGCCCCAATTCATTTATGGCTTGCTGGGACTGGTGGTTTGGTGCCCTGGCCGTTCGTTTGGTCTTTATGGTCGTTTCCCTGTTTTAGAGCCTTAACTTAGAATATCATTAACTTTAGTCAATATTCTTGGTAAATGCACTCAGAATCAAATTATGACAATTTTGTTAGCTTTAGAGCATGGATTTTGGTCTAGATAGACCCTTGGTCTGGATCTGGGAGCTTTTGATTTGGTTTTGTGTTGGTTTTTGTGTTTTCTATCTAGTTGAACTTGGAAGTTTCACTTTGATCAGCATTCGGAGAAGACGGCCTTGGATGAAAATTCTGACAGTGCTGTTAGCTCTGAAATGTTGACTTTGGGCTAGGGGGACCTTTGGTTTGGGTCCCGAGGCTTTCAGACTCGTTTTAGGCCATGGGGTTTCATTTTGGAAAAGTTGGCCTAAAGTTAATTTTTTGGCGTGGGGGCCACTTTTCATTATATTGACCTCCGTTAGGATTTTCGTCAATTCTATTGAGTCTGGAGTGCCAGTTTTAGTCAAATAGCTCAGCTTGTTGGTGTTCGCATGACCCCAAATTCATTCTCGGAGGTTTGTTCGAGAAACATCTGCCAAGGTTGGCTTATGGCTGCTGCTATTGCTGGTATGGGGGCCAGGGCGTCGCCTGGGCCGCACCTACACCTGGGCACTGCACTTGCGTGCCTGCCAAGAATTTGGCACCAGCGCCCCTGTGCATGACAGCCCATGGCCGCCGAGGCGTCTGAGCGTGGCAGCTTATAAGCTGTTGACCTTCAAATTTCCAGCTCATTTCCCTAACTTTCAAATCGTTTTTCTCCTCCATTGTTGCTCCATAAATCACCATTTCTTCACCTGGTCTTTCCCTTAGCTTGGGGGATTAATTTTTTTCCAGTCCGTGCTCGTTCTAGGCCTCTTGAATCGGTAAGTTTTCTTGTTAAATTCAGTTAAGTTCCATATAACTTTCCTCTTTAAATTCCCTAGTTTTTGGGCTATTTAAGCCCTTATTCTTGGTCCATTTCTGCTAAATTTTGGGGCATGAACTCCCGAGAACATGGGGAACATCATTTCTGACTTTGAGTTGCGGGACGTATAGGCCCGCCAGTGACCTGAATTTTGACTTGGCTATAATTATAGCAATATGGGTATCGTTAGTCTTGTTTTAACGCATAAATTGCATCTTGATTGTTTGATTTCATTTCGAAGCTTCTCGAAGCGGTTCAGGCTTGCACATCGTCATTCTAGCATCTTGTCATCGAATGACAGGTAGGTTACGATTGAAATCTTCTATACTTTGCGTATATAGGCTATATTTTTACTAATTAGCATCATTGGGTTGGGTTTATTAGCTTGGTACCCAAACTTTGTCTGCTTTTCATGTCCGTTTTATTTTCACTCCGATGATTGTAGTATTCATTGTAGTTGATAGTATCACCCTTGTGGTCTTGTGTGTCCTTGTAATTGACTCTGGACCATAGAAGGTGGGTTACCTGGGAATGTTCGTGAGTCCCGGATATCGTTATTCGATAATTAAGCCGGTTATATGTGTTGTAGAACGATTGGAGCCTTTGCAGGGCCGATAGGTTGATTGTGAGCCGTTGGCCTACTGTTTGTGAGTGAGTATGCCATTCTCATGCATATAAAGAAGTTTTACACATATCTTACTACTGTTTTGGCTTCGGGCTGACTATTGATGGTTTTCTAAACCTTGCATGGCCCCGAGGGCCCGTTTTCGGTAAAAATGGTTGTAAAAGGTTTGGAGTTATTTTCATGGATCTTCTTGGGGTAAGAGAGTTAAAAGGATGATTTCATCATTGTTTTCATACTTATACTAGACTCGGCTAGGCCGTAGTGCTAGATTTTATTTTCTATTGATTTGAGATGGTACTAGACTCGGACGGGCCAAGCATCAGACTTGCTTTACTACCATTTTAGACCCGGTTATACCCAAGCACCTGTAACACCCCAAAAATTCTAAGCTAAGACCCGAACCATTTTCATGAGTGTAATGATCATTTCCCTAGTGTGGTGAGTGCTTAGGATGTGAATTATTTTCATAAGAAACTCCGAGAAGCAAGTTAAGTTGGAAGCTCCCCAACCAAAGAAGTTTTGATGTAATACTAAACTAGTGTCATCTTCAAATAATCACACCTCCTAAAATATGAAGAGTTAGATGGTCTAGTACCTACCAAATTAAAGGTTTTTGAGTCTTCTTTCCAACGCCATCGAGTGCGCATTAATCCGAGTCCAGATTGAAAGGTTATGTGTATTTTACTGCAGCACTATCAGTAACTACGGACGGGATGACGAACCGTGGTTCTGAACCATGGTCCGTACTGTGACTCATGAAAACAGACTTGCAACCTAAAATTTTCACCTTTAAATTGACGAGTTGGTTCACGACCCATAGACCAAAATAACGATCCATAGTATGACCCGTGGTTTGTCAATTTTTAGCCTTTTTTCTAGATTTCCACAGGTGACTTCACGGGTCATCATTTCAAACGACGGTCAGTCCTGTAAACTCGTGGAATCACCTTCAGAGAACCCCAGAACTCAGGGACAGAACCACGGGTCAGTTGACGGTCCGTCATTCAGAACCACGGTCCATCAACTAATTTGTGGTTCAATATTTTGAGAAATTTTAGCAGTTTTTAATTTAGTTTCCCAGGGGTGTTTCAGACCGTTCCTTCTTCTTTTAGCTCCGACTATAAATAGTTTTAGAATTATTTAATTAAGTCAAATACCTCCAAACTATCAAATTTCCTCACATTTTCTCTCAAGTCAATTTCAAAGAAGAAAAGAGTGTTATTCTCCAAATTTCAGACTTTGAGTTTTCTCCATGAAGCTTCAAACTTCAGGTTCTCTTCAAGGATTATAATCAAACAGGTATGTGGGATTTCAATAAGGGTTACCTTTCACCCTCATGCCCAAAGTTTTAGATTTTCATATTATTTTATAAGTTGTGAAACTAGGGTTCTTACCCAATTATGCTAAATTTTACAGAATTCAGTCCTTATGATTCCTGCATGATTTATATCTTATTTTAAAAGATTTGCACCATGTTTCAGTGACTTGCATGACCTTTCACAAGAACTTTGAGAAATCAAGAATTTAGCCTAAAATTATAGTACTTTCATGAGAATTGATTTTTCTTCAGAATTTAGCCTAGAATAATAGCATTCAGTTTTAAGTATGAAATTAGCCAATTTTCAGTCTACAGGTTTTCTTTAAAACTTCTCCTGATTTAGCAGGTTTCTGCTTACCTTCAGTATGTTTTACAAGGATATGTTTTTAAATATAGACTTTCAGATATGCCATCAATGATTATGAATTTAGTAAGTTTCATGATTAGTATGACATCTAGATATGTCCACATATTTTATGAATAGTTTTCAGTTTATACAGTCTTTCAGAAATCATCAAGATTAATTAGGTTCTGACACAGCATTCCAGAACTTTAATGTTAAATGAGCTATTAGTATTCAGTTTGGGAGTAGTATTTAGCACCGAGTTGGACTAGGGTTCAACGTACCCTCAAGTCCCAGAACTATGTGCCACCATAGGTTATTCATCCCCTCAGTTGGGCATTAGAACTAATGATCACGTCAGTCTTGCCTCTATACCCCGACAAGGTATATTGGGTGCTCTCGATGGGGCGTATACATCGGACTCCATGTATAGCTCACGTAGTTTATGTCGGTTAACAAACTCTCCCACAGAATTAGACTCAGTAGTTGTGCACTAGGCCCTCAGTTCAGTTTACTGCTTTTAAACTACATTTTTCAGAATATCCTTACATTCAGATTTTGTGCATATTATGTGTCACGACCTGATTTCTCGGTCATGATGGCACCTACAACCCCCCAGTAGGCGAACCAATTCCCGTAGCCCAGGATAGTTAGTAATGGGCTACTATCTAACAAATAAACGGAAGAATAGTTTAATAAGCAAAAGTAAGGGAGCAAGATGAAGAGAATAGATAATAGGAATATACATGTACATATGCGAAAACTAACCAAATCCCAAGACCTGGTATCATAGTATAGAGTCGGAACTACATACATGGAGTGCAACGACCCAAAACAATATATACAGATGTCTCTGAATGGTAATAGAGTACATAAAGCAAAAGATAAACCAAAGCTAAGCTCCGATCGCCAAGAGCTCACCCTCAGTCTGAAGTAGTCCCCAACGGATCTCCAAGCACGAATCACAGCGATCTAGAGGCGATGACCCACGCTAGGATCTGCACCAACAGATGCAGGGGGTAGGGTGAGCACCAAATGCGAAGCATTAGGTACCCAGTAGGTATCATAGGCCGACTGGGCACATATAAGATAAAAGCGTAGTAACAGACAGAATAGAAGCAAGTAGTCACAGAAATCAACAAAAAGTACACAGGAACTAGCCCAGAGGGAAGTCAACAGAACCACATGTGCGGCCAGCACGCAGAATATATACACCATAGGCGCAGATGAAAGTAAGAAACAACGCACCTGGGGTCCTTGCATTAACAGTGTATACATAATAAGTTTACGAAATGGACGGTATACCGGTAACCTCAAGTGTAAGAAGAGGAAAAGAGTAATGATAGGCATGCTTAGAGATATGAATCAAACTCAACTAATCATATCAATCCTAAATCCAGAAACTAACAGTTTAGCAGTAACCAATTTCATACTTAACCGTAACAGGGAATAATTCTGTGAGTAAATAACAAGAGTCTACCTACAGTCCCCCGGCCTCCCATACAACCGAGGAACACAAACAAGTGAAAACAAACCCTCCGACATCCCATACTACCAGAGCGTACAATCAACAAACAACAAACAAGGGTGGAGCCTCAAACAAGGAATAATATGATGCATGAAGATCTCAATTGAAATGGTATCTCTGTATGTACCTCCTCCGGTGCCGATCCGGCCCAGCAGGTAGGTTCCATGGAAGGACACTGCCCGTATACCTCTACTCCACCGTATACCCTTCCTCCGGCACACGCAGCCTGAAGCCCCAGGCCCGGATGGCAAGGTCCATGGAGGTCCCTGACCCCATACTAAAACTCAGTATCAAAACATATCATCCGGAAGCAAGTCCGGGTTCAAGATAGAAACCCAGTCTCTAATATGCATGCCCAGACCCTGTCCAGGACTAAAGTAGTAGGAAAATATCTCAAAAAACCCCTCCAAGGGTGCCCGGGCATAACCGGGTCTAAACAGTAGAAAGTCATCTCAGGTGCTCGGTCCGACCGAGGCTAAAATTATCTCAAGTAGCAAGAAAACTCAACTAGCACCCCGGCCCTGCCGAGTCTAGCGTTAATCGTAAAACTGGTGATTTAAATCATAATTTTACTTTCTTTTACCCAAGAATATTCACAAGTTAAATCAAACCATTTCCAAATCATTTCCATCAAAAACGGGCCCCCGGGGCCATGCAAGGTTTAGAAAATAGTGCCAGTGGGCCCGAAGCCAAAACCGTAGTAAAACATGGATAAAACCTCTTAATATGCATGGAAATGGGATGATCAAACACAATAGCTGCCCAACAGCTTACAATCAACCTATCGACCCTGCACAGGCCCATAGCTACTCAGCAAGCATAACCAGCCTAGAAGGATAATTCTATGCCCGGGACTCACGGACATTCCCAATATCCCACCCTCTATGTTCCAGAGTCAACAAGGCCTCACGGGACCACAAGGGTAAATAGAACATATCGTCAAGTACTACAAGCATCGGAGGGACGAAAGTAGGTGGACATGAATAAAGCGGTCAAGGTCTGTGGTACTGACCTAATAAACCCAACCCAAGGATGCCCATTAATACAATTTTATCCTATATATGTGGAGTCTAGGGAAAATAAACCGTAACCTACCTGTCGTCCGATAACAAGCTGTTAGGACAACGATTTCCGAGCTCGAATCGCTCCGAAAAGTTCCAAAATGAAATCAAACTTGAATGAAAATTAATCACAACAATAACGTGAGGGATTGAATTTTGGTAAGGAACTTTTATGCTAGAAATATATACCAAGTTGGCAGATGTGTAACGTATTGCAGCCCCTATAATGCTATATATATACACACCAAAGATTCCATATCAATATAATGGATTCTTAGTAATAGAATATTAAATAATAGTGAGAGAGATTAGTGGCATTCTTAGTAACAACCTATGCCACGTATACTACAACACCACTACTATCCACCACGTGGAAGTTGTGGTGTCACTATTTTAAAGTTCCCATCCCTTTATCTATGCACTCGGATATTGCATAGGTTCGTGGTAAACTAATTAAAACTTTTTGAATATACCATAATTAGTAGAAAATTATTTTAGATAAAACCTACTATATTATAATAGTAATTTTTAACATAACTAAATTTACTATCTCCGTTAAAATATTACAATGTATACAAACCTTATAAAATAAGTACATACACAATTATATCATACTAAAAGTATTTTTCATAGACCTGTAAAATACTTTAAAAAGGTAATAAAAATATAACTTTTTACCACATTCAACTCCTAAATAAAATATTTCCAATTACGCACCTTGATCACTCAAGAACTCTCTTGGAACCCTCCCTTATATTTTCTCACTGTTTCAGAACTGAAATGGCGTTTTAAAACGTGAAGTTGAGGCTTTAAATCGATTTTGATCTGACCCGGTTCGCGACCCGATTCGCGACCCGATTTCTGCCAGACAGTCCGCGGTAAAACAGTCATAACTTTTTACTCCGAGATCAGTTGGATGTGAGGTTTTGTGCGTTTGAAACTAGACTCGTAGACCTTCGATTTGGTATTTTGGGGGACGTCTAACTCTTTATATATTGAGAGAAACACTCTGAGACATTTTACCCAAAGTTCAGAAAATTTATTAAAGAAACTTACAATAACTTTTGCCGACTTGCTTGACTTTAAAACTTATCATACGACCAAACAGATGGCCCCGGCACCGAACTACCGGTCCCGATAAGACTTTAATGACTTGGGGCTGCTATAAACAAGTTCTAACAGTACAAGGAAAACGTATACGTAAAAATGACCGGAAGAGTCATTACAACTAGTCTAATAAAGTCAAGTAAATTTTATGCATGGGGTGCAACCTCTACCCACAGGAAGGTTTAAAATTTACTTAGAATCGGTATTTACACGATTCACTTTTGATGGTTATGTATTTTATAGCTTATGTATGTGTATTCTTGTTTTGCATTTAACACAAAGTTTCTACTACTTTATTTAACGAAAAATGCTCGAATTCCGAATGTTTTATGGTGGCGACTTTGCTGAATGAAAGGAAAAAGTCCTTCTCACTTTAGGGTGCTCGAATATGGATCTGGCCCTCCGTATAGAAGAACCACCTAAACTCACGGAATCAAGTACACCAGAGGCTAAGGCTTTTTATAAACGACGGGAGGGATCCAATCGCTGGAGCTTAATGCTTGTTGAAACCCAATTTTTACCCTCCACATTACAAATTAATCTTGAGCCCTTTTTGAATTTTAAATAATTTTTGAAATAATTATTTTGTAAAAAGGGATAAAATATTTTCCAAATCAGATTTATAATAGTTTTGAGTAACAATTTATATCTTTCATATTTAATTATGTGAAATTTATATAAATTTACTTAAAGAACTATTTTAAAGTTTAATTTCATAAGAAAATCCTTTTTAAAAGATTAAACGTTTGATTTTCCTCTAAATTAATTCAAAATGGGAGATTAATGGAATAAATTAATTTCATAATTTTAAAGAGGTGAATATGTGTTAAATACATAAATTATTTCAAATTGTCTAAATTAATAAAGCTCAAGAACTGATTGTAATTAGTTCGTCTATATTCCAACGCTAGCCTAATTCCTTAAGTCATTTAAATCCTGGCCAGATTTTCCTATTTATTCCACTGAATTTCGGCTATCTCCTTAACCATTTGGCCACATTTTGCAAATGTGGTCATTATCTAAACAACCCTTATAACACCTTTTGTAATCAGCCTCTTTTGGGCTCAAATCAACCTCCAACCCGCTTCAGCCCAAAGTATCCGCTTAAACCCGATCCAGCCAACCACTTCTCACCCTTATGCGCCTCTTTCCCTTTAACTCTCTAACACAACAGACCAAAATGACCCCTCAACTTTTGTTCTTCTTCTCCAAACGACGAACACCCTCAAAACCCGAGGCGCCGCACACTAAATCCCTCATCTCCTTTGTACAAATCGCGTGCCTAACACGAGGTATCAACCCAGAAGTCTCTAGAAGGGGGTACGTGGCCTTAATCCATGCCTCCATCGTCCTTTTCAAGCAAATCCCACTCACAAATTTGTACCAAATGGTACGATTTCAGCAACTCAGCCTTATCTTCAGCTCAAGAATTCAAAATTCGTAGCAGAAATCCCAGAAAAACCCTTGAAAATGGGTTATCCCACATCGAAAAATCGATCCCAAAGCCCTCAAATCCTCTCCTATAAATAACCTCCTTTTTCTCTGATTTGGGGGCGGCTTTGAAAATTCTTTTGAGTCTTTTTGGAGATTCTATCTTTGGCTCATAAGGATTTTCAAGCATGTTTCTAGGGTTGGAAACTCTTTAAGACTCATTTGAGCTTGAGTTTTTGATTAAGAAACCCCAAAGTTTGATTTTCGGCAGCGGAAGCTTTCTTTTTCGGCAAAGCTCGTCCGTTCCTGTTCGCTGCCCAGAAAGAGGTAAAACCTCATCTCTTCTTCTTCTTTTGTTTCCTGTTTTCTTTTTTTGTATTAGCTGTATTTTAGATGTATCCATGTTGGTTTTAAGCTGATTTGATTGTTAAATGATGATGAGAGTCGAGAGATCAGTTTCTGGAAGTTTTTGTTTTTTTTGGTTGCTCGTTTTCTTCTGTTTCATTTCTCCCCCTTTTGCTAGTTTGTGATAAAT
Organism: Jaltomata sinuosa; assembly: GCA_003996215.1. Taxonomy (NCBI): domain Eukaryota; kingdom Viridiplantae; phylum Streptophyta; class Magnoliopsida; order Solanales; family Solanaceae; genus Jaltomata; species Jaltomata sinuosa. Next base: position 184,821 of record QJPP01002066.1, on the reverse strand, counting down.
TTAGAAGGAAGACGCTAATCTTTGCTTTACTGATTCCAAACTATTCTTAAGATAAAATCATGGAAACTATAGTTGATGTTGTTTGTTGTTTTGCAATTGTTATGTGTTCATAAAAGGGTCCCTTCATGTTTATGTAAATTACCGCTCAAAGAGTTAATTTGTCAAGAACATAGGTTGTTTTTTTAGAATGATTTTTTTGGGGCATATATTGTTAAACTCACTGATTCTCTATGATTCTTATGTGTTCAAATTCTGTCCAAAGATGACTATTCCTTACTATTTCTAGTAACTTAAGTGAAGCATCTTAGTTCTTTAAGTTTCAAGTTGTGAATGATCCAATAAGCTTGTTCACTCACCTAAGCTATGTGTATCTATTTAGGATCTTAAATGTACCTCGTTGTTGGTTTGGTTGGCAGAACATTGATCCTAGTTTCTTTAAGTAAAACTCTTCTTTTCTTTGTTTGAATTTCCTCATGTTAAAGTATCCAGTGGTTGATTTCTTGGTTGAAATATCTGCTTAGTGCTTGATCTATTGGTTGGGATTGATAAAATGTGTGGGTTTTGTCCATCGCCTCTTTCAAATTCACGTTAAAGCGTCAAATTGCATAAATGATTCAAGTGTATGCTACAAGACTGTTCCCCTCCCTTTTGTCTGCTAAATGCATAAGTGGCTATTGTTGGAGCTTAGTAACACCTGAAGTTTGTTAACTGCTAAAGGTTGTTTAAAACATGAATAGAAAGTTACTGGCAAAATGTTCGATTCTAAGGAAAATCACAACAATTCTTTTTTATCATGTTTAAAGTTTGTTAAAGGCAACAATATGTTCGAACCTGTGATTGATCCTAGGTGAAAGTTGTCTCTATTTTTTTTTGGTGTTCTGTACAAGTGTGAGAGTTTCAATCAATTTTCTTGTGGTAGAGGATGGGTTTTGTTGCCTTATATGTGTATTCATCACTGTTCGTCATGCTTGAAATAACATCTTCTTCAAAGTTAAAAGCATGGCAAATTGCACAGATTTTTACAATTTTCCTCTCATTACTGTGTTTGCAGGATAAAAGAATTTGGATTGAGCTGAAATTAGAGGTAGCTTAGTTGTAGTGATGCTTTCTCCTTTTATCACACGCTTACTGGAAACCATCCTTACAATGGGTTTGCTAAAAAAAATTTATCAGTTGTCTGCATAGAATTTCAAGTTCAAGTTCTATCTTTGTATCTTATCCTAATGACAAGTCTTTAAATGTGTTATATGCTTCCTGATTAATTGAATAACAATATTTTCCTCTTCATACAACTTTGGTCTCATATTTGATTGCTAATCGTTGTCTCTTTATTTCTATGCATGAACCGCTATGAGTCCAACAGACTCAATTTGTACCCTTGCATCTCGTTGGGTTGAAAACCCAACAACTTTATCAAGTCATCCCGCCAACTGGAGTTACAGGTCGAAGAAAATTGAAGAAATGGGCTAAAGCCACTAAAATCCATAGCAGCAGTAGCCTAAAATAGGCTGAAAAAATTGAGAAAAAATGGGTCAAGCCCAAAACAGCACCAGCAACAGTCCAAATGGACAAATTTGAAGCGAATGGACTAAAAGTCCAAAGTGAGCAGCAAGTGGACCTCAAATCCCAAATTAGATCTTAGGATAGGTTTAGACAAGAGTCTAATTTGATTGAACCGAAGGCTTAATCACACTCCTCCCCTCTTTTAATTCACTTGTTAGATTTTAGAATTATTTGTATGTTTATTTGAACTCTAACTTCAAACTTAGTTGAGTTACACCAAACGAGTAAAACATTTCCTTGTTAAATTCTTCTTCAAATCACTTACTGTTTTTCTATGAAACGAATCAAGCATGTTCCCCTTTTGTGCTTAAAAATGAGCTCTTTATATGTCTTCATTTCAAAAAAAAATATACGACAACTTTCTTTCATTAAGTTACAATTATATATTTTTCCTAAATCAAATTAAAAACAAGATGTTTTCTCAAGTCAATAAAAACTTTTCTTTTAAAATTTGTCAAATAAGTTATTTTTCAAACAAGTCCAGATAACCGCAAGTTAGCGGATGTTTCGAGTGCTTTAAAACCCTTCTTGAAATATTAATATGAACCTCTTACCCAGAATCTCTTAAATTTTTAAAGTTATTTCTGTTTTTGACTTTAAAGATTTTATAAGTTTTTATTGGTTTTTCTTTTATAAAACTAAGTGGCGACCCTTGCTTTTAATTGAAAACGTTTTGAAATTTTAACTAGATTTTTGAAATGATAAAATACAAGTCTTTTTTCCGTAAAACAGAAATGACGACTTTGCTGGGGATTATTCAACTAGGTTCTAACCTTATTGTTTGCAACTAACTTATTTGACTAACTATTCGGGTTGTAATAATTAGTAACTTTATTGCTTTCCTTATTTGTTTACTTTCTCGCAAAATATAAATTGTTCATGGCATTTTCTGCCTCTCTTGGCAAAGCATTAGAATGCATTAGGAGTAAAAAGATGATTATGCAAGTATTTATAATCGTTCTTAACAAAAACACACAATTTTCAAAACAGACGAGTGAAGTAGTTGACCCGCGGTCGGTTAACTGTTACTTGTTGTTTTAGCCTTGGTTGTCCGCCTGGGTTCCCGGTCAATTTCAAAACCTATTCTAGTAAAATCAGGATAGAGCAAAACCAAATCTCAAAATAGGAATTGACCTAAGATGTCTTAATATCCAAGGGATATTAAGTCCATTAGTAAGACCACCTTGTGTTCGAAAGGGTCCATGGCCTGAAAGAACAATCATCCCCTACGTGCTCAATTGAAGGATGTGATATCGAGTTGTACGAACCATTGTCCCTCAGAATTAGGATATATTTAGATAGTATTTTATTTTAAAGATTGCCATCCGAAAGGCGTTCAAAATTTGCAAGAAGTCCAAGAAGTTCGAGAATGAAGGACCGACCACGATGGCCTAGTTTAGAATTGTACCCCTGCGTGGGATTGATTTTGATGTACATTTCTTTTCCCGTAATTTTGTACCCCCATATCATTTAATCAATATGTATAAATATATTTTGGGGCAATGGAACGTTTACAAATGACATACACATCCTTCAATTTGTTAGGCCTACCTTTGGAATAAAAAGGTCACATATCCGTATAGAACGCGTTATGAACTGTTATGTGATATAACTGTCTTACGTGCTTATGTGCGTTGATCGAACCAAAGGTGAATTGGTCCACTCCTATTTGAATATTTTTAGAACCCGCAAGCAGATTATAAGTCCACCACGCAAGGTCCGACCAAAATCGCTCTTGGAGTTCTTCATATTTCCCAGAAAAAATTCAAAGATTTCTTAAAATCCCCTTTAAGACCTGTTTCTACATCTTCAGAAAACGAACTTACCGTATCCGAACTGCATCCTTTCGGGGCCCATACCTTATCTTTAAGAAATTTTTATTTTCCCACTATTGATGGGGATGCCAAGAATTCAGAAGACATATCAAGTTCTACAAGACAGGTATCAGAAAATAAGGACTCAACAAGTCAACTTTCCTGATAGAATCTACTTACCCAAATCGATGGACAAATTCCTATCCATCGAATCCTCGAGTCAATAAATACCCGTGGATCAATTCGTCTTGATGAAAAGCAACTTTTATGTGTTTATTTCTAGTTGAATACCTTGTGTTGCTTGTCGCCAACGGAATCTAACATATCGGCCTTTGAGTTATTTTTATTTCAACAGGTAATAAAAACTGATCTGTGTTGACAAAACTGGTCGAACATCCCTACTTCACCCGCTCAAAGGAACAAATAGATTCCTCCTCTAACCCTCGCCTCGCTAAGGGTAAAATGACTGATAGGAAAGAAGAGAACGCTTTGGCTGTAAGAGACAATGTTACTGCTGAAAAAAGCGAAATGATTGTAGAGCTTGGAAGGAAGCTAGAAAAAAATGCAAGAAGAGGTACAGAAAGCCAAGGATATGGCTAGCTTGGCTATTGCCGCTAACACTCCAAATCTGGGCAGCTCTCAGCCTCCTCTCCAAATCCCTCCACTCAATTCTCCGTTAACTGAGAACCGCCTAGGGAATATCCCTCCTACCTCCGCACCTAGACCTTCCAATGAATATCTTTCCAATAATCCTCATCATATCGAATCCTCGTATCAAATCCATACTCCTCCTGTCTAGCACACTAACAAAACAACAACCCAAGTGCCTACAATTCATAAAACCTCCCTCCAAATTTTCAAAATACACCACTGAACACCTACAACTCCCAGAATAACCATCCTAATATCACCAACCTGCACAACTATACCCTCACATATCCAAATACCATTCCACATGTCCAGCCTCCGCCTATCCAGAACATGCCATCTACCACTTTTCACGCTATGGTAGAACCATACACCGCCCTCTCAGAAAGCCCCAAGCTTGACCACTATGAGGAGAAAGAGAAAGAGAAAGAGTTGAGGGCCATAGAGAAGAAGCATGAGTATGACATGGCACAGATAAAAGAGGAGATAGTCAGGATCAAGAAGTTTCGAGGCTCGTCCTATGAAAAGAGCTATGACTACGATGATCTCTGTATCCATCCGGAGATAGACTTGCCAGACGGATTCAAAATTCCTAAGTTTGAGACCTTCAATGGTGTTGGGAATCTCGAGGCTCATTTGAGAAGCTATTGCGACCAAATGGTCGGTGCAAGGAAGAACGAAGCTTTATTGATGATAATGTTAATGTGCCGCCATTTTACGGCACTTTCGACTCCTTTTAACTAAGAACAATCGTGCGTTTTAAGCAACTGTTGTCGTTTTTGATGTTTTTATGTTGTATTTTCAGGAAATGGAGACAAGCATGGAAACGGAAGGAAATATGAGAAAAAGAGCATTCTGCCTAAAGGTGACGGTTCAGGTGACGGTCCGTCAAGGGTGTGACGGTCCGTCACCCAAACCGTCACACCAAGCCAGCAGCACCACTGCCTAGTGGTGACGGTCCAGGCGATGGTCCGTCACTGGCTTGACGGTCCGTCAGCCTGGCCGTCACACTTGGGCAGTCCGCTACGCGGAATCCGGACGTTTTTGGGATTTGTTTCCTAGACTCCTATAAATACCCTATGTTAGGTTTATTTTATTTACCAATGCTTTAATTCATCAACAATACATCACCCAATAGTTTTAGAAGAGTTTTTAGTCGATTTTGGAGAGCAACAACACGTTTTCTTGTTCTTGAATTCGTGTTCTTGATTTGTCTTGGGATCTTGTTTTTCTTGTTCTTGGATAATTGAAGATTGACCTCATTATATTGTAAGAATCTTTTCTCTTCATTAGGAATATAACTTTCTTCTCTTCTTCTTCTAGCATGATTAACTAAACTCCCACAACTAGGGTTGTGGGAGCCATGGCAAACGTCGCAATATAGATTCCGGGTAGCGTCGGGTTCAATATATATGTTGTCACGTTGTTAATCATTCATTATTTAACGTTTTCTACTGGTTGCAAACATTAGAACATGCCTAGGTTTAATTTGCTTGAGTAAAGAAATTAAAATCGGGAAACTTGATTAACGATGAGGATTCGAGACTACCAACTCTCGTCTTATGATTAATGCTGTAACTAGATTAATCTACTTGATGTTTAGGATTGAAATCTAAAAGCACACCTTTTCGAGGTCGAGAGAATAGAAAAGGAAATTCATCTATTTGGTTGAGAAACGTTTAGATGATACCATTAATTCAATCACATCGTGACAAGCAGATAAAAAGAACCTGACTAAGCTTAGAATCGACATTGTTACCAACGCCATGGTAAACACTTCCCTAGTTCATCCTCCTACTGATTATTTCTCATACATTATTACTTGTTTTGTTCACACAAACTCCCCCCTTTTTTACCGGAAACTATTGACTATTAGTTATCTAATTCACTAAAGACTTAATTCTCACCTTATTCCATGTGGGATTCGACCCCAACCTTAGTTGGGTTCTATATTTGACTACGACCGCTTACGCTTCCTAATTGGAGGTGTAGTTTGGGCGTTATCAAATGTTCAGTCGAAGTCTAAGCGGAAAAGCTCTGGAGTGGTTCACCACACAAGAACTGAAAAAATAGTCTAAATGGAGCGATCTGACCCAAAACTTCACTCAAAGGTTTGCATATAACATGAAAGTTATCTCGGATCGATACTCTCAAGGTCCCATCAGGCAAAAATCAAATGAGGACTTCCGAGATTGTGCCTATCAGTGGAGAAAGGAAGCGGCAAGAGTTCAGCCTCCTATGACCAAAGAAGAGATAAGCGTAGTGTTTATGCGCTCTCAAGAGTCGGAGTTCTACGACAAAATGATATCAGCAGTAAAAGCAAAATTCGCCGATCTAGTTAAGATTGGTGAAATTGTTAAAGAAGGTCTTCGTAGCGGTAAGATTATCAAGGCCTCGGCATCCGCAGGATCGATAGGATTTCCCAAGAAGAAGAGGGAAGATGTATCTGCAGTATCCTCCAGTCCTAGCATGAAACCGAAGAAACCCTTCAGAGCCAACCATAAAAAATCACTTGTTCCAATGACGCCTCCCCCAGCTCCATAAAATCCTCAACCCATTTTCTATACTCAGCCCATTTACCAAACTCCACAACCAAATATGCAACCCATTACCAAACTCCACAACCAAATATGCAACCCATTTACCAAACTCCATAACCAAATATGCAGCCCATTTACCATGCTCCTCCCCAAAACTTTTAAGTGTATGAAAAGGCTCCCAAGAACCAAAATAATCGCCATGTTCCGCCTTCCGTCAATGCTAGTCTCCCTCGTCCAAATTTGGAGAAGAAAGTTCCTCGGACTTTCACTCAGTTAGCTGAACCCAGAACTCAGTTATATGAGAGATTGAAGGCTGCTGGATTCATTCAGCCATACAACCTAAGCCTGTAAATCATGACTCTCATTTTTTCAGGGCTGACCGACATTGTGCTTATCATTCCGGAGGGATCGGACATGATACCGAAGATTGCATCAACCTGAGGCACAAAATTCAGGATTTGATTGATCAAAGAGTGATCACACTACAAACTGCACCGACCAATGTTAATAGCAACCCGCTCCTGAATCATGGAGGAGCCACTGTTAGCATGATAGAGGTCAATAAAAAATGGGTTGTGAGCAAGTCAATAGTGCTGGTTAGCCCTAAAAAGTAGGAAATGCCGGAAAATGCTATAGCTACTTTGAGTATTGTTGAACTACCTTTTGAAGGGTTAATGCACAACAAGGCCTTGCACGTCACTGTCAAATGTCAAGAGAAGATTATAAATAGAGTTTTGATTGACGATGGTTCGGGTCTGAATATTTACCCATTGTCCACACTTACTCAGTTGGCATATAATTTGGGAAAGATCCTCCAGAGCAGGGTCAACATAAGAGACTTCGATGGTGGTCAAAGAGACACTATCGTAAAAGTCAGCCTATACATCCAAATGGGACCTGCCGAGTTTCGTACAGAATTCCAAGTCATAGATATTACCACCAACTACAACTTGATTTTTGGGAAGACCATGGATCCACGGAGCTGGAGCCATGCCATCAACTTTACATCAAATGGTAAAGTTCATTTGGGAAGAGCATGAGGTGGTGATCCATGGAGAGGGAAGTCACTTGAGCCGTCCTAACGGCTGTGTCCCTGTGATTGAAGAAGTCCCGAGGGGAAGCAATTTATATACAGTGGAGATCGTCAATGCCACTGGAGAGCATCTTCCTCCTCAAACTCCCATGCCGCCAATCTATAAAATACTTGCGACCATGATGCTAAGGAGCGGGTACGACGAGCCAGGTTTTGGGTTGGGAAAGAATTCCAATGGTACGACTGAACCTATAAGCATCCCCGGAAAACTGAACGTGCATGGCTTAGGGCACGTAGCCCGAAAACATAAGGCAAAAGTCAAAGAGGAAAAGCAGTCAGGACTGCCGAAAGCACTCCCTCACTTATATCAGTCATTCCCGGTGCGTATGGTCTGCCAAGCGACGGGTTAGTTCGAATAAGAGATCTATTCGAGGAATGCGATGCTATAACAGAAGGAATCTCCAAAGCAGTCATGATCAAGGATGCCAGGCCTAGCGAAAAGCTGCAGAATTAGGCCGCAAATCCCCTCATGACTCTCCGCTCGGATGGATAGACAAAGACTCTATTTTATACAAAAATTGGTGATGGTCCAGATGAGGCTCCGTAACCCACCCTTTATGTTTTCAATTTCCTCATACTATTTTACTGCTTTCCAAAAGGCATGGACCCGTATTCATGTGGTTTATAGCCATAGTTTCTAAATATTTCTGGATTTCAATGAAAGCCTCTCGTATTCTGAAAACTTTTGTTGTTTTATTTACTTGGTACCATCTAACTTATTTTGTTTATGGTTTCAGTAATAATAACTTAAAACCTGCTAATGTCATGTCTGGCAAGAGCTGAATGAACAAGTCAGAGGATACGATATTAGAGTCAAAGGGTATGTTGAAGACATCATGGTCCTGGAACAAACAACCAAGAACCTTGAAGACCAAAAAAGGCCCCACCTAAAAGAGTTTTAGGTGGCCAATCTGGGAGGCAACAGTCAAGTTAAAGGAATCAGCATCGATGTCCATTTGTCAAAAGCGCAAAAGAAAGAACTTATCAGTCTGCTCAACCCATACATTGACATCTTTGACTTGTCTTACAATAATGGGACGAGAATGAGCATAAACATCATCTCTCAAAATTTATCGGGAAATTCAGAATTCAATTCAGGGAATGGACAGTTGATCCTTCCCTCCCACGGGACAAAGGAAAGTTTGCACCAAAGGCAAGGACTGTACATTGTCCAAATAATGCTATCTGGAGAAACTTTGATTTTATTCAAGATGGATGATCAAGTATGTCCTAAGACTATAGCAACTCCGATGCTGCAAAGAGATACTACGCCTGAGAGCGATTTCTTTTCCTTCTATTTTCTTTCCCTGTAAATGCATTTTCTTATTGTAATCGTTTTGCACTTAGTAAAAGCTTAAAATTTCCCTATTCTATTTGTATGAACTATGTTTGACCTTAATTCTTAAAAAATGAGATACGTAGGCGGCCTGTGTCAGCTTCGGTCAACCCCTTAGGAAAATCTATCTTCCCCCTTTCTATCCTGAACTACGTCTGACCTGAATTCTCAAGAATGAGATACGTAGGCAGCCTTTGTCGGCCTCGGTCACCCCTTTATGATTTCCAAAATTCTCCCATTGCAAGTGTGGGAACTACGATTGACCTGATTCCTACCTCAACGGGATACGTAGGTGCCACAATGTCTCGGTCATATCATCCAGGAAATGGAAACTGGGGCAGAATTTTCGAGAAAGGAATCTCGAAAATTCAGGAGGCGAAGATCGTCCTCCAAGCAAATTGGAATATAGAATATGCCAAAGATCAATCAAAATGAATATCGAGAAGGAATCTCGTAATCCGCACAGAGTCTCAAGTCCCTTGCCAATGGAATGAGATTAATCGCAAAACCTGTAACTGGGGCAGAAATTTTGAGAAAGACCTCAAAATTTCCACCAAGCTTCATTCAAGAGTTCGTAATTAAACTCTGAAAAGTTCCCCAACACCGAGGGATCATAATCTACTTAAAAAATCCCTAGTTTTAACAAAGTCCGAGGGGGATTAATCCCCAGCTATGATAGATTTTCAAAAAACTATTTTGAACTCCCCAGCTAGGATACAAAAGGTCTCTAGAGTCCGCCAGTGGTGTGTCAGAAATGTCAAGGCCTCGAGTAAAGGACGTTCCTTGAGCTAGCACATGACATGACGGGCAGAGACCTTTCCAAACTATCCTTTTTTTCAAAATCTTTGCTTTCCAAAGAACTTGTTTGAAAAAAGCTTTACGAAAAGATTAGTTTTACTCCTTTATTTTTTATTTTATCTTATGTCTACCGTGACCCGCAGAGTCGAGAACGACGAGTACCCGAGAGTGGAAAGCACCCAGAAAATACAAAGCAAAGAGCAGAAGATCGAAGGAGGTCAACATAGATCAGCTTCACCAAAAACTAACAATTTTTCTGTGGATGCAAGTTGTCCTAAAAATTATGTTAGAAATCAGTGAAAGCCCTTCGTTATCCAACGCGTTCAAAGAAATGCAACAAGACCAGATGACCCAAATTTGGCAATAAAAGCTGAAACGGTGGGAAGGAGCCAAGAGGCAAAAGTCCCTAGAACGGGCAAATCTTCTTGTAGTTTGCAAGAGCTACTAAGTAAAGACAAATTGACAGCATCCTCGAGTCCCCAAGCGGATCAGGACATTTTGGGTCAACTTCAAAATTATGACATCAAATGAGAGATCGGCGACGTTCTCCGTCAATCCCCAGCAAGCCAAGAATCACCACGAACAGAAGATGTTCAAAAATGGTACTTGTGGTTGTCCCCAAAAATAGGCATGACCACTTCATTCACATTTGAAATAAAAGTTGTTTTGATTAGCTTCACGAATGTTGCCTTCAAAAAATTTCAAATTTTGACTGAGGTCGCTAGTAAAAGCGACGTTGTGTCTACTAACTATTTGCCTTGAGCGCATGTACACACAAAGGAGTCAACAGGACAGTATAAAAACCAAAGGTGATATTTTCTGCAACTGCTACGCATGCCATTACATGATCATCTACATCATTATCATATTTTCATGTCAAGAGGACCATGCCAAAAGGGCCATGTCATATCTGCATGTCGAGAGGACCATGTCGAGAGGACCATGTCAAAAGGACCATATCATATTTGCATGTCGAGAGGACTATGTCAATAGGACCATGTCAAGAGGACCATCATCATCATTATTAAATATCGCAGATACATTTGCTGCGAGTATATGTCCCTCTACTTGCTAGTTTCAAGGAGGATGACATTCAGAGGCATCCTTAAGTCGCACTGGCTGCACGGGATTGACCCAAGAAAATATCTATATCCAAGATCGCGTGAAACAACAGAGTCTAAAGTTGAGGATATTTTCATTTGCATATTTATGCCGCAGATATTTATGCATCCTTTATTATGCCAAGTCCGACATCTAGCATATTTATATCTGATATTGTGTGAGACGGAGGAGTTTGACGTTGAGGATGTATTTGCTTCCTTATTATTTGCCAAGTTTGGCATCCAGCATATTTATATCCGATATCGCATAAGACGGAGGAGTTTGACGTTGAGGGTATATTTGCTTTCTTATTATGCCATATCTGGCATTCAACATATTTATATTCGATATCGCATAAGACGGAGAAGTATAACATTGAGGGTATATTTGCTTCCTTATTATGCCATGTCTGGCATCCAGCATATTTATATCCGATATCGCGTGAGATGGAGAAGTCTTACATTGAGGATGTATTTGCTTCCTTATTATTATGCCAAGCCTAGTATATTTATATCCAATATCACGTAAGATGGAGGAGTCTAACACTGAGGATATTATTATTATTATGCCAAGTCTAGCATCCGGCATATTTGTATCAAATATCGCGTAAGACGGTGGAGTCTAATATTGAGGGTATATTTGCTCCTTTATTACGCCAAGTCCGGCATTCAGTATTTTATATCCGATATCACGTGAGACGGAAGAGTCTGACATTGAGGATATATTTACTTTCTTATTATGCCAAGTATGGCATCCAGCATATTCATATCCAATATCGCGTAAGACGGCAGAGTCTGACATCGAGGATATTTATGCACCTTTATTAGAGACAATGAAGTCTCACTCTGAAGTATGCTTATACATACAAAAGCATCAATCGCCAGAAGATGCATCTATATTTGATCTTGTGGCAAAGACCTTATCACCCCGATGATTAAATACCGCTTGTCATCGAGGTCAAAAGCATATAGTCCGAGGGATGTCTGTAAGACGCCATCCTAATCAGATGATGAACTGGATTTTCCCAAAATTGGAAGGCCAAAGGTCGTCTGTAAGTCACAGCGATATCTGAAACTGGGTAGTGTGCAAGATTGTCCAAAACTTGATAGACTAAGAGTTATATGTAAGACGCAGCAATATCTGAAACCGGATAGTGTGCAAGATCACCTGAAGATTGAAAGTTCAAGGATAATACATAAGTTGCGATAATATCCGCAATTGGATAAAGTGCAAGACTACCAAAAATTGATAGTCCAAGGGTTATCTATAAGCCATGACATATCCACGTTGATATTGTGCACGACTACCCAAAGGCTAGCAATTCAAGGAAAATCTGTAAGTTGCGTTACATCCAAGATCGGATAAAAGTGCAGGATTACCCAAAGACTGGCAATTCGAAGGAAATCTGTAAGCCACCTCTATCCAAAGTCGGATGATATGCAAGATTACTCGAAGTTGACAAGTTAAAGGCATCTATAAGCCACCTCTTTCCAAAGTCGGATGATGTGCTAGATTACCTAAAGATTGCCGAGAACATCCGAGAGGATGAAAATCTCAAACCAGAATGACAGGTATGAAATGCATCAAAAAGACGTCATGACATGAGATTCGAACGTAATCCCAGGACGAGGTATGACAAAGAAAATACCTCCCCAAATGGAATTATGTTACTACTAACAATTTTATTTTGAGATGTTATCGAGAGAATTCGAGAAGGATGAAATTCTCAAAGCAAAATTATAGGTGCGGACTATACCAAAAAGGACGCATCACAATGTGAAAAATTTTCTTAGCAGCAAATTGGGACATAGTCCAAAGAGGAATACCAAACTCTTTAGACGCGAGCTGAGGAACGACTTTCACCACCATCAAACCACACCTCTATCAGAAAGCATGTGGGTATTTCCTATCTTTGGGTCTTAGTTTCGCATCCAGAGTATTTTCTAAACTCACGCTGGAAGCAATATCCCTTCTCTTTAAATTTGAGTGGCAATACACCTCGAGCTTTGAAAATTATGTTTAGGTAAAATCTTATTTATGGGTGTGAAGTGCACCACATTCATAGTTGATAGGTTACAAGCCTCTTTTCTATTGCTTAAATTATTCGTCACTCATCCCGAGCCAAAGGTTGTCTTAACATAAAGATTACCTTTTCCACTGATTGAGCCAAACTACAAGAAGCCTGATTCCTAAGTCCTAGGATATGTAGGCGGGCTCTGTTTTGAAAACTTGACTGCATTCCTAACTCCCCCCAATCCTTACTCCCCAGCTTTTTGATCTCTCCGTACTCTGAAACTGGGATAGTGTGGAATTCTTTCAAAATCGTACGTAAAATCAAGCATCTTGAACTACAAGTGGCCTGAATTCTCACGTAACCTGAGATATGTAGGAAACTTGATGCCAGAGTTCGGCCATGATTCCTTGAAATTCGTGCTAGAACCAATCGCTTTCTGAAGATGAATTTGTGGTCGGATAAAATTGGGAACATCAATTCCCTTTGTGCAGGGCTCATTACACTCACCCTACCCAAAGGGAGGGGCAGTTGTTGATACCTAATTTTTACTCTCTACATTATAAATTAATCTTGAGCCCTTTTTCAATTTTAAATAATTTTTGAAATAATTATTTTGTAAAAAGGGATAAAACATTTTTCAAATCATCTTTATAATAGTTTTGAGTAACAATTTATATATTTCATATTTAATTATGTGAAATTTATATAAGTTTGCTTAAAGAACTATTTTAAAATTTAATCTCATAAGAAAATCATTTTTAAAAGATTAAACGTTTGATTTTCCTCTAAATTAATTCAAAATGAGAGATTAATTGAATAAATTAATTTCATGATTTTAAAGAGGTGAATATGTGTTAAATGCATAAATTATTTCAAATTGTCTAAATTAATAAAGCTCAAGAACTTATTGTAATTAGTTTGTCTATATTCCAACGCTAGCCAAATTCCTTAAGTCATTTAAATCCTGGCCAGATTTCCCTATTTATTCCAATTAATTTTGGCTATCTCCTTAACCTTTTGGCCACATTTTGCAAATGTGGCCATTATCTAAACAACCCTTATAACACCTTTTGTAATCAGCCTCTTTTGGGCTCAAATCAACTTCCAACCCGCCTCAGCCCAACGTATCCACTCAAACCCGGTCCAGCCCACCACTTCTCACCCTTATCCGCCTCTTTCCCTTTCACTCTCTAGCACAACAGACCAAAACGACCCCTCAGCTTTTGTTCTTCTTCTCCAAACGACAAACACCCTCAAAACCCTAGGCGCCGCACACTGAATCCCTCATCTCCTCCGTACAAATCGCGTGCCTAGCATGAGGTATCAACCCAGAAGTCTCTAGAAGGGGGTACGCGGCCTCAATCCACGCCTCCATCGTCCTTTTCAAGCAAATCTCGCTCACAAATTTATACCAAATGGTACAATTTCAATAGCTCGGCCTTATCTCCAGCTCAACAATTCAAAATCCATAGCGGAAATCCCAGAAAACCCCTTGAAAATGGGTTATTCCATATTAGAAAATCAATCCCAAATCCCTCAAATCCTCTCCTATAAATAACCTCTTTTTTCTCTGATTTGGGGGCGGATTTGAAAATTCTTTTGAATCATTTTGGAGAGTCTATCTCTGGATCAAAAGGATTTTCAAGCATATTTCTAGGGTTGAAACTTCTTCAAGACTCATTTAAGAGTGCCCGCTGGACCGAAATGGAATGGCCGGACAGGAACAGATCGGTACCGGACCGGACCGGTACGGCCAGTACCGGAATGGTGACCGGTACCGGAATGAACCGGACCGGTTCAACCGGTATGGAAACCGGATTCCATCCCATTCCGGTTTAAACCGAAATGGATCGGTATCGTACCGGAATGGTACCGGAATGGGCCGGACCGGTTTACCGGAATGGTTTTTTTTTTTTTTTAATTTTTTAATTTTGAATTACATTTTGAATTTCAAACTTAATTTTCAAGTGATAACTTATAACTTAAAAGTTTTTATAATTTATAACTTAAAAGTTAATTATGATTTAAAATTTTATAACTTATATAAATTATATTTGAAGTTTATTAGTTTGTTAAAGTTTTTGTTTTTTAAAGTTTTTTAATTTATAAGTTTTATTTATTTTAATTGAAGTTTGATTAAGTTTATAGTTTATATATATTTTCTAAGTTATATATTTGAAATGTTTTAGTTTGTTTAAAGTTTTTTATTTTTTTAAGTTTTCAATTTATAAGTTTATGTTTTGAAGTCTATTAGTTTATGTTTTAAGTTTATTTTTTTAAGTTTTCAATTTATTAGTTTATGTTTTCAATGAATAAAAGTATAAAACTATAAAAGTATAAAACAATGATAAAAATTAAAAAATAATCCAATTTATTCAAAATTTCAAACTAATATTACAATTTACAACTATTAGTAAAGCGCCTAATTTATGCAGCCACCTTCTAGGAAGGGTTCTGTTTCAACTAAGCGCGCCTAATTTACGCAGCCACCTTCTAGGAAGGGTTCTGTTTCAACTAAGCCTCGAATGTAATACTAATAGTTGTATAGATTTATAAATTTATCTTCTAAACTTTGTAAAGTTTCAGTTTCTTCAACCTCAATTCCTGGTAAAGCTGCTTGACGTTCTTCAAGTTCAGCGCCATCATCACTATCAAATCCAATGAGGTTATCTATGGCTTGTTCTGCTACTTTTTGCAACTTTGGTCTTCTAACATTTCTTCGCTCGGCGTTGATCCAATCTCTAAACAACACCGATACCTCCAAACTGTCTTCTGCTAAGGAATATCTATGGTCTCCAATTTGAAATCTTGCCGCGCTAAAAGCTTGCTCCGAAGCAACTGATGATCCTTGAATAACTAGCACGTCTCTCACCATCTTGCTAAGTTTTGGAAAGAGTTCTTCACGACATTTCCATCAATCCAATTGTTGTGGTATGCCATCCGTAGTTGGAATATTATCAACACCCTGTTCAAGATACTTAGAAAATTCACACTTATTAGAAAAATCAAGACCAAGATGTGATCTTGCTTTACCATGGACACCTGATCTCAACGTAGAAGTTTGAGGGGCATGATCAAGATTTTCTAAGGTCACAGTATATTTGTCATACATTTCCTTAGCCCAAATTTTAATACTATCTTGACATGTTATTAAATCTGGTGTTTCTTGTGGTGAAACATTTAAATTAGTATAAATTTCTCTAACTAAAGCTTTTGCACCAACTTCTTTATATTCCGGGTTAAAAAGAATTGCAGTTAAATAAATTTGTGGAATAGGAAAAAAATATTTTTTAAATTTTTTAATCATAGCTTCAATAGAATCTTTAAAATATGAATTTTGTTTATAGATAGCAAAAATGCATGAAATATTCCAAATATGTATTAAAATTTCACTAATAGTAGGATAATATGTTCAAGAAAAAAATTTGGTAGCATCAAAAAATGATTTTAAAAAGACTTTAAGTGCTTCTACTACATCTCAATCACTGTCCGCAAGTTTATCATCAGGATAAGCATTATGACTATTAAACATCATAGTAATAGGTTTTTTATACTTCTAAGCAACTTCAAGCATTTCATAAAAAGAATTTCATCTAGTTTTAACATGTTTTGGAACTTTTCTAAATGGAACTTCACACAATTTACAAAAATCTTTATATTGTTGAATTCTACTATTATTATTCATATGAAAAATCCAAAAAATTGCATTTTCAACTTTATCAATACAACTATCAAATACCCTAATACCATCTTTCACAACTAAATTTAATATATGTGCACCACATTTGATATGAAAAGCATATTTACTAATTGGACAAAGTCTAGTTTCTAGCATAGTCATAGCATTTAAATTAGCAGAAGCATTATCTAAAGTAATACTAATCACTTTATCAGTAAGATAAAAACGTTGTAAAATTTTTAATACACTTGAAGAAATATAAGCACCAGTTTTTTTGTGTTCACAAATTTTATAAGCGATAATTCTTTTTTGCATTATCCATTTATAATCAATCCAATGTGCAGTAACAGTTAAATAATCAAATCCGTTAGGATTACGACCCATATCAGTGGTAATAGAAGCCCTACAATCCATCATATAAAAATATTTACGAAGATATTGCATATGTTTTTCATAAAATTCAAAAATATCTCTTTTTACCATGCTTCTTGTAATACCTTCAAAACTGGGATAAAATGTATCCCGAATATATCTTATAAAACCATCATGTTCTCCAAAATTAAAAGGCAAACCACAAACAACAATCATTTTAGCAAAATTTTCACGATCACGATCCCTATTATAGGGCCGTTGTGAAACATGATCAGCAGGGTTTGAAGGATTTAGTGAAGTTTGAATCATGTTTGACCCGCCAACAGAAGGTCCAACGCTAGAGCCAGCATCACCTTGACTAGCTAGATATGCTTGCCACTCTCTCGGATGTTTCTTAAGCAAATGAGTTTTTAACCCCCCAGTCGAACCTCCACTAGCACCAGATACATATTTCCAACTTTGTTTACAAATACGACACGTAGAGACAGTTTTTTCTTCATTTAAAAAATAAAATTTCCACACAGCTGATTTTAAAGGACGTTGTGGTTTGGTCTTACCCCTCACTGGAGCAATAGGGGGAAGATCAGCTCTAACTTGAGGATTATCCTGAGTTGGAGCTTGGGGAATAGTGGGGGCGGGGGCAATAAAGGGACTAGTCGGTGTATCAGTTTCTTCTAAATCATCATCCTCATGCATTTCTACTTCTTCATTTAATTCATCTTCTAAATCATTATACATTCGTTCATAAGCTTCGTTGGGAATAGCGTCATCCGTAGTAAATGAAAAATTAGTTTCATTAACATGCG
This sequence comes from Jaltomata sinuosa, assembly GCA_003996215.1. Lineage (NCBI taxonomy): Eukaryota > Viridiplantae > Streptophyta > Magnoliopsida > Solanales > Solanaceae > Jaltomata > Jaltomata sinuosa. The sequence goes on along the minus strand of QJPP01002066.1, from coordinate 167,057 downwards.
TAAATTCATCTGTATTAAATCTAATTTGAAGAAGAGCAGGGCGGAGAGAAGAACTAGAAGAACCATTACCTATTTTACCCTTCACATAACTTTTTGTTCTTGAAATAATACCTTTTTTACCGGATTTTTTTTGAGATAGATCCATAATATAATAAAATATAAAATTAGCAAATTAAAATAAACAAATCACAAGTTCACAAATCACAAATTCACAAATAAATCACAACTAATAAACAAGAATAAAAATTAAAAAATTAAAGAGTGGAACAAATATACCAAACGTCTGCCGTAAAAACAGACGATTATAACTGAAATTTGAAGAAGATTGCTCCTCCAAAATTCACCAAATTATACTTCACTTGCAAAATAATAACAATAATTATAGAATTTGTAAATATTAAGAGATGAAAATTGAGAGAGAATGAGAGTTGAATGGATGAATAAAAATTAAAAGGGGAAGGGGTATTTAAAATGAAAAAATAGGAGGGGGGCTGTTGGGGGGGTGCTGGGGGGCTGGGGGGCTAGGGGGGTGGGAGGGCTAAAATAGCCGTTGAGTGGCTGAAATAGCCGTTACCCAACGGCAACAAACGGCACCATTTAAAAAAAAAAAAAAAATCCGCTTTGACTGGTTGACCGGACCGGAATGGAACGGTACCGGTTTGTAACCGGTATCGGTTTGCCGGTATGGATGGTCTGTTCTGGTCAACGGCCGGTACCATTCTGTTCCATCTCGGTACGTACCGGACCGGTAAGGACCGGTACCGGTACCGGAATAGACCGGAATGGTACCGGTCCGGCGGGCACCCTTAGACTCATTTGAGCTTGAGTTTTCGACTAAGAAACCCCAAAGTTTGATTTTCGGCAGCGGAAGCTTTCTTTTTCGGCAAAGCTCGTCCGTTCCTGTTCGCTGCCCAGAAAGAGGTAAAACCTCATCTCTTCTTCTTCTTTTGTTTCCTGTTTTCTTTTTTTGTATTAGCTGTATTTTAGATGTATCCATGTTGGTTTTAAGCTGATTTGATTGTTAAATGATGATGAGAGTTGAGAGATCAGTTTCTGGAAGTTTTTGTTTTTTTTGGTTGCTCGTTTTCTTCTGTTTCATTTCTCCCCCTTTTGCTAGTTTGTGATAAATTTAGAAGGAAGACGCTAATCTTTGCTTTACTGATTCAAAACTATTCTTAAGATAAAATCATGGAAACTATAGTTGATGTTGTTTGTTGTTTTGCAATTGTTATGTGTTCATAAAAGGGTCCCTTCATGTTTATGTAAATTACCGCTCAAAGAGTTAATTTGTCAAGAACATAGGTTATTTTTTTAGAATGATTTTTTTGGGGCATATATTGTTAAACTCACTGATTCTCTATGATTCTTATGTGTTCAAATTCTGTCCAAAGATGACTATTCCTTACTATTTCTAGTAACTTAAGTGAAGCATCTTAGTTCTTTAAGTTTCAAGTTGTGAATGATCCAATAAGCTTGTTCACTCACCTAAGCTATGTGTATCTATTTAGGATCTTAAATGTACCTCGTTGTTGGTTTGGTTGGCAGAACATTGATCCTAGTTTCTTTAAGTAAAACTCTTCTTTTCTTTGTTTGAATTTCCTCATGTTAAAGTATCCAGTGGTTGATTTCTTGGTTGAAATATCTGCTTAGTGCTTGATCTGATGGTTGGGATTGATAAAATGTGTGAGTTTGTCCATCGCCTCTTTGCAAATTCACGTTAAAGCGTCAAATTGCATAAATGATTTCACGTGTATGCTACAAGACTGTTCCCCTCCCTTTTGTCTGCTAAATGCATAAGTGGCTATTGATGGAGCTTAGTAACACCTGAAGTATGCTAACTGCTAAAGGTTATTTAAAACATGAATAGAAAGTTACTGGTAAAATATTCGATTCCAAGGAAAACCACAACAATTCTTTGTGATCATGTTTGAAGTTTGTTAAAGGCAACAATATGTTCGAACCTGTGATTGATCCTAGGTGAAAGTTGTCTCTATTTTTTTGGGTGTTTTGTACAAGTGTGAGAGTTTCAATCAATTTTCTTGTGGTAGAGGATGGGTTTTGTTGCCTTATATGTGTATTCACCAGTGTTCGTCATGCTTGAAATAGCGTCTTCTTCAAAGTTAAAAGCATGGCAGATTGCATAGATTTTTATGATTTCCCTCTCATTACTGTGTTTGCGGGATAAAAGGATTTGGATTGAGCTGAAATTAGAGGTAGCTTAGTTGTAGTGACGCTTTCTCCTTTTATCACACGCTTACTAGAAACCATCCTTACAATGGGTTTGCTAAAAAAAATTATCAGTTGTCTGCATAGAATTTCAAGTTCAAGTTCTATCTCTGTATCTTATCCTAATGACATGTCTTTTAATGTGTTATATGCTTCCTGATTAATTGAATAACAATCTTTTCCTCTTCATACAACTTTGGTCTTATATTTGATTGTTAATCGTTGTCTCTTTATTTCTATGCATGAATCGCTACGAGTCCAACAGACTCAATTTGCACCATTGCATCTCGTTGGGTCGAAAACCCAACAACTTTATCGAGTCAGCCCGCCAACTGGAATTATAGGTCGAAGAAAATTGAAGAAATGGGCTGAAGCCACTAAAATTCATAGCAGCAGTAGCCTAAAATAGGCTGAAAAAATTGAGAAAAAATGGGTCAAGCCCAAAACAGCACCAACAACAGTCCAAATGGACAAATTTTAAGCGAATGGACTGAAAGTCCAAAGTGAGCAGCAAGTGGGCCTCAAAGCCCAAATTAGATCTTAGGACAAGTTTAGACAAGAGTCTAATTTAATTGAGCCAAAGGCTTAATCACACTCCTCCCCTCTTTTAATTCACTTGTATAGATTTTAGAATTATTTGTATGTTTATTTGAACTCTAACTTCAAACTTAGTTGAGTTACTCCAAACGAGTAAACCATTTCCTTGTTAAAATCTTCTTCAAATCACTTACTGTTTGTATGAAATGAATCAAGCATGTTCCCCTTTTGTGCTTAAAAAATGATCTCTTTATATGTCTTTATTTCAAAAAAAAAATATACGATAACTTTCTTTCATTAAGTTACATTTCTATGTTTTTCCTAAATCAAATTAAAAACTAGATGTTTTCTCAAGTCAATAAAAACTTTTCTTTTAAAATTTGTCAAATAAGTTATTTTTCAAATAAGTCCGAATAATCGCAAGTTAGCGGATGTTTCGAGTGCTTTAAAACCCTTCTCGAAATATTAATATGAACCTCTTACCCATAATCTCTTAAATTTTTAAAGTTATATTTGTTTTGGACTTTAAAGATTTTATAAGTTTTTCTTGGTTTCCCTTTTATAAAACTAAGTGGCGACTCTTGCTTTTAATTGAAAATGTTTTAAAACTTTAACTAGATTTTTGAAATGGTTTTTAATACAAGTCATTTTTCTCGTAAAACAATGCTCATAAAACTCATATAAGCCAAAGCATTAAGGGTTCTAACCCTGACAATGACAATATCAAAGCTTACATGAAGGCAATGATGAACAATTTTTAAGCTTTGACAAGGTTTTGGCAGCACCCTTATGCAGAGGCTCTCAAGTATGATATTTGATCAAAGTCATACCATGCGTGAGCACATTATAGAGATGAGAGATATTGCTGGTAAGCTCAAGTCTCTTGAGGTTGATATATCTGCTCCATTTCTTGTGCATTTTATTCTCAACTCTCTTCCTGTGGAATATAGTTCATTCAAGATATCTTATAACACACATAAAGATAAATGGTCAATCGATGAACTCTTGATCATGTGTGTTCAAGAAAAGGAGAGGTTGAAACATGAGATACCTGAAATCATTAATTTGGTTACTCATGATAAGAGAAATACAAAGAAGGGCAAAAGTATTCCTATTAAGAAGAAAGGCAGTCTTGATAAAGATACTTGCCATTTTTGCAGAAAAAGGGGACACTGAAAGAAAGATTGCCTGAAATACAAAATATGTCTTGAGAAGAAAGGTAATTTTACCTTTGTATGTTATGAATCTAATTTCATTGAAGTTTCTGATAATACATGGTGGATCAATTCTGATTCCACAACTCATATTACCAAAATCATGCAGGGTTTTCTAACTCTAAGGAAGCTGATGAGAAGTGAATAAAATATTTATTCTGGCAATAGGATGGCATCACTTGTGGAAGGCATGGGGACTTATAGGCTCATTTTAAAAGATAATTTTCAATTAGATTTAGAAAATACTTTTTATGTTCCATCTTATTCTAGGAATTTAATTTCTCATTCAAGACTATCATTAACTAGTTATGATTTCAATTTTCATTATTCTTCAATGAAACTTTTGAAAGGAAATAAAATTATTGATTTTAAAAATTTGTCTGGAAAATTAGTTAAATAGCTAGCCCCCACGACTGAATGTAATATCTTAACTCTGCATAATAAAGAAGTTGGCACTAAATAATGTATTATCAATGAGAACTCATCAAGTCTTTGGCACAAGAGATTGAGACACATTTCAATTGAAAGAATCAAAAGATTGGTTAATGATGGAGTTCTAGAAGCTCTTGATTTTTCTGACTTTGGGACTTGTGTGGATTGCATAAAGAGTAAGCATACCAATAAATTCACTAAAGGTGTCAAAAAAAGTTCACAATTGCTTGAGATCATACATACAGATATTTGTGGACCTTTTCTTACCCCTTGCTTGAATGGTGAGAGATATTTTATCTCTTTTATTGATGACTATTCAAGATACATGTATCTATATTTTCTGTTTAATAAATCAGAAGCACTTGATGCTTTTAAAATTTTTAAAATAGAAGTAGAGAAATGAACTGAAGCTCATATTAAAATTATAAGATCTGATAAGGGTGGAGAATATTATGGTAGGTACACAGATAAGGGACAAGTTAAAGGTTCATTTACTGATTTTCTTGAAAAATAAGGTATAATTGCTCAATATACTATGCCAGGAACACCACAATAAAATGATGTGGCTGAAAGAAGGAACCAGACATTAATGAACATGATAAGAAGCATGATTAGCAGATCAAGTTTATCTTTATCCTTATGGAGTGAAGCCTTAAAAACTACTGTGTATATTTTAAATAGGGTTTCATCCAAAGCTGTCCCAAGGACACCTTTTAAATTATTTAAAGGATGAAAATTTAGTTTAAGCCATTTACACGTTTGAGGATGTCCAACTGAGATGAGAATTTACAACTCACATATATATAAAAAAATTAGATGAAAGAACAATAAGCGGTTTCTTTATAGTCTATGCGATTAACTCTAAAGGATTTAGATTTTATTGTCTATCTCATTCTCCTAAAATTATTGAGGCTAGAAATGCTAAGTTTCTTGAGGAACATGAAGTAAGTGGGAGTGGTTGAACTCAAGTGGTGGAATTGAAAGAAATAAGGGAACCATCTGTAGTACCTTTATACATTGGGAACTTGAATGCAAATCAGAGAAATTCTCATGAATTACCTAAAGAGCAACAAGTTCAAGAACCACCACCACTTGATGGGCCACATGAAGAACAACTCGCTTTACCTGAACCCATTGTTGAAGGAGCACCTGAACAAATAAAAGCAAGAAAATTCTCAAGAATTCGTAAAGCAACAATTTCAGGTGATTATGTTGTATATCTCCAAGAGTCTGATTATGATATTGAACTAAAAAATGATCCATGCTCTTTTTCATAAGTCATTAGTGGAGAAAACTTCACACTTTGATATGATGTCATGAAAAAAGAGTTGGAATCTATGGCTAAAAATAAAGTCTGGAATCTCATTGAATTACCAAAAGAAGTCTCTACTACAGAATCTAAATGGGTTTATAAAATCAAAAGAGACTCTTCTGGCAATATTGAATGATATAAATCTAGACTTGTAGCCAATGGTTTCACGATTATCATGCAACTTTCTCTCCTATATCAAAGAAGGATTCATTAAAAATAATCACGGCATTAGTAGCTCACTTTGATCTAGAGCTACATCAAATGAATGCAAAAATGACTTTCTTGAATGGAGATCTTGAAGAAGAGGTATACATGCGTCAGCCTGAAGGATTTTGTGATAAGGATGAAAGTCACCTTGTTTGCAAGTTTAATAAATTTATTTACGGACTAAAACATGCTTTTCGTCAATAGTATATTAAATTTCATAATGTTATTTCTTTATTTGAATTTACGAAGAATATTATTGATCAATGTATATATCTTGGGAGTAAATATATTTTCTTAGTCCTATATGTGGATGATTTTTTGCTTGTTAGTAGTGATTTGAGGTTGTTGCATGAGACAAAATAATTTCTTATCCAGAATTTGAAATGAAGGATATGGGTGAAGCCTCCTATATTATCGGCATAGAGATTCACAGAGGTAGATTTCAGTGATTTCTTGGACTATCTCAAAAGGCCTATATTGAAATTTTTTTTGAAAAGATACAGAATAAAATTTGTTCACCTATAACAACACCTATCATTAAAGGTGATAAATTCTTATTGAATCAATGTCCACAAAATACATTGAAACAAGAGCAAATGAAAGACATTTCATATGCTTCACTTGTTGGAAGCCTTATATATGCACAAGTATGCACTAAACCTGATATTGTCTTTACAATAGAAATACTTGGTAGATATCAAAGTAACCCTGGTCTTGATCATTGAAAAGCTGGTAAAAGAGTTTTGAGATATTTACAAGAAATCAAGGATTTTAATCTCACATACAAATATTCTGGCTCATTGAAAGTCATTGGGTATTCAAATTGTGATTTGGATGAATGCAAGAATAGTGGTAAATCTACTTCTGGATACATTTTCCTTCTTGCTGGAGGTGCTATGTCTTGGAGAAGTGTTAAGCAAATTATTGTTGCAATATTCACAATGAAAGCTGAATTTATAGCAAGATAAAGCTAAGATAGCTAATGAAGGGGTTGGGATTCGCCTCGCACTAGTACACCAACCAGGAAGAAAGATTTTGTTCTTTTCACCTTTTCGGCAAACCAGAACGAGAGCCAATCGGGTCGATCAGAATGTCCTTATTTCACAGCGTTATAACATTCTCAAGTTAGAGTCTGACTATCTCTATTCTAAGTAACGTTATGAAGCTACATCACAGGCGTTATGGCTGAATAATTTTACTTCAGGCCTTAAAATTATCGATTCCATTGCAAGGCCTTTGAGAATATTTTGTGATAATTCTGTTGCAGTATTTTTTTTAAAAATAATAAGAGTGGCAGCCAAAGTAAGCACATCGACATAAAGTATTTGATAGTTAGAGACTATGTCAAAATCAAGATGTGAGTTTTGAACATGTTAGTACTACTATGTTGATAGCTGATCTTATGACTAAAGATTTATCAGCTAATGTTTTCAAGGATCATGTAACCCGTATGAGGCTTAGTAACTCATTGTAATCTTGCTTTTATTCTTTAACAGTTTGTCTAAATATTATCATTTTTTATTATACATGATAGTGCATATTTTGATTTTCATGTATTATATTTTGATCATTACATCAAACAAAGTTGGACTCTGAATGACTTATATTAAGCTCATTCATAAAGTTGTTTAACACTTTATTTAGAACATATTTTACATCGTAATACATGAAAGAAAGTGTTTAATTTAAAGCATGACCGTCATAATTCTTGTATCAATATATTCTTAATAAAGTGATTGTTGCATAATTATTAAGTTGAGTGAATATGCGTTTATGGCCATATTGCTTATTTTCACTCATAAAGAATTTTCTGATTTTGGTATGTGGTCTAAGTGGGAGAATGTTAGAATTATATCTCTTTTTAAGAGACTTTCTTGTGAACCACATATTTGATAATTAAATATTAATTTATCTCCCAAGTAAAGCAATAAATCAGTCAATTAATTTTTCTCTAAGTTATGTATATATGGTATTTCTTTGATAGCAAGAAATAATTATGAAAAGCCCTGGGGTTAAAGATATTTGTCTAAGAGTCCTTAGCCTACCTATAAATAGCCCGTGACTCCATCGGCCTGAGATACACTTTGATAGGCATAGGCTAGAAGATTCCTAAACTTGTGTTACAAAGAAGATTCTCTACAACACTTGAATAATCATGGCTGAAGGTACGTTTCTATTTATTTTTCCGTTGCGTTTGACTTTGTGATATGTGTTGAAATTCAACAGGTATATTTAACAATGCATAAATTAGTTATGCAAGTATTAATAATGCAAAAATTAGTTATACATAGTTTAGTTATGTATTATTTAGTTACTTCATTTTTTACCTTACATAAAATAATAGAGAAAAGGTATAAGTACCCCCTGAGCTATATTTAAAAATTTCAGTAACACGTCTTATCTTTATGGGGGTCCTATTATCCCCCTCTATACTTTAAAAATAGAATAAATATCACTCTAAGTGTTGGTGACATAGAGAATTAAATTCTTGGTAGGCAGTGAAATACATGTACTGCCACGTGTAATTTCACAATTTCTTCTAAAATTTTTAAAAATCTATTTCATTTTTTCAAAATTTTGAAATATAATATATTCAACAAAATTTAAATGTTAAAATGAGGAAGAGGACACTTGTTATTATTCTCTTATAAAGTTGAAAAAGAATTAGAGATATTGAACAGATTTGAAAGTTGTTAAAGTTTTGAAGTTGAGATTCAAGTTTTAAACTCATTGTAAATTCTTAGTTGCTGCTGTGATTCATAAATGGAGAAAGAAGTATGAATCCATCATTGGTGACCCTTGAAAAAGCTGAAAGAACAAATAGTAGGTTTATTGAAATTCTTGATTATTGACCAAATTGATTGCCGAAGTTTGGTAATGATGTTGCGAAGTTGTTATTGAAAATTGAGCTTGGTTGGGGGGATTTTGAATGAGTTTATGTTGAAATTTGAGCTCTTGAAAATGGGTGATAAAATGAGAATGAAAAACCTTTGTGTTTGGATGGAGAGCTCTTGAAAATCATATTTGAGACTAACACGTGGTCATTTTTGGGGACAACTATACAAATGCCCTTTAAAGGGAGTGGTTTTGCATTTTTGCCTCCCATAAAAATGGTCTTACAAAAATAGTCTTTCTTGTTTTTCATGTATAGAGCAACTACCTTTTTGCCCCTCTACACCTCAAATATTTTTAAATAACTCTCAATGCTCATTTATCTCTCAACTTTTATATATATTTCTTTTTCTCTTTTTTCTTTTCTTTTTTTATTTCTATTTTTTCTTTTTTCGTTTTTTTATTTCTATTTTTTCTTTTTTCTTTTTTTTTCTTTTTTTCTCAACCTTTATTTTTCTTTTATTTTTTGTTTTATTCTTTCTTCTACGTTTTTTCTTTTTTCTCAATCTTTATTTTTTTTCTTTTCTCCTCTCAATTCTATTTGTTTCTCCTTTTATTTTTTATTTTTTTATTTTTTTTATTTTTCTCAACCTTTATTTTTTGTTGTCTTTTTTTTCTTCATTTTTTTCTTTTTTTCTCAATATTTATTTTTTTCTCTCAACTTCTATTTTTTTTATTTTTTCTTTGGTTTTTAATTTTTCTTTTCTCTTTTTTTTAATCAATTTTTTTGACCTTTATTTTTTTTATGAGATGTTCTATAATTCTTGCTTTAGAGGCAAGACTTAGCCCAAAGACTTTCAAACAACAAATTACGCCCATGAGCAAGACTTGACACTAGTATATTGTGTCTTGATTTATGAGATGTTTTATAACACTTGCCTCAGAGGCAAGACTTAGCCTAAGGACCTCTCAAAAAATACAAGTTACGCTCCATGGGCAAGAGTTCACACTACTTCATTATGTCTAAATTTATGAGATACTCTATAACTCTTGCCTTAGAGGCAGGCAAGACTTAGCTCAAGGATTTTTAAACAACAAGTTATGCCCCATGAGCAAGACTTGACACTACCTCATTGTGTCTTGATTTATGAGACATTCTATAACTCTTGCCTTAGAGACAAGACTTAGCCCAAGGACTTTCAAACAACAAGTTACGCCCCATGGGCAAGAGTTGACACTATCATATTGTGCTTGATTTATGGGATGCTCTATAATGCTTGCCTAAGAGGCAAGACTTAGCCCAAGGACTTCGAAATAACAAATTACGCCCCATGGGCAAGAGTTGACACTACCACATTGTTTCTTGATTTATGCGATGCTCTATAACTCTTGCCTTAGAGGCAAAACTTAGCTCAAAGACTTTCAAACAACAAGTTACGCCTCATTGGCAAGAGTTGACACTAGCACATTATGTTTTGATCATGAGATGCTCTATAACGTTTGCCTTAGAGGCAAGATTTAGCCCAAGGGCCTCCCAAAAAATAAGTTATGCCCCATGGGCAAGAGTTAACACTACTTCATTGTGTCTTAATTTATGAGATGCTCTATAACTCTTGCCTTAGAGGTAAGACTTAGCTCAAGAATTTTTCAAACAACAAGTTATGCCCCACGAGCAAGGCTTGACATTACCTCGTTGTGTCTTGATTTATGAGATGTTCTATAACATTTGTCTTAGAGGCAAGACTTGTTCCAAAGGACTTCCAAACAACAAAGCACGCTCTTAAGTTTACTTCGATTTTAAAGAAAGAAGATCTTCTTTGCGGATTATCCAACTTTTTTTGTTCATTAGCAAAAAATAATAGAGGTTAAGAAAAAAGAAAAAAAGAGAAGAATAAAAGAGAAAAGGAAAAAATAAAGATAAAAATAAAAATTGAGAAAAAAAAGAAAAAAGAGAAAAAAAAAGTTGAGAAAAAAAAGAAAAAAGAGGAAAAAAAAAGAATAAAAAAAATAAAGGTTGAGAAAAAAAAAGAACAAAAAAAAAGAAAAGAGAAAAAAAGAAAAAAAAGGAAGAGAAAAAAAAAAAAAAAAAAAAAAAAAAAAAAAAAAAAAAAAAAAAAAAAAAAAAAAAAAAAAAAAAAAAAAAAAAAAAAAAAGAAAAAAAACGGTTGAGAAAAAAGAAAACGAGAATTAAAAAAAAATTGAGAAAAAAGAAAAAAAAAGAAAAAAGATAAAAAATTAAAAAGATAAAAGAAAAAAGAAAAAAGAAAAATAAAAATTAAAAGTTGAGAGACAAATGAACATGGAGAGTTATGGTGTAGAGGGGCAAAAATGTATATGTTCTATACATAAAAAGAAAGGAAGGGTATTTTCTAAAGACTTTTCTTATGAGGGGCATAAATTGAAGACCACTCACTTTTGAGGACACTCTATGTAATTTCCTGGTCATTTTGTATTAATTAAAGCCCTTTTTAAAGATTCATACGCGCTTGAAGGAGGTGTTCTCACGTCTGGATCCACGTCAGCATATAAGATGCAAAGAAATAAAAAAAATGTGTAGGGAATAATAAGACTCCCGAAAAGATAAGGTATTCCCCTAAAACTTTCATCATAGCTAGGTTGGTAGTATTTATGCATTTTCTCTGTAATAATATATAGATGCCTTCATACCTTATGCATGTATTAATTATGCAGATGAGAAAAACATGAACCAAACATTATATTAGCAATGTTATGCTTTATGTGAAAAAAGAGAGAAAAATCAACCAAACATTGTATAACTTATGCGAGATTCTATATGGAGATGATTTTTCTCCATTTTGGTAACAAAACAATATATAAAATTATCTTAATTTTAAAATATGAATAACTCCTCTCTCTTATCAGTATCCAAACAACCCCGAAGTACTTAGGTTTTATTTGATAAAGTGTATAAAAAATAATATTAAATATGTCGTATTAATAATGATGTATTAGTTATGCTAGGACTGTTTCTTGTTCAGTGTTTGATTTGGTGTATTAAGCGCAATTTTATCTCTATCCATGTTTATCCGTATTAATAATGATGTATTAGTTATGCTAGGACTGTTTCTTGTTCAGTGTTTGATTTGGTGTATTAAGCGCAATTTTATCTCTATCCATGTTTATCCATATATTAATAGCGTATGTATTACTAATATCATAATTTCTTATGTATTAGTTATACACCCTATAGTATTAAATAAGATAATATATTAATTATACATACATATAAAATTTTATCAAATAAAAGTTAAACAATACCATAACTAATACATATATTAAATTTGAGAAAACGATCAAAATGGTCCTTGATATATAGGGGTTGAACTCTTTTGGTCCTTTATATATACCATCTGATTAAAATAGTCCTTCATGTATGAAAAAGATGATCATTTTGGTCCTTTGCCCTAAAGTTAACAACAAAAATAAAATATTCTGTTAATTTTAAATGTGGGTCCCGCAAAGTTGACACCTCACAGACCATTCTCCCTCAATCTCTGTTTTGAGGGATTAAATCCCTCACCTCGTTTTATCAACTTCACCTATTCAGTTCCTTTTTCCTTTCCAATTCCTAAGTTTAAAGGATTTTTCTATGGTATTTTGTGGGAAGCTCTTAAATTGTGCATGTCTTTTACGATATTTTTCGAACTTTGAGTTAGTTCGATTTAATCATTTTCTTTTTATAGGATCTTGTATTTGAGGGAAAAGGGAAGATTCGTGCATATCTATTTGAAAGAGGGAGGATTTTCAGGATATTTTACACATCATTAATTGCGGTTTATGGATTTGATTTGTGAACTTTTATTTTTTTATATTTTTCATTTTTTTGTCTTGAGCCGAGGGTCTATCGGAAACAGCCTCTCTACCTCACTTCTGAGGTAGTGGTATGGTCTGCGTACACTCTACCCTCCCCAGACCCCACGCTGTGGGAATACACTGGGTATGTTGTTGTTGTTGTATTTTTCAATTTATGGGATATTCCTGATTTAGGGTTTCAAGGAGTTTATTGAATTGTGTTAGCCTATGGATTCCGAAAATACGACCCTGTCCACCAGCATGGTCAACTATTGTGATTGCAAGTGCAAAATTATTCCATAACAAACAGGTTCTTAATTTTTGGGGACTTGGAAATGGACTTCGATGGTTAATGAAGGGTGCCGATGATTTTGAGGTTGCAAAAGGAAAAAAGCTGAGTCACAAATGGAATTTAGACAATTCAAAATGTTTCAGGTGGGAGATAAAAAATGAGAAAATTAAATTGGTGGTTTTGTATTCTTCAAATATAATGATTTTTAAGGGACTAAAAATGGAGAATGACCTCTAATGGTGGAAGAAAGAATGAGGGAGAATGGTCTTTGAGGTGTCAACTCTGCGAGACCCACAGTTAAAATTAATAGAATATTTTATTTTTGCTGTTAACTTTAGGGCAAAGAACCAAAATGATCATTTTTTTTCATACATAAAAGACTATTTTAATCAGGTGGTATATATAAAAGACCAAAAGAGTTCAATACCAATAGATCAAGGACCATTTTGATCGTTTTCTCTATTAAATTTCCTAATACATCCAATCAAATGACCTGCTAGTACATTGAAACGGATCTAAATAGTGCAACACATATAGATTGTGACACTTTTAAGTGGTAAAAAAAAAGGGTTTAGTGGTGGCTTTCTGCGGCTCTAGAAAGACTTGGCCCAAGAAAAGATGAACAACGTATTGGCGTACGTGGATGTCACCAACTTTTATGATATTCCACTAAGAAATTAATCACTTTTATATTATTAAAATAAAAAATACTATATATATGGGCAAGCATTTTTCATGATATGATAAAGCAATGCCAATATTGTTAGGATCGTTTGATTGGGAATAAGTTAATTAGTTATTTCAGAATGTATATGAATAATTTATTTCATTATTATAGTATAAATGGTAGAATAAATAATCTTAGAACTAATTAATACCTCCAACCAAACACAAAATAAAATAATCTTATATTTTATCTCAAAATTATTATACCTTATATGTCACACCACCCCGTAATATCAAGTCACCACTTTCCCGGATTTCAGATATGACAAAGCAATGTCCAATACTATATCAATCACCAATCATTATTTGCTCAAAGTATTTTGACCAATTCCTTGCAGGTAGGGTTGTGAAATTTGCATATTTTGGATTTACTATTCCCCCAATTTCATTTTATATAATATTTATTAGGGTCATGTCCTCAGTAAGTTGTAACTGCTTCATGTAATGTCTAATCATCTCCCTCCAATACTTTTTCGGTCTACCTCTACCTCGCCTGAATCCATCCATAGCCAACTTCTCATATCTCTGCACCGGGCATCCACACACCTCCTTCACATGCCCGAACCATCTCTACCTCGCTTCCCGCATCTTGACATTCAACAAATTCACTCTCACATTGTCTCGGATAACCTCATTCCCTATCTCTCCTAGTAAATCCACACATCCATCACATCATCCTCATCTCCGTCACCTTCATCTTTAGATGTGAGAGTTCTTGACTGGCCAACACGCCGCTCCATACAACATAGCTGATCTAACCGCCAGTCTGTAGAATTTGCCTTTAAGTTTAGGGGGCACCTTCTTATCACACAAGAGCACTCCGGATGCGAGCTTCCATTTCATCCACTCTGCACCAATACGGTGAGTGACATCCTCGTCGATCTCTCCATTTTCATGGATCATAGACCCAAGATACTTGAAACTAGCTCTCTTCTGAATGGCCTGGGTATCAAGCTTCACTACCACGTCAGCCTCATGCGTCGCCTCACTGAACTTGCACTCTAAATATTTTGTCTTGGTCCTGCTCATTCTAAACCCTTTAAACTCTAGGGTCTGTCTCCAAATCTCCAACTCACAATCAACTATTTGTAATTATTTTATGAATTTCTTAATATAAATAGAGGATAAAAACAAAAATCATTTGGTTCCCATAAACCCATACCATAAGGGCTAGATCCGTCCCTATGCGCAATCTTATCAGTAATTGCAGCCATTTGGTCATTTTAAATACATGCGATAGCATCACTGTCGACAGATTGATCTTTTCCTTTATTTATGTATCTATCTTCTTCTTTTTTGTCATTAGTTAATTTGGGATAAGCCCCTTATCATGATTTATATTCTTCGTTCGACACTATCCTTACACACTTTTCTTCTGCATATATATATATATATATATATATAATATGGTTAGCAATGAAAAAGCCTTAGTGATTGTAATGTAGTGTCACATTATGCTTCGACTCAATTGATTTTGATTGCTACCTCAAAAATACATGGTCAACACAAATGATTAATGGGGTGCTATTAAAACAATATATGAGAAGATAGATTCAAAGAAAGATAACGTTAATTTTGTCCAACACTACCCCCACCACACCAAAAAAAAAATCCTATTCTACATTTCTCTATTTTTTTTACTCTTGACATTTAATGTACATAGTAGGAAGTTGATGAAAGGATCATATATTTGTGGGATATTAGTGATGAAAAAGCATTTGTTATATTTATTGTGCTTTGTTTAAAGGGTTAATATAAGGTATTAAAGATGAAACTAATAAAAAAGGATAGACGTCAATTTGAACCTTAAATATAAACATGCTCAATTCGTTAGAAGTTTCACTCTGCTGAAGTATTTACATTCAAAAGGAGAACACCCTGCTGGAACTGTGGAACCTTTAGGCTCAAGAATCACATGGAAACACAAATGCAAATGAGGAGAAGTCATTACCCCACATAGATCCATCTGAATATATATATTTTTGTAACATAGATCCATGTACATTTTTGGAATGATGCAGTGGCCGATTTAGACTAGATGCAGCAGACAACAGAACCCAATGTGTCTAGCTCGGATCTGGGTGTGAAAAGAAATTAGCACACGCGTAGTGTGTATATATATATATCACATAATCAACTGACTCTAAATCATGAATTCGGCACTGAGATGCTGTGTTTGGAGACATAAAGCTACACCAGTTGATAAGAACAACACAAAGGTCAAGTATATTTTGGGTCTTATGATGCTTCCATGTTTCGTGAACAATTGTGTGATAACTATACTGTAGTAGTATCTCAAAAGCAATACCATCGTCAATAAAAGAAGTACTGGTTCTCAGGCTGTAAGTTTGGTTGTTCTGCATAGCGAGATATGGATTTGACAAGTAGAGCATGGTTCAAAAGAGACCCATGCATAGGGGCAGATCTAGTGTAAGAGCTACGGTTCATCCAAACCTAATAGATTTAGCTTAAATCCTATATATGTATTGAAAAAACTCATTAAATAAGCACAATTAATAGATTCTGAACCCCATAAATTAGACAGAATATGGTAAAATTTAGAATCCAAATCCTAAATTTGCCTCTGCATTCTCTTGCCATGCAGAGGACTGTAAAGAAAAAGGATACACGAATCAGCTTGCCGGGAACCTATGGGGAAAAAGAAGACAACTTGATAAAACTATTGATGTTTAACTCCAGTAATCAAATACATTTAAAGGTGATTCAGCAAATTTGCGAAAGGAAGAAAAATTGTTTCATAAATTTATTGTTGCTGAAGCAGTGAATCTAAGACTGGGATACCCTTGTCAATGTGAAATAGAAATACATTTGGCTTAAGCAGGGGAATTTTTTATTGGGGGTGGGGGCGTGGGGGGGGGGGGGTGAGTATGTGAGGTTAGGTAGGGCATAAGATTGTCAGTCTTTAGAAATCACAGTCCTAGCTCCCAGTACATTTTTTCTTTCATGAATGCTGATGCCTAGTTTTTAAAACCAGATGCATTGTTTCATCTCTTTTTCTCTGTCCCCACCATCCTTAATCCAAATCCTTCCCAATGAACAAATCCTGCAACACCCTAGCAGAAACCCTCCTTAATAGCTGCCAACAAAAAAAGTTCTATATATCCATTATAGAAGTAGTATTTCTTACATGTAAACTTGAGAAAAAGTTAGGTTATCACATTCACATCCTTGAGCTAATGAAGTAGAAAATGAAACAGGAAAGGTGTTAGTAACAATTTTGACTTCTCAAATGGTTATCAACCTATCCTTCACATTCTAAGACAAGTTTCAAAAGAATGAACAATAAAAATATTACACGCCCCCAAAATGTTTCCTTTTAAATTAGGTTTTGCTTGCTCTTCTTGGTGGTTTAGAGATCAATGAGTGCACCTGCTCCTGTAGGGATCAGTCCATTTATGAACCACAGCAAGCTGATTTTTGGCCAGGTTGACCACCTCCAGCTCCTGCGTCTGGTTGATTAATTTTGATCGTCGAAGGCTGCAACAGCACAACTATTAGCCTTTAACATATGGAAAAAAGGTTATCTGTTTTTCTTTTTACCGTTCTCACCCCATTCCGCGTAACTCCCTTTTTTTGTTGAGTAAGGTTTTGGTGGTGGTGGTGGGGTGGGGTAAGAGAAATTCCTAATAATTCAACCAAACTAGATCAAGTGAATACCTCTGCTTTGGAGTCTGTGTCTGAAAGCCTTTGCTTTATGTCCTTTGCTATTGACATGAAAACTTGTTCCACGTTAAGATTTGTTTTTGCACTCTGCATGGAAACAATCTCTTAGTACAGGCACACCTACCAGAAATTCTTTCCGTAGGTTCTCACGCATACTTACAGTTTCAAAAAATTTAATACCATACTCATCGGCAAGTGCTTGGCCCTTAGAGGTAGGGACAGCCTACAAAAAGTTCAATGCAGCAAAATATTAGACTTGAGAGGCTCATGCTTACTACTCATTGAAATACCAATCCAAACTTATTTTTTACTCCCCCAACGTTTTTCTTCCTCTTTCCTGTTTTCAGGTTCTGCTGTCTTGAAATTTTTATGGTTTTTCCTCCCCTATTTTTTTCTTTTTCTTTTTAGTGGGGGGTCGGGGGAGGGGAATTTGTAAGGTGACTGATAAATAGTTGAGCCAAACAAGAATCTACCCTCTTGCTTTCATCCATGTCAGCCTTGTTCCCTACAAGTATTTTGTTGACATTGTCTGAAGCATGCTGCTCAATGTTACGAATCCAGTTCGTGATGTCTGCAAACAGGAACAAGACAATTACAATCCATCCACAAGGGGAAAAGGAAAACATAAGAAAAATAGGGCATTCTCCTGCACAAGAAACTGATGACAGAGTTATCTGGACTCAACCAGAAAATTCACCAGGGTCAAAAGAAAGGTGAGCTCAAACAGAACTAAGTCTAAGGTGACATGAGTACCCCGGAAAAGAACCTTACTGTTAAAGGAAGATTCATCAGTAACGTCATAAACCAACAATATACCCATGGCTCCACGATAGTACGCTGGAGAAAATTATAAACACAAAAAAGGAGCCAAATAAGTACACAGGTAAAACCATAATGCAGAAATCTATAATGAAACGTTTTTCCAAGACAAAAGCACGCTTAAGTATTATAAAGAAAAAGAAATGGATAAACATTTTTTTTGATAACCAAGAAATGTATGTATAAACATTTCCAAACTTGATCGCTTTCTTTTTTT
This sequence comes from Jaltomata sinuosa, assembly GCA_003996215.1. Taxonomy (NCBI): domain Eukaryota; kingdom Viridiplantae; phylum Streptophyta; class Magnoliopsida; order Solanales; family Solanaceae; genus Jaltomata; species Jaltomata sinuosa. The sequence goes on along the minus strand of QJPP01002066.1, from coordinate 148,746 downwards.
TTTTTTTTAGCATTTCAAAGCTCATCTAACATTCTAGTAACTTGATACATGATTCGTATTTAGTGAGGCCAGGGGATGAAGGGTCACGTTGATCTGTAAGGATGAATCAAAAGGGGACAATGACATGACAAACAACAAGCCTTTTTTTAGAATAAAACATGAAACATTAATTAAGAAAACAAATGAATGGTTTCTTCCTGCTATAGTGGGATTTTTCTGTAAAATTTCCTGTTATGATGACCTTAATTCTATATCATGAAAACTTTTTCTGGTTAAAAAACGTAAAGCTTACCAGTGGTGATTGTTCGGAACCGCTCCTGTCCAGCCGTATCCCAGATTTGTAGTTTGATCCTTTTCCCTTCGAGCTCAATGGTCCGTATTTTAAAATCGATCCTGACAGGAAAAATAAGAGTCATTCAAATTTGAGAAGCATTTATTTTTGGAAGTAATACCAAGTATAACACCCAGCAGGAGAGAACTAACCCAATGGTGGTGATAAAGTTTGTGGTAAAGGAGCCATCAGAAAAACGCAAAAGAAGGCAACTCTTACCAACACCTGTAGAGTACACGTCAAAGAAGCAATTTTCAGCTGAAAATTCAGTCATCATTTTCTATAGCTGCTAATTAATGCAGAGACATTAGATAGTTTCCAATCATGATGAAGAAGATACATAATAGAAACCTGACCAGACTGGACAATTTTCTGAAAAAGGTTATTGCAGGAAAAATATTTATGGGGAAAAGTTTGTGCAAATGAAGAATTTACTTGGATAATCGTAGTTTTCTCGGTGAGAGGGTTATGTGAGTGAAAGAAGATCGCTTGGTAGAAAAAGTCACTCAAGCAACTTACATCCAAAAAGTTACTTCAAGAGAAAAAAATTCTCAAAGTCCCTTTACCTCCCAATGTCTCCAAGAATCTCTGAGGGAAAGGATATCAAGATAACTGCATAGAGAAAATAAAATCATCCTGCCTAAGCTGTAAGCATTGAACTTCTTCCCTCACCACCGCTTCCCAAGGGAAAAGGAAAAAAAATATATAAAACAATGCAAAGTTAACATCCCACCTACACGTTAAGCAATAAAATATCATCACTCAAATCCGGGCCCAATCTCCCTATATAAAGAAAGATGGCGCACTCGGTGTGTGTGGAAGACTCACTACATTGCTTAGAAGGAAATTATCCACAAGAAAGCAATGTGAAAACCCTGCCCCCTCCATATACATCAATTCTTGTGTGGTTACCAAAGAGGAGGGGCAAAGTGAGATTATTAGTGCTAATCTGAACTGGTGATTTAAGCTGCTCATCAGGAGTAGATGAAATATCTACCACCTTTTATGATAGCAGTAATAATCTCTTTTTTTGAGAAATTACTACTGTTGCTAATCATAAAAAGTGGTAGAATATTTCATCTACTCCTGATGAGCAACTAATATCTCCAGTTCTGAGTGGAGTATAAAGAACCGAACACATAAGTTTGGCCACATTGGTATGTTCTTCAAATCATGTTTCAGTTTCACATAAAGGAACATCTAAAACTCAATGTAATTGCATAATCAAGAGTATAACTAACTAACAGATGCAACAAAGAAAGCATGTATGCTAATGATTTCACAGAAGAATATTTGTCAGCGACATGGATTATCTCCTGGCTAGTGAGCTAATTATAGTCAACCATGATCTCATCAGAACTAATTATACGTCAACTTAATAGAGTGACTGAGTGAGTCATCTCTCTGTTCTGAAATCAAACATACTTGCCAAAATGAATCAATGAGAAAAAACAACCAAACTATGACAGTTCAACTAAGCACCCACAAAAACTGATACAGAAAAAAGTGGCCCAAATACCGAGGAGATTAAAAATAACAAAAATCAAGCAAGTAGCAACACGCCGAAATCACATTTCTTTTCATTCTCTTCGTAATCAAGCTCATTTGAACCCCTCATACCCAAAACTCAGACCTATGCATGCTGCTCCTGGTCCTAAAGGTGCTTCAGAAGCATATATAATTCCAAGCAATAATTAAGACTATGATCCAAGCACACACATTAAGCAATGCCATATTCTTTTAATGATTCATAAGCAACAGTTGATGCAAACAAAAGCTGACAATACAGCTCTCTTTTGGCATGAAGACTGCAGCCTATCCAAGAATAATCCTCTACTCATGTATCTCAAACATTTAATAAAGGAGTTTATGCTATCTGGTGCAGGATGAACTGCATTATGGAAAAAAAGTACTCCCTCCGTTTCATTTTGTTTGTTTGGTTTTGACTAGGCATGGAGTTTAAGATAGTAAAGAAGACTTTTGATTCTTGTGGTCTTAAACTAAAGATATGTAAAATGTACTAAAATGTCTTTTAATCTTGTGGTCTTAGACATGCTATGTGGAGAGTTGAAATTGAAGAGTTGTCAAAAAAGGAAAGAGGCATTTCTTTTTTAAACAAACTAAAGAGGAAAGTAAGACAAACAAATTGAAACGGAGGAACTAATATTGTGCTTGATTGGCTTCAAAGCCTTATCATCTCTTCACTGCCTCCAGGGAAAAAATTGTCACTTTCTTTTTCTGATTAGTCTTGTAACACAAATTCTCTATTACCCTCAGCAGCCAAACTCTCTTATGTGATAAGGAACGAACTTAGTACTGAAATGGAGTTAGCAAAAGTATCATAACTAGAATCGTCCATATAAGAAGGCTTGGTTCCTCCCTTGCTGCACCGAAGCTTTTCCCACTTTATCTCTTATATATAATATTACATATTATTATATAATGTAGATGATGATTTCAGCGGGCCCTTTCATTTGCAATACTTAAAAGAGTCTCTCATGGCCCAATTATTATTACAACGTTCTCTACTATAGAATTCGGACTTCCAAGTAAACTTGGCGGCTTCTACGAAGAAGGAGGCACAAAGGAGGCTAGAAGGAGCAAGATAATTATGTTATTTAGGATATAGTCATTTCTAATAAAGAAACTGGTAAACAAAAGAGACAAGCTACACAAATACTCTTGGAATTATCCTCCACCATGCTCATCTTGTTGCTTGACGAGCCTAGTTCCACCTAGTGTGTAGTAAAACAATATCATATCCTTGTTACTTGACAAGTCATACACCAATATCCAGCATTAACCTACTGCAGTCGTTGTTGGTGCAGCATATGCTCTTTTGTATGTTTCAAAAACGAGTTACGCCCAGGGACAATAATGAAAAAAAGAAGGTCAAGCTAAATACTCCCTCCATTTCATTTTACTTGGCCATTATACCAAAAATATATGTTTTCATTTTACTTGTCCATTTTAGCAAATCAAGAGGTTTATTATTTTTCCTAATATTATCCTTAGGGATTAAATAACTAAATAAAGTACTACAGTAGTCAAATTTAGAGTTCCAAGATATTATTAATAAGGTTAGTTTAGTAAAATACAACCTCTAATTAAAGTTTTCTTAAGGGGTGTGCCAAGTCAATAAGGACCAAGTAATATGAAACGGATGGAGACGCAGGCAAGGCCATTGGAGGTAATCATTTGCATGAGAATGTAGCAAAGTACCACAGATAAGAATGCATAAAAATGACCAAATCTAACAAACTTAAAAGTTGTACTTTTGATGTAAATGCTTCATTCTAATACAAGTCAATAACGTGATCTCAATACAGACAAAAATGGAGGAAAATCCACGTTTTACAAGGTTAATCCAATTAACAATCATCAGAATAATTCAAAAAATTACCAATATGTGATAGATCAAAGGGTAGAAAGAAGCAAATACCATAAATCACTTACCGCTATCGCCGATCAAGAGGAGCTTTATAAGGTAATCGTAATCTGCTCGTGCCCTTGCCGGTGGTGCGGCCATTGAATAATCAATTCACAATCACGACAAAGAAAAAAAATCCCCTAAAATTTCGATTAATTCAATATCCACACACCTCCTCTGCACACAATCAATCACAAAAATCAATTAAGCCAAAAAGAACTGCAAATTTCATCCATATATATACATAACGGAGCCGCATTGGAGTGGTATACAAGCAGATCTAGCATAGAAACAATTGCAAATTACATAATGCACACGTTGCCTTTCAACTTCAAATTACATACAAATTTTTTTTGAAAAAATTATGCAACTGATTTCAAAATTCTACCTTGCGGCAGGGCGGAGGAGGAGGAGAAATTTGCGGTGCTCACGCGCTCTCTCTAAAGCAGCGAAGAGATTTTTGAAAATGAAGGAGTGCGTCGCGGCGGGTTATTATTGGATTATTATTATTTACTTTTATATATATATTTGTTGGGTTGTATTAGAGCTGGAATTTTGTGAGCTGGAGTCCGAGTCATATGTACAACAAATACGATTGAGCATTCGATCACCCAAAGTACAACTGTCAAGATTATTTGGAAACAATGCAAATATTAATGTCGGTTTCTGTCGAATACTTGCCATTTTGAATTTGTTTGAGGTTGAGGGAATGTGATGAAATGAATGGGTTCTCTTCTATTTTAGGAAAAAATATATTTGTATCTTACATAACGAGTTAAGTATTGAGCTTCATTGAATTAAGTGGACGTTTGGCCATGAAAATCATTTTTTTTTATTTTATTTGAAATTTTTGGAGTTGGAATTAGAGTTGGAGTTGTATTTGGCCATACCTTTTTTGAAAGACTTTTTAGAATTTAATGTGTTAAAATAATTAAAAAGTGAAATAGTAAGATGGAAAAAAGTGAAAACAACATTTTAGGTGTTTTCACTTTTTTATGGCCAAACACCATTTTATGAATAAAGTGAAATAATTTTTCAGAAAATAGTGAAAAATTCTTATGGTCAAACACCCACTAAGGGTTATAAAAAGAGTTTTAAAATTTTAAAAAAAAATGGTATAAGTTTTAGTTATTGGGCAGGGGTGACAAATTTATAATTAGTAATTAAGAGTGAGACCAATCAAAATGTTCTCTACATGAAAACCTTACCACCCTCGTCCGTACCCTAAACCATGGCCATTCAGGCCACTGGTCAGCTGCAACTTCTCTCCATCACTTCTTCATCCCAATTCACAACCCTATATCACCTCGCATCACAACACCCAAAAACTTTCGAAACCTATCACAATTACTCCAACAATGTTACGGTGACACAAGGAATGAAGTTCCCTCCATTCCAATCAAGGATGCCATTGTGATTAATGGTGAACATATTATCAAATGGACGGATGCAGAAGTGTGCAGAAGTGTTGGAAATATTAGCCAGAATGGATCAAATTGAGAACTTAAATTATGTTGCTATAGGTAAGTCTTCCTATAGGCGGCAATCTCCGGAAGAATTACGAAAAATCATACCAATCCAATGTGGTTAAATTTTTTCATAATAGACATGTTTTAATTAGATGTTCAATTTTGAAAATTCAAAATGGATGTTGAAATCACTCAAGCACTCGCTTGGATTGCTTTACCTCTTTTGCCAACCTTTTTTGTTAAAGAAGTCATTTTCTCTTTAGCATCTGTTGTTGGGAAGCCTTTATAAGTGAACTTGGCCACTCTAAACAAGACTCGGCCAATTTGTGCTCGTGTAAAAGTACAAATAGATCTAGCATCTAACTTTCCCAAGAGTGTTAACATGAAAATCATTGATGAAAGGATTGGAGAAACAAGGACAACAAAAATAAGAATATGATTTCTTACCGAACTCTTGTACAAAGTGGAAGCTTCAAGGGCATGCCGACAAAAATTGCAGAGTTTTACATCCAGAAATAGATCACAGAAAAAATGAAACAATCAATGAATAGTTACTAGCGGAGAAAAACACTAAGAGTGATAAGCTAATGATTCCCAAAGTTCTAATAGGTGGGAGAATGATTGAAAATATAGACAAATGGAACTTTGTCAATAACATCAAATGAAATACCAATGCAGTCCCTCATAAAAGCAAAGGAAAAACAGTGGACACAAATAATTCTTTTGAATCTCTTGTAGAAAAGGAAGGAGAGTTAATTGATACAGAGACATGTTTAAAAAAGGGCAGTTAAGGTAATTTCAGGCCTAGCAAGGATGCCTGCCTAGTTGACGAGACCAAAAAAAATATTATCATATGAGGGGACATAGTCAACTACATACTTAGCAAGTCTTTAAAGAAACAAGTACAGAGGCCTGGGTTGCCAAAACATAGGGTCATGAAAGGGTGGAGGAAGAAGAAGCTCTTGAAAAAAGAAGAAGGAAAAATTACTGAGTTCATCATAGGAGTAGAGAAGGCCAAAGAAATGAAGAGCCTTTAAGAGGAGAAGCTCCAATATTCAAAAATGGAAGGGGAAAAGGCAATCTGATGAGAAAGAATCACAATAGGTCACTCCAGAGGTTTTAGGGGAAAAGGACATGGCCAACAATATAGAAGGTGATACATAGGTTGGTACATACCCTTCACAAAGTCATGAAGAGGTACAAGAAGATAATTAAAGCAATATGCAATTAGGAGCTTATGTGGTATGCTAGCAAATCATAAAAGAGCAACCTATTGCAGTGACATGTATACAAAAAGTTAAAGGAGTGGAAGCTAAAGTTGCCAAAGAGGCCACTATTAAAAGTTCTACTCAATGGGCAATAGTGGAGATAAAGAAACAGACACCTACCAAGGTGTTACATGATCTAGTTTCACATAATGTCCAGGGGAATAGTTCTAGGGAAAGTGACAAGGAAAAGGGTTTAAGGAAGAGGGCAGAGATGAAGATACAATCAGATCTTGGCAGAAGTGGCAACACAGGTTGATATATTCTAATGTTCACCAACAAAGGTAGAAAAGGAAAAAAACAGGGGTATTTGATACACAACAATTCAAAAGGATTGTCACAAGGAGTACATAAAGTAGATAGACTATGTTATGATGAAGTTACAACATTTATATGGATCATCATATTTGTTAGAACACAAAAAGCCTTTCACAAGCTATAAATGTTAAACAAGCCCCACCAATTTTCTATAATTTGTCCTCTTAGAACCTTTCCAACAGGAAAGGCATATTCAGCAATACATGAGGAGATTGGGGATGCATCTAGCAGGCACAAATTGAATGTAAAGATTTGGTATTTTGTTAAGGATAATGTGGAGGTGTAGATTGTTATAGATATGGATACAGAGCAACAACTGACTTTAAAGCTTTTCATACAAGAGCACAATTTACATATGATCACCATTCTAGTGTATGCTAAATGTGATGCTAATGAGAGGCTATATCTGTGGGATAACATATACCAGATGGCTAATACTATGTCACTCTTTGACTTGTAGAAAAGGATATTAATGTGATTTTGAGTGCTGCGAAAAAATAGGAGGCAACCTATTCTACCTTAAGATGTTGAAGATTTTGCTTCCTCTATCAATTCTTTAGACCTGATTGAAGTAGGCTTCAAGGGGATCCCATTCACCTGGTAGAATGGAAGAATACCTAAAGATTGTATCTTTGAAAAATTAGATAGAGTTGTGGTGAATCAAAGGATTCTGGATTATTTTGGAAATATGAAAGTGGGGCATCTTCCAAGGACTGGATCAGACCATGCCCCTCTGTTTATATCATGGGTTTTAGACTCGAGGGTATCATAAGCCTTTCAGATTTCTAATTTTTGGTAGAGCATGAGGAATTTCAAGAAATTGTGAGGCAAAACTGACATTGAAATGTCGGACATCCTTTCTTAATGCTTAAGCAGAAGATTAAGCATTTCAAGAAAGCACTATCCAAATGGAGCAGAAATACATGTGGATACATCTTTAAACAATTGATTATTAGAGAAGAGATTGTGAGATTGAAAAAATAATTGCTTGAAGAAGAACCATTTGCCAATAACAGAGATATATTATAGCAATTTTAAACAGAGTTAAAGATGTACCTTCACTTTGAGGAGGAATTCTGGAGGCAAAAAATTAGAATAAATTAGTATATGAAAGGGGATAGAAGTACCAGGTTCTTTCACAATCTAGTGAATATGAGGAGAAAAATACTACAAATTAACAGAATAATAGATTCTGATGGTTCATGGATTGAAAATAAAGACCATCTAACAGTGGCTGCTATCTCCTTCTTTACCAAGCAGTTCACATAGGAAGAAGAGGGAATAATTTTTTCAATTTTGCAACATGTGTCAAAAATAATCTCAAAAGTGGAGAACAAGAGATTATGTGCAAAATCAGGAGGGGAAAAATAAAAATAAAAGTTATTTTCTCTCTAGATGGATCTAGTGTTTGTGGTCATGATGGATTATCTGGTGATTTCTTTAAATCTTGTTGGCAAATTGTTCAAAATGATGTGTATGAAGTGGTGATCTCTTTTTTAATGGTCACACTTTCCCAAATATGTCACTCATACTATCCTGATCTTATTACTTAAAAATTCCATTGTTCAAACTTTTTCAGGCATGAGGTCAATTAGTTTGAGTAATTTTATTCACAAGATTATTTTCATGGTGGTTCAAGGTAAACTAGATGATATTCTTCTTAAATTTATCTTTGCTAATAAATATGGATTTTTTAAAAGAAGGTGTATTATTAAGAATGTCCTCCTAACTCGGAAGATCATTATAAATATCATAAAAAAGAGGCAAGCCTGCTAATCTGATCTTAAAACTAGACATGACAAATGCTTATGGCAGAGTGTCCTAACTTTTTTTTAACAAGAGTTTTAAGGAAGATGAGTTTTAGAGAAGTCTTTATTGATATGACTTGCAGATTAGTTGCTAATAACTGATATTCTATCTTGATAAATGGACAAAGCCATGATTTTTTTCATTCCACCAGAGGTTCTCCTGCTTTATTCATTCTTATATCAAAAGTTCTATCCAGGGCACTCAATACATTGTTTGACAGTGGGGATTATAAAGGGTTTGACATGCCTAAGTGGAGTGCAAAAATAAACTATTTGTCTTATGCACATGATACCATCATATTTGCTTCAGGACATTAAAGATCTATGGAGATAATTATGACAGTATTTCATGACTATGAAGGTGCCTTAGGTCAATTGATTAACAAAAGGAAGAGTTCCTTTTATATACATAATAACACAACTGGTAATTTGATTCAAGAAGTGGGACAGGCTACTGGCTTTGAGAGAGGAAATTTCACATTCATGTACCTGGGGTGTCCTATCCTTTACTCTAAAAAGACGAAATTATTTTACAATGAGCTTATTAGAAAAGTAAAGGACATGGTGCGAAATTGAAAGGGTAAGCTAATGTCCTATGGAGGGAAAGTTGTACTCATCAATAATGTCCTTCAGAGCATGTCTATTTATCTTCTATCAGCTCTAGATCCTACCAAATACACCATTTAGGAACTTCATAAAATATTTGCAAGATCTTTTTGGATTAATAAGGATGAGGGAAGGAGTAGATACTCGTCTGTCTGGTTAAAGCTTTGTCTACCTAAGGATGAGGGTGAAGTAGGGTTCAGGTCTTTATTTGACATATCCAAGGTTCTATTTCCAAACTTTGGTGGACTTTTAGGACCATAAAATCCTTATGGACCAACTTTATGTGAAACATATATTGTAAGAAACAGATTTCAACATTAGTACAATGGAGAGGGGGTTCTCAGTTGTGGAAGAAGATGTTAGAGGCAAAAGAAAGAGTTGAGTAGGATATATGGTGGGAACCTAGGAATGGATGTTCAAATGTATGGTTTGATATTTGGACAAAGCTTGTGTCAAGACTTAACTCGCCATGAGTGTAACCGATACTAAACCCCCGGTGGGAGAACCAACTACCGAAACCAACACTTAGTCAAAACTAAGCAGCTAAAAACCAGTTTACATTAAACAAGGCAAGATTCACATCTAACTGTAATTAACAAAAATCCCTACAGAAAATATCCCCTTTGAATTTGAAAGTCGTGTACCAAAACTTCAAAATATATATTTAGAATACGGGGATGCAACCCCAAAAATAAAGGAATCCAAGTATGAAACAATAGACTATAAAAGTAGAGGAATCCTTGGTAGCTCGGAAGATGCAACTCACCCTTGGATTCAGAAGTCGCCCGTATCACAACTGAGGTCGCGTAGCAGCCGTCAAAATATTCCTTGTAATCAATAAATAATAGCAAGTGCATTATCAATACAACAAAAATAACAGTGTACTAGTAGGATCATCAGCCAACTCCAATATACAAAATATGAATAATTAACCATAATTTAGTAAAACAGGAAAACATGTATAATCCAAGTCAGTGAATACAAGCAAGACTCATCAGTCATCAACTTGACTTAACAACCACATGAGATATGTCCAAAATCACAATCAACATATATTCAAGTAACACATACCACCTAAGGATCCCTATGACATCATCTACGGTGTTTAACATGCAATCCCAATCTACACAAAAATGACCCCAGCATTTAAATACACCCACCGGGTCTCTCATAGACCAACATGTAATAACTATATCATAACAAATAAGCTCAGTTCACTCATAAAACCCACACACAACAGAATAACCAAATATGTACCAAGCGTGGTAACCGAGCCAACCAAAATAGAATTTGTACCAGGCGTGGTACCCGAGTCAACCGATAGATATCCTTTACTAGGCATGGTACCCGAGCTAATCAATAATCTGTACCAGGCGTGATACCTGAGCTAATCGAAGAATCATAGTTATCACACAATAATAATCACAATGAATACAACCCACACTTGTAAAGCCAACAAGTATTTAAGACAATTTCATTGCATGAGATTAACAACAAGATATTATTTTACATTCATTCCCTTATTCCCTACACATTTATTGTACAAGCAATACTATGAATAGTAACATGCACATATAACATAAATTAGGTCACTATTCAACCATCACCTACTCGATTCAAGCCCGAATGCTCTACTGGATCAGAGCTTTCCCATTTCTTGAAACTCTAGCTTGATTTTGGTCAAAAAATAATAACATAAACACAAAATTAACCCAAATATTCTCGAATTACATCTTAATCCTAAATCCTAGACCAATTTCATAATCATTCCAGCCATCCCAAGGTCTTCCCACCTTAAGTTCACCTATTTACTACCAATTCCATGGTTATATAGTGAATTATGGTAAGAAATATTTAAATAACAACCTAGTTCAAGAAATCCAGGTTTTCCATCCTCACATTCCTTTTTTTCACCAACACATCCATCCTAGGTTGAGTTAAACCTTTCCTCAAGCTCATAACTATCGATTTTAAGACACAAGAATCAAAGTACTAGATTAGGAGAACAAATTACTTACCTTAGCAAAGGATTATGGTGGAAAACTAATGGAAATCGCCTAAGGTCGCCTTAGCCCTTTCCCAAAATGTTCTTGAGAAATAATAAATATTTTTGGGAAAGTTTCTGCATTTACATAAACTTATCCTGCTATAGCGGTGCCTCTATAGTGGAAGCTGCCCGCTATAGCAGGTTTGACTGCCTTTGACTCTCGCTATAGAGGGAATTTCTCCACTATAGCAATATTGTCATCGCGGTATGTCACCCGCTATAGCAGCTGACATGGGATAGAAACTCGGGAATCCTCTCAGTTTTGTCCATTCCGCAACACACCTTCAAACTTTGACGTTTCAGACTAACCCCTTTATATAAAGTTTGGTATTGGGAGTTCTACTCACCCGAATTCACTTTTGAAAATTGCTATAGACTCCTTAATGCCTCAGCTAAAGAAAAAATAGCTCAAACCTTCTCATTTTACCCAATCCTTTCGCGGATTACCCTAGACCTCATCTCACTCAGATTTCGTTTGACTAGCCTAGCTCGAAATTTTCAACTCCATGACCAAGAAATTTTCTAACCTAATTTCTTACATGATTAGCTCCTCATAACGACAGAAAGGGTCATTACAACAAATACTAATTTACCCACTGTTCATCCCCGGATAATCAAATAAGAACAAAATGAACTAAATTGAGAAGAAGGTAGTACCTGAATCCTCAAACAAGTAAAGGAACTTGTATTGCATGTCCTTATCGGTTTCTCAAGTGGCTTCTTCAACTGGACAATGCTTCCATTAGACCTTTATCGATCTGATTCCCTTTGTCCTTACCTTTTGAAAATCCTAATCAAGAATAGCAATATAACAACCGGGTCTGTCGTTATGGTAAACCATTTGCAACTAAATCTTCACCAGCGCACTTGTAGATACTAAGGTCTGAGTCTGACTACATCCTTCAATCATGTTCAAGCCTATCTCGACTAAATCTCCTGTATCTAGAGTTACCCTCTAAGAATAATGTTCCTTCTTATCATGAAAACCAACTAACCTTGAGCTCTTAACCAATGGGATCACTAGTCATACAAAGCAAAGCCCATATGTATTTCATCATGATGTTCAAGCTTATAACTATGGCCACCTTATGGTTTCTCATATCTTACACTATCCAAGACTTATCCTCTCTTTCCTAGCATATTTAGGAGGTGTAGCTTGAAGAAATTCTACAACGAAACATACCAGGGTTGAAGACTACTAAGCTAGAACCTTGATGGATGGAGACTTTAAGATGGCGATCCTTAGTTTGGAGCTTGAAGCTTGGGGGAGTAGATTTCTTCCTCTTTTGGAATTTAGAATGAGGGGAATGGGAAAGGTTTAGGCTAATATGGGATAAATCCCCACTACAAGTGTCCAAAATGATCTCACCTAGGAATTAAGAGAATAAGGGAAAAGACCAGAATATCCCTAGACTTAAAGAGAGGATCGTAGGAAATCTCATGTCGGACGGGCTACTCGACGGGGGTTGGACCTACAACGGCCCATCAGACAGGTCGTTGGAGAAGCTAGCTAAGTCCTGAGATTGCTGGAGGATTCCCATGGTGGGTTCCCACGGCATGTCACAACTGTGATGCCCGTGGTGACCGCCCGTCGAGAAGAGGGAAATGCAGGGGAAAGGCCACTGGGCACTTCCCACGGCAGGTCCGATGTCCCGTGGAAGCTGCCATGCCTGTTGCCCAAGGCCATCGAGCTGGGAAGGTTTGTGGCTCAGGGCCACTGGAAAACCCCCACGACCAGACCCACGGCCCGTTGGAACTTCGACGCCCGTGGTGGTCACCCGTGGGGACCTACAATAGCAGAAATTCTATAGGGGTTCTAAGTTAGAATGCTGGTCTGAATACCGAGGTGCTACAATATCCTCCCCTTGGGTCTGTGCTACCCTCCTAAGCCTGTGGACCTCTCATTATCCTCTAGACTGAACTGCGATCAGTTTGCTCGAATAGAATAGACATAAATCTAGAATCTAGTACGAATATCCACTTCCTTCTATAACATAAGACTCTCCCTCGCCTAAGAAGCCTAAACCTCAATCTTTCTATCTCAAATAGGAGTTGTACATACCACATTCAATAACTTACAACCTATCCCTTGCAATGACATGCTAGAGTTACATGGTCCTAACTCTCAAGGTCCTCTCTTTCTACTAGCCACAACACCAAATGCGTTAAAGCCTATACTGAGAGGCTCAAAATTATTTATCCTCCTCTGGCCCACGTGTATATATATATATATATATCATGCTCACATACTCACACTTACTGCAAATTCATGAACTTGAACTCTTACGTTATACTATATCACACCTGCCAGATAAATCCCATAAAACCATCATTGTCTTTCTCATACCATCATCCTTTCGTTCACATTCTATACTTGGTTTGTACTAGCACAATAACTTACTACTCTTTAGTCCACACCAAGGGATGTATAATCCCATCACCTATCTAAAAAAACACAACTCTGAATGCATGCTCTAACCAAATGCTATTTAAGCTACTACACTTCTGACTTTATACTTCTAGATCGAGGTCCATTCTACTACTAATAACTTACAACACAACATCTGTTGGGTGGAAACACTACCCAAGGATCTACGTATACACTTTCCCTTCTTGAGGGATAATTAGTAACAAAGTTATCGAAGAGATCTGAGAGTACCTTGCTAATAGATAATCTGACATTTACTACTTCTGGCACCTCATATATGAAGTATAAACAATAGAACTGGGAACAACGCATGAATATGGGGTAAATAGAGTTAAACTTTATCGCACAATGTGATCATGAAAGAAGTGAAGTTTTTCCTAAAACAACTCATAGCTTCCCCCTCATATGTGTGGCGTGCTTCACACACATGAAAGAGACTCTAATCAATGCGACTTTCAGACATCCTAGGACACTTGAACCTGAGGCTCTGATACCAAGTTTGTCACGCCCCGAGGCTACCCCCTAGACGTAACACGGGACTTGGAACTACAAGGATCCCAAGCTAACCCTTGGTCATAGAAATCTCAAGCATAACAACGATAAGACATTGTGGAAGCATCAAAGTAAATCCAAAACCGGAGGGCATATCATAAATAGGGATCGAATAGGAAATACAACTCAAAGATCATCTCATATCATCTATGTCTGAAAGCCTCTAAATCTAGCATAAGGAGTTGATGGGACAATACCCCAACTAACTCAATAATCTAAAAGGAAAGGGGACATAGAAAAACTAGAATAAAGTCTAGTCCTCGCACTATGAGGACTCACCAAAGCTGAGCGTGAGTGGCCGTGAACTCTAGCCACGAAGCTGTGAAGGGATACCTGAATCTGCATCATCAAAAGATGCAGTGCAATATGCGTTAGTACTATGGAATGTACTAAGCATGCGAGCAATGCATGAATCATGATAAAAACAGTTTAAAACATGCTTAAGAATGAACTTGTTATTTAAAGAAGGACCATAAATAAACATAAAACATGAAATAAAGCTTTAGTTTCATAGTATTAAATCATATAACTTCATAGCTTGAAAATAAACATGTGGGAATTTCTCTTAACCGACGTAAACCATGTAAGCAACATGGAGTACAACGTCTTATCCACGTTGCTAGAACCCAACGACTTGCCCTCATTGACAGAGCCATCCTATACCTTGCCGGGGTATAAGATGAAACATGATCTGGGGATCCCAAAGCTGAGCCTGAAGGCTATAAATAATAGAGGAGTCACCCTATCTGCGGATGATCCTATCCTATGGTGGCAACGTAGTTCTGGGACCTTGTGGGTACTCTCACCCTGTCCAACTCGGTGCTAATACTACTCCCAAAATATACATATAGCTCATATAATACTTGGGCATATCTGATGCAAAATCTGTTTGAAAAGCATAAGGGTATATCTGATACCATGCAATTCACTTAACTTAGGTGGACATATCTAGATGCCAAACCTTTCTTTAAACATAGGGACATATCTGATGTCCAAAACTGTTGGAAAAGCATAAGGGCATATCTGATGTCATGCAATTCAAAAGTCGTGAATCTTAAAGCTTTGCAAGACCATAATTCAAAATATACTTTTCTTACGAAATTCATACTTAAAGAATTAGTCATGCAATTTCACAAATACATAGAGGCCATGATATCTAATCATGCCAACTTTCTCTTGAAAATATGTAAATTCATAGTTTCATGCTAGAAATCAACTTTCATGCTTGGGCTTTCAAAACCAATGAGGGTATCATAATTAAATCATGAGAAATCAAGAGAAAACCATGAATTTAAATGTAGAAACTGATTTCATTAACTTTCCCCAAATTTTAGGTCAAAACCCTAGTTTCATAGCTTCATAAATCAAAGTAAGAATTTGGGATTTTGGGCACAAGGGTGAAAGGAATCCATTGTTAAAGACCCACATACCTTGATTGAATCTAACCCACTTGGATTGAAAAGACTTAGGAGACTTGAAGCTTGGATAAGAATCCTTAAGGTTGAGGGTGGAGACTTGGAGAAGAAATCTGAAAGGAAACTCTTGAGAGACTCCCTTACTAGAGCTTCTATGATCTTGCTTGCTAGAAACCCTAGGTGTCTTGCCTTAGGGTCTTGAGAGGATTTCTTTAGAGAAAGGGTGATGTTATTATGAGGAATAACCCCTCTTGGGTGTTTAAAAGATGAGGGGAAAGACTTGAGGTAAGGAAAGGACCAAACTACCCTCAAGTTAAAAGCTGGGAAAAAATAGAAAGGGCGTCGGATGGGGCTTCCCACGGGCCATCATGGACCCCACGGGCCGTCGGACCCAACCAGGGCCCTTACATGGGTCAAAAAGGGTCACTAGTTGATTCCCACGCCCTTGCCACCACGGGCCGTCGCAGAAGCCACGGGCGTCGGCTAGCCCGTCATACTGAGCCACGGGCGTCGGCCAGCCCGTCAGCTTTTGACAGCTGACAGTGCTTCACTAAAATGCCCATAACGTTTTACTCCGGACTTGGATTAATAATTGATCAGCGGCGTTGGAAAGATAATTTAAATACCTTTAATTTGGTGGGTACTAGACTATCTAAATCTTTATATTATAGGAGATATGACCGTTTAAAGTTGACACTAGTAAGAACTTACATGAAAACTAAATTGGTATAAAGGCTTTCAACTTAACTTTGAGTTAGGGGTCCTTTATGACTTCAATTAACATCTAATACTCCTTCAAAACATAAGAATTGATCTCAATACATAGATATAAAGAAATATATCTAGTTCGGGTCTAACAACGCATGAAGAACAGTTCGGATCTTGGATTAGAATTTCTTGGGTGTTACATAACGGCTACTAATGACAAACTCTCTTCTAATTAAACTGAATCCTAATGCAACACATGAGACTCATCTGGCACATACCGACGCAACATCGAGACATGAAAAACTGGGTGAACAACTGAAAAGATCGGAGGCAAAGCTAACATGTAGGCAACACTACCAACCCTCTATAGAATCTCAAACGGCCTAATAAACTTTGGGCTAAGCTTTGCCCCGCCGACCAAATCTCATCATGCCCTTCAGGGGCGATACTCGAAGGAAAAACAAGTCACCAATACTGAAATCTAAGGCACGAAATCTAAGATCAGTGTAGCTCTTCTACCTATTCTGGGCTGCTTTAAGTCTGTCCTGAATCAAATGGACTAGGTCTAAGGAATCTCTAAGCAAATTTGTACTCTGCGGTCTGGACTCTAACCCATCGAACCAACCGATCGGTGATCTGCAACGCCTACCATACAAAGCCTCAAAAGGTGCCATGCCGATGCTCGAATAGAGACTATTATTATAAGAAAACTTGGCCAAAGGCACAAACTGATCCCATGAACCTCCAAAGTCAAGTACATAAGCCCGAAGCATGTCCTCCAGGACCTGAATTGTCCTCTCAGACTGGCCATCTGTCTGAGGGTGGAAAGCAGTACTAAGTTGAACCTCCATACCCAAATCCCTCTGTATAGTTCTCCAGAACTGAGATGTGAATTGTGTGCCATAGTCTGAAATGATAAAAGCTGGGACCCCATGCAACCGAACAACCTCGGGAATGTAGATCTGAGCTAACCTCTCAGCACCGTAGGAAGTCTGAACTGGCAAGAAGTGGGCCAACTTAGTCAGCCGATCCACAATCACCCAAATGGAATCAAAACCCCAAGAAGTACAAGGCAAACCAACAACAAAGTCCATAGTAATACCTTCCCACTTCCACTCAGGAATGGGAAGTCGCTGCATCAAGCCACCCGATCTCATGTGCTTGAACTTCACATGCTGACAGTTTAAGCACTGAGATACAAACTCTGCTACATCCCGCTTCATACCACACCACCAGTAAAGTTGTCTCAAATCTCTATACATCTTTGCCACGCCAGGATGAATGGAGTATCTAGAACAATGTGCCTCACAGAGTATCAACTGAATCAGATCACCAAACCTCAGAACACAAAGTCGGCCATCAACCCTCAGAATACCATCAAAACCCAAAGTAGTTCTGGCTGGCCTCACCTGAACTACCTAATCACGAAGGTCACACCAACCCTGATCCTCAAACTGTCGGCTCTGAATCTGATCAACTAGAGTAGATCGGACCTCAACACTGGCAAGAACTCTGCTAGGATCTGACAAGTCAAGCCTAACCAATCGGTTAGCCAAGGACTGGATGTCCAAGGCCAACGGTCTCTCAGAAATTACAAGTGAATCTAGGCTGCCCATACTCACTGCCTTCCGACTCAAGGAATCCGCTACCACGTTTGCCTTTCCCGGATGGTATTGAATAGTGAAATCGTAGTCCTTCAGTAGCTCAATCCATCTTCTCTACCTCGAGTTCAGCTCATGTGACTCATAATGTACTGAAGACTATGGTGATCGGTGAATATCTCACAGTGAACTCCATATAAGTAGTGCCTCCAGATCTTAAGCGCGAAGACTATCGCCGGCAACTCCAACTCATGAGTGGGGTAGTTGCACTCGTGAACCTTCAGCTATCTCGATGCATATGCTATCACTCGACCCTGCTGCATCAACACACAACCAAGACCGACCCCTAAAGAATCATAATACACATAGAAACTCTGACACTCAACCGGCAAAGTCAGAACTGAAGCTGAAGTCAATAAGGCCTTAAGCCTTTGAAAGCTATCCTCACACTGGTCTGACCACTAGAATGGGACATCCTTCGTAGTCAGCATAGTCAAGGGTGCTGCTATGGAAGAAAATCCCTCAACGAACCATCTGTAGTACCCGACTAAACATATAAAGCTGTGAACCTCGGTAGGAGTAGTAGGTCTAGGCCTATCACGAACCGCAGAAATCTTACCCCGATCAACCCTAATCTCATCCTTAGACACCACGTGTCCTAGGAATGCAACTGACTCAAGCCAAAACTCATACTTTGAGAACTTGGCATAAAGCCGATGATCTCTCAAAGTCTGAAGTACAGTCTTCAGGTGTTGCTCATGCTTGTCCCTACTCCTCGAGTATATCAGAATATCATCAATAAAGACTATCACAGACATATCCAGGTACGGGATAAGCACCCTATGCATCAAATCCATAAAGGTTGCGGGGGCATTAGTCAACCCAAAAGACATCACCAGGAACTCATAGTGGCCATAACGTGTCCTGAATGCTGTCTTAGGGATGTCCTCTGTCCTAATCCTCAACTGATGGTAGTCGGACCTTAAATCGATCTTCGAAAACACGGTATCACCCTGAAGCTGATCAAATAAGTCATCAATCCTCAGCATCGGATACCTATTCTTCACTGTCACCTTATTCAGGTAACGGTAATCAATACACATCCGCATCGACCCATCCTTCTTCTTCACGAAGAGAACATGAGCACCCCAAGGAGACACACTCGGTCTAATGAACCCCTTAGCTAAGAAATCCTGGAGCTCTCTCTTAACTCAGCAGGAGCCATACGGTAGGGAGGAATAGAAATGGTCTTGGTGCCCGACTCTAAACCAATGGCAAAATCAACATCTCTCTTAGGTGGAAGGCCTGGCAGGTCGGTAGGAAATACATCTAGGAAGTCTCTAACCACAGGAACAGACTCAGAAGATGAAGGGTCAGCACTAGCATCTCGGACATATGCTAGATAAGATAGACATCCACGGGAAATCAACTTCCTAGCTCGAAGGCAAGAGATGATCCCAGATGGTGCATGGCTAACAAAACCCTGCCACACAACCGGGGATACACCAGGCACAACTATGGTAATGGTCTTTGCATAACAATCCAAAATTGCACGGTGAGGGAATAACCAGTCCATGCCCAGTATTACATCAAAATCTAACATATCAAGGATCATTAAATCACCCCAAGTCTCCAAATCACCAACAGATATCACAAAGATATCACAATCCGATCCACTTCTAAAGAATCTCATATTAGGGTCAAAACAAAAACAGGAATAGATAATGACTCACTAGCCAACCCCAAGCAAGGCAGAAAGTAGGTAGATACATATGAACAAGTGGATCCAGGATCAAATAAAGCCATAGCAGACTGATGGCATACAAAAATCATACTTGTAATCACAACATCCGAGGCCTCTGCCTCCGGTCTCCTAGGGACCGCATAGAACTCACGACGACCTCCACATGCCTGACCATCATCCCTACCACCTGCTCTACCAAGCGGAGCACCACCTCTACCCTGACCACCGCCTTCTCGAGCTGGTGGCTAAATGGAGCGAATAGGCTGAACTGTACCCCGCTGGGGGCAATCTCTAGCAAAATGGCCACTAACTCTGCACTCATAACATGTTGTACCTCACTGGGGGCAGTCTCTTGCAAAATGACCGCTAACTCCACACTCATAGCACGGCCCTGACAGCCCACCCTATTGAGACGAACCTACTGAACCTGTGTGGGCACCTCAACCTGATGCCCCAAAAGCATTACCTCTCGTAGACTGACCACTGTGACCACGCTGACTGCTCTGACCCTGCTAAAACTGAGAACCAGAAGCCTGAAGTGATGCCTGAACTAGTCAACTGGCCTTACCCTAATGCTGTTGTGGCTGATAACCCTAGTCCCACTGTCCTGAACCTCTACCACTATGTCTAGAACTACTGTAGCCACCCTGATGTCGAGGCCTCTTATCTCTGGGACCCTGATCATGTCATTGTAAGTCCTCCACAATATGGGCATAGGCTGTGATAGCCTAAAATGACTGACCACCGGCAACCAATATCTCAGCTAGATGCCTAATCTCTGGCCTCAAACCCCATACAAATCTACAAATCCTATCTGCCTCGGTAGGAATGATCATAGCTCCTAACGATGCTAGCTGGTGAAAACGGGTCTCATACTCCAAGACAGTCATAGAATCCTGCATAAGTTGAGTAAACTGCTCCCTGCGACGCTCATGATCACTCTGAGGCAGGAACTTGGCCATAAAGACCTCATAGAACTCAGACCAGGTCAAAAGAGGAGATGTAGAAGATCTGCAAGCAACCTGTGCCCTTCACCATAACTTCACTGGGCCCTCCAGATGATAGGTGGTGTAACCGACTCCATGAGTCTCCAACAAACGCAGATGGTGCAACATCTTCTCACATGTAGTAATAAAATCATGCGGGTCCTGACCCGATGTACCAGCAAATCTCGGTGGTGCCAATCGCAAGAACCTACCCAAAGCCTTCAACTCCCCATCAGTCATAGCTGGGCGAGGAGCAAGAAGCTGTGCAACTGAAGGGATCAGAACAACCTCAGCACGAGGAGACGCAGTAGTAGGTTTCTCTCTTGAACCCCCTGAGCGGGTGCCTGTGCTACCTCAGATGGTATGTCTCCAATCATACCTAATAGCTCAACAAGTAAACCCCTAATATCCGAAGACTAAGCTGGGGCTGAAGCTGGCATAGAAACTGGTGCTGGAGCTGGTAGTACTTGGGCTTCCCCTGGGTCCACATGTTGCTGCTCTGAAGTGAACTCTAGGTCATAGTCATACTCGGGCTCTACCTCAACTCTAGCATCCCTAGAAGGTGCCGCTGCTCTGGGGAGTCCACGATCCCTACCTGTACCCTTGTGACCATCCCGACCCTTAGTTGGAGTCGAAGGTGCAGGGGTAGGAGGCTCTCCTCCACCAGAAGTTGAAGATCTCATATGAACCATCTGCGGAAGAGTGAACCAGAGTAAGTGAGATTTCTAGAAACCTTCAAGTATACTACGCACGAGATAGAAACAAGAAATGTCCAATTTTTTCTAAGATGTCACTATAGCCTCCCGAGGATTGAGTACGGACGTCTCTGCCCCGATCCGCAGGACTCTACTAGACATTGGCTCCTATACTAATGACAGCAGTGAACCTAGTACTCTGATACCAAACTATCATGACCTAATTTCTCGATCATGATGGCACCTACAACCCCCCAGTAGGCGATCCAATCCACGTAGCCTGAAACGGTCAGTACTGAGCTACTATCTAACAATCAGAGTGGAAGAACAGTTTAATATGCGAAAGAAAGGAAACAATATGAAGAAAGTAGATAATAGGAATAATATAAGCAAGCGGAAGCTAAAGCAAACCCAAAACCTGGTATCATAGCGTATAAGAGCCTGAACTACATAAGGAGTACAAGGGTCCAAAACAATATATACACAAAGCTGTCTCCGAGTAGAAGTAGAGTACATAATCAAAAGATAAACTTAAAGCTAAGCTCCGGTCACCAAGAGCTCACCCTCAGTCCAAAATATCACTAAAAGAAGCACCTCGCACGAGTCTCCATGAGCTAACGGTGATGGCCCACACTAGTATCTGCACCAGAAGATGCAGAGTGTAGTATAAGCACCAAATGCGAAGCATAAGGTACCCAATAGGTATCATAGGCCGACTGGGCCCCTATAAGATAAAAGCGTAGTAACAGACAAAATAGAAGCAAGTAGTCACAGAAATCAATGAAAAGTACATAGGAATTAGCCTAAAGGGAAGTCAACAGAAAAACACACAAGGCTAGAAAATAGAATATATACGCAACAAGCACATGTATAAGTAAGAAATAATGTACCTGGGATCCTTGCAATAACAATATATACATAATCAGTTTAAGAAGTAGACGGTGTACCGGTAACCTCAAGTATAAGAAATAGGAGAAGAGAGTGAAGATAGATATGCTCAGAAAACAGAAATCAATACCCATACTAATCATGTCACTCTCAGAACCAGTACTAACAACATTGTAGAATAACATCTCAAAATCATAACTGGGATAGGGGATGGTATCATGATAAAGAACAAGAGTATACCTACAGTCCCCCGGCTGCCCATACAACTGGGGAACGCAAATAAGTGATAACAAAACCCTCCGGCATCCGATACTACCAGAGTGTACAATCAACAGACAATAAACAAGGGTGGTACCTCACACAGATGAATGATGTGATGCCATGCTAAGTCAAGAGTGGTAGTAGTATTGTATGTCACCCACTTCCGGCAACCTATAAGGCCCAGAAAAAAAGATCCATAGAAGGTCACTCCTGTATACCCCTACTACACCTATACCCCCCCTCTGGCACTTGCAGCTCGCAGCCTCTAGTCCAGAATGACAAGGTCCATAGAGTCCCCTAACCAACATACTAGATGCCCCACAATCTCAAAGCAATCCCCAAGTAAAGATGCCTGGAGGGTATCCAGGTTTAAACAGTCAGTCAATAGCCCTAGCACACGGCCTCGCCTAGTCCAGCATCACCCCGAAAGCTGTAGTAAATAAGTCTAGCACTCGACCCCGTCGAGTCCAGTATAAGTGGAACTAGTGAGAAAATATCCTTTAAAACTCCCTTACCCCAAGAAGACCCATCAAAACGTTACCAAACCCCTTTTAGATCATTTTTACCGAAAACAGGCCCTACGGGCCATGCAAAGTTTAGAAAATCAATCCAGTAGGCCCGAAGCCAAAACCATAGCAAAATCAAGAAGAAATCCCCCTATCTATATGCATGGTGAATGGCATACACAATCACAACAGTGGCCCCCAACCCATAATAACCTATCGGCCCTGCATAGGCTCCAATCGCTCTACAACACAGATAGCCAGCATAATATCACGATAATGATTCCTGGTACTCACAGGCACATCCGAATAACCCACCGTCTATGTCCCAGAGTTAAACAAGGCCACACAGGTCCATAAGGGTTATAACATCAACTACTAAGAATACTACACACAATAGAGAGAAGAAACAGGGAGAATCGCAAAAAAGCGGTCAGGGTCTGTGGTATCAACCTAATAACCCAACCCAAGGATGCCACCTAGTATAATTTTATCTGATATATGCCAAGTCTATAGGGTTTAGACCGTAACCTACTTGTCATCCAACGACAAGCTGCCCGAACAACAACGTCCAAGCTCAAATTGCTCTGAGAGATCCTGAATGATAATCAAACCATCACAAATATAAACAGTATGTTAAAACAAGTCTAACGATACCCATATTGCCACAATTGTAGTTGAGTCGAAATCAGGGTCAAAAGTAGGCCCGCGAGGCCCACAACCCAAAATGGAAAATGAAAACTCATGTTATGATCACAATGACCGAGGGAGTATATGCCGAGAAAATAAGGAAATTGGGCTACAAATTCGAGCTAAAACAACCCCTAATGCTAGACCCAACAATGGAATTTTCGGAAAAAGGAATCGGGAATTGGCAAGAATCACCTACCCAAAAGGAAGAATCACGCCAACAATGTGGATAAGGGCGAGCTTGACAAGCATGCACTCCTCCCGGACAGAATCTACACCCAAAATTTGAGCTCCAAGGATTCACAACAATAGAGGTTTAGATAATTGGAGAAGACAACTAAGAAGAAGAGGGAAAACTTACCAAAACACCAACGGAACACGAATTTCTCGAGGGTACGGGAATTCTTCAAGGGTGTACTGGTTTGAGCAGGTTGGAGAGGGTTTGGGAGAGTTGGAGTTAGAGAAAAATGATAGAGAATGGTTGGAAATACAAAATGAAAAAGTTTTATACTGCCAGGGGTCCTTCATCGCGATCATGAAGGACCCTTCGCTATCGCAAGGACCATGATGGCTAGGCCATCGCGATCGCGAAGGCTAGCCACGCGGCCGCGAAGAACAGAGAAGGAGGGACTTTATCGCGATCGCGACCGGTGATCACATGATCACAAAAAACATAGTGCCAGACGCTTCATTGCAGTCACGAAGGGTGAGGCTCGCAATCGCGATAGAGGCTTGATGCCTGCACCTACAATAGGAAAAAGTCTACAACTTTCCAAAACTTGACGGGGCATTTCAGGCACAATCAAAAACCGATATTCAGAAACTAATGATGCTAACAGAGTGGAAATGACATTTTAGACTTAACAAAATTGATAAAACTCCCATACAAAGTCGTTTTGATGAAATGTTGACCCAAGTGAACACCAATGAAAAGGAACCCAAAGGCTCGAAATGAGTCCGGCTCACCCGAAACCTAAACCAACCACGTTTCCAACCCAAACTCATCATATCAGAGCTGATGGAATCATCAGATTTTGAGTCCGACACTCCGATCATCAAAAGCCACCCAAAGTTACACTTTCAACTCCAAATGGCCCGAAAACAGAGAAAACCACTCAAAACCCACACCCGAAGTTCTCAGGCCTCAACTGAAGGTCCAACTAGACCAAACTCAATGCTATGGAGCTAACGGAACTACCAGAATTCACTTCCGAGCATGTTAGCTAAGAATGTTGCCTAAAGTCAATGATGTTCTAAGTTAAGTCTCTAAAACATGAAAAAGGGTAAGACAACCAAGCGAACGACCAGGGAACCAAACTATCGGTCCTAGCAAGCCATAAATGACTTGGGGCCACTACAGGAAAGCTCTAACAGTATAATGAATGCACAATGCGAAGATGACCGAAAGGGTTATTACAGGGCTTGCCGACCGAGCCTATGAACAAGAAAGCTACTCAAATATGGACCGAAAAAGTGGCGGGGGGAGACAATAGGGGAGAGTCTATGGTCTAGGCTCTAGGAATTATTTGCGATTAATCCAGTCAGGACTAGATGGCATTGGATCATCGCGCGAGGCTGAGGCAGTTGATGATGTTCAGCTTGCACATATGTCATAACAGATCGCAGATCTTACTAGAGCCTTGGCAGAATCCGAGAGAAAACAGGCTGAGACTACTGATGATTTGTCCAAGACCATCCGGTCTCTTCAACAACAAATGTCATCCTTTGTTGGTCATCGCCATCATAGTGTAGATCGTACTCATTCCTCCTCGTTATTAAGTGATGACGTTACTGAGACTAGTGAAAATGAGGAAGAGTATGTGGATACTACCCCCCATTAGGATTGACTCATTTCCTTATACATTTTCATATATTTTGACACTTTTTGACACTTTTTTATGTTATTGAATTCTTTATAGGTCCTTTTGGTGGACCTTTTATGTGTTTAGTTATATTATTACTTTGTTTTTAGTTTGTTGTTGATGTCATAATTGTTTTATGAATGTTGTGACAACAATTAGTGTTGGTTTGGGCTGCATTGGATTAGTTTTTCAAATGGCAGGTGGTGCATATTGAAAATTCAGATTTTTGCAACTGGAAAAAATGCAAAAAAGTGACAGACAACATCTCTTTTGTCCGTCGCTTTTCTAAAATTTTTTAAAAAAATTCCCAGAAAAAGCGACGGACAGCGTCACTTTTCTGGAAAAAATTTACCAGGAAAAGTGACGTTGTCCGTCGCTTTGTTCTTCAAATTCAAGAACAAAGCGACAGACTGCGTCGCTTTTCTGGAAAAAAACTGTCGCTTTTTCATTTGGGTCACTATCCATCGCTTTTAAAGCGACGCTGTCCATCGCTTCTGGAAAAGTGATAGGTCATTTTCCCACGGGCATGACGCCATCGCTTTTCCGTTGCTTTTGGTCAAAAAAGCAATGGTCAGCGTCCCTTTTGGCCATCTCTTTTTGGCCTTTTTTTAGTAGTGCAAATGGTTGGATTAGAACTCGTAAGATGCAAGAAAAGAATCAATGTTCGGAGAAGGACAATTCCTGACCCTGCCTGGGAGGCTACTGCCTGAAGCCTCCCACTACAGTAGGCTATTTCTTGCTATGGCGATGGCGCTATAACTGGAATTTCTCTGCTATGGCAGCCTTCATCGTCCCAGATTTTTCAAGAGGCGCATCAATGGCACCTCTTGACCCAAAATTCTATTTTTGACATTCCAAGTTCAGATCAATGTTCCCAAAGTACTCTACTACTATTTCATGCAAGAATTTGGGCATTAAAACTCCTAAAAATTGTTCAAATCACCATTTTTCAACAAAAATGACCCTTCACATTCTATACCAGTTTGAGCCTATTTTTGACAATAAAACCCATAATTATTATGCTCAAAATGTTGTGAGAGAGTTGTAAACATAAGAAAAGCATCTATGCATCGAGGATTCGACCAGATCAAAGCCAAAATTCAAAATTCAAAAACCACTGCAATGTCTATTCTATTCACCAAATTCAAGCATAAAACAATCAATATTTATGCAATGGAGTAGTGAACATAAAGAGTTACAATTACTACCTTGTTTTTTGATGTTGGGAGCAAAATGATCGAGGGGAAAGTGGTGTTTTTGGGTGAAATAGGGAGAGAACGGGCGAGAAACCCATTTCTCACCCCTAATTATGATCACCTACTATAGCGGGAGTTTGGCGGCTATAGCAGTGCCGCTATAGCAGAATTAATCTCGCCATAGCGGGGTCCAGACTGCTTAGTGGAGAAACGTTTTGTTGCTTTATTTTTTTAATCTCCTCAATCTAGTATTTTTATAAGGCCTCGGATTACTTGGGTACTCGAGAAGGATTTCTCTAATTTGTTTCATACAACTCGAGAGAAAGGATCCCATGACCGAGAAGGATCATATTAACTTTCAGTTGAGTTAGGTACACCTAGGAAAAAAAAGTTTGATGGTTTGCATAAGGTTTAAATTACGCCGTCAAGTAGAGCAATAAGATTCTAGGGGGTTGGCTCTTCCCTTTCTTTCCACCTTATAAAATTATTTTGGGGATGAACGATGGGTAAATTGGTATTTATTGTAATGACATATTCAGTAATTATTAAAAGTCACCTAAAAAAACTTAGATTCAAGAACCTAATTCAAAATGTTAAAGTTAAATACTAATTCAAGATTCTAAAACAAAACCCAAAACTAATTCAAGAACCTATTTCAAATTCAAAGTTCTCAAATTCAAGTTAATAATCTAAGTCAAGAACCTAATTCCAAATTCAAGAACCAACCTAATTCTAGTTAAAAAAATCATTCCTAAAGTTGAAAACTAATTCTTAACTCAAAACTAACAATTTAAACTAACAAATTTAACTTAAAAAAGTTTAACTTAAAAAAATATAGATTCAAGAACCTAATTCAAAAGGTTAAAGTTAAATACTAATTCAAGATTCTAAAACAAAACCCAAAACTAATTCAAGAACCTATTTCAAATTCAAAGTTCCCAAATTCAAGTTAATAATCTAATTCAAGAACCTAATTCCAAATTAAAGAACCAATCTAATTCTAGTTCAAAAAATCATTCCTAAAGTCGAAAACTAATTCTTAACTCAAAATTAACCATTTAAACTAAGAAACTTAACTTAAAAAAGCTTAACTTAAAAAAACTTAGATTCAAGAACCTAATTCAAAAGGTTAAATTTAAATACTAATTTAAGATTCTAAAACAAAATCCAAAACTAATTCAAGAACCTATTTCAAATTCAAAGTTCCCAAATTCAAATTAATAATCTAATGCAAGAACCTAATTCCAAATTCAAGAACCAACCTAATTCTAGTTCAAAAAATCATTCCTAAAGTTGAAAACTAATTCTTAACTCAAAACTAACAAACTTAACTTAAAAAAGTTTAACTTAAAAAAACTTAAATTCAAGAACCTAATTCAAAAGGTTAAAGTTAAATACTAATTCAAGATTCTAAAACAAAACCCAAAACTAATTAAAAGTTCCCAAGTTCAAGTTAATAATCTAATTCAAGAACTTAATTCTAGTTCAAAAAATCATTCCTAAAGTTCAAAACTAATTCTTAACTAGAAACTAACAATTTAAACTAACAAACTTAATTTAAAAAAGCTTAACTTAAAAAAACGTAGATTCAAGAACCTAATTCAAAAGGTTAAAGTTAAATACTAATTCAAGATTCTAAAACAAAAAACCCAAAACTAATTCAAAAACCTATTTCAAATTCAAAGTTCCCAAATTCAAGTTAATAACCTAATTCAAGAACCTAATTCCAAATTGAAGAACCAACCTAATTCTAGTTCAAAAAATCATTCCTAAAGTTCAAAACTAACAATTTGAACTAACAAACTTAACTTAAAAAATCTTAACTTAAAAAAACTTAGATTCAAGAACCTAATTTAAAAGGTTAAAGTTAAATATTAATTCAAGATTCTAAAACAAAACCCAAAACTAATTCAAGAAACTATTTCAAATTCAAAGTTCCCAAATTCAAGTTAATAATCTAATTCAAGAACCTAATTCCAAATTAAAGAACCAACCTAATTCTAGTTCAAAAAATCATTCTAAAGTCGAAAACTAATTCTTAACTCAAAATTAACCATTTAAACTAAGAAACTTAACTTAAAAAAGCTTAACTTAAAAAAACTTAGATTCAAGAACCTAATTCAAAAGGTTAAATTTAAATACTAATTTAAGATTCTAAAACAAAATCCAAAACTAATTCAAGAACCTATTTCAAATTCAAAGTTCCCAAATTCAAATTAATAATCTAATGCAAGAACCTAATTCCAAATTCAAGAACCAACCTAATTCTAGTTCAAAAAATCATTCCTAAAGTTGAAAACTAATTCTTAACTCAAAACTAACAAACTTAACTTAAAAAAGTTTAACTTAAAAAAACTTAAATTCAAGAACCTAATTCAAAAGGTTAAAGTTAAATACTAATTCAAGATTCTAAAACAAAACCCAAAACTAATTAAAAGTTCCGAAGTTCAAGTTAATAATCTAATTCAAGAACTTAATTCTAGTTCAAAAAATCATTCCTAAAGTTCAAAACTAATTATTAACTCAAAACTAACAATTTAAACTAACAAACTTAACTTAAAAAAGCTTAACTTAAAAAAACGTAGATTCAAGAACCTAATTCAAAAGGTTAAAGTTAAATACTAATTCAAGATTCTAAAACAAAAAACCCAAAACTAATTCAAAAACCTATTTCAAATTCAAAGTTCCCAAATTCAAGTTAATAACCTAATTCAAGAACCTAATTCCAAATTGAAGAACCAACCTAATTCTAGTTCAAAAAATCATTCCTAAAGTTCAAAACTAACAATTTGAACTAACAAACTTAACTTAAAAAATCTTAACTTAAAAAAACTTAGATTCAAGAACCTAATTTAAAAGGTTAAAGTTAAATATTAATTCAAGATTCTAAAACAAAACCCAAAACTAATTCAAGAACCTATTTCAAATTCAAAGTTTCCAAATTCAAGTTAATAATCTAATTCAAGAACCTAATTTCAAATTCAAGAACCAACCTAATTCTAGTTCAAAAAATAATTCCTAAAGTTGAAAACTAATTCTTAACTCAAAACTAATAATTTAAACTATCAAACTTAAAAAAACTTAGATTCAAAAACTTAATTCAAAAGGTTAAAGTTAAATACTAATTCAAGATTCTAAAACAAAATTCAAAACTAATTCAAGAACCTATTTCAAATTCAAAGTTCCCAAATTCAAAGTTAATAATCTAATTCAAGAATCTAATTCCAAATCAAGAACCAACCTAATTCTAGTTCAATAAATCTTTCCTAAAGTTGAAAACTAATTCTTAACTCAAAATTAACCATTTAAACTAACAAACTTAACTTAAAAAAGCTTAACTTAAAAAAGTTAGATTCAAGAACCTAATTCAAAAGGTTAAAGTTAAATACTAATTCAAGATTCTAAAACAAAACTCAAAACTAATTCAAGAACCTATTTCAAACTCTAAGTTCTCAAATTCAAGTTAATAATCTAATTCAAGAACATAATTTCAAATTCAAGAACCAACCTAGTTCTAGTTCAAAAAATCATTCCTAAAGTTGAAAACTAATTCTTAACTCAAAACTAACAATTTAAACTAACAATCTTAACTTCAAAAAGCTTAACTTAAATAAACTTAGATTCAAGAACCTAATTCAAAAGGTTAAAGTTAAATACTAATGCAAGATTCTAAAACAAAACCCAAAACTAATTCAAGAACCTATTTCAAATTCAAAGTTCCCAAATTCAAGTTAATAATCTAATTCAAGAACATAATTTCAAATTCAAAAACCAACCTAGTTCTAGTTCAAAAAGTCATTCCTAAAGTTGAAAAATAATTCTTAACTCAAAACTAACAATTTAAACTAACAAACTTAACTTAAAAAAGCTTAACTTAAAAAAACTTAGATTCAAGAACCTAATTCAAAAGGTTAAAGTTAAATACTAATTCAAGATTCTAAAACAAAACTCAAAACTAATTCAAGAAACTATTTCAAATTCAAAGTTCTCAAATTCAAGAACATAATTCCAAATTCAAGAACCAACCTAATTCTAGTTCAAAAAATCATTCTTAAAGTTGAAAACTAATTCTTAACTCAAAACAAATAATTTAAACTAACAATCTTAAATTAGAAAAACTTAACTTGAAAAAATTTAGATTCAAGAACCTAATTCAAAAGGTTAAAGTTAAATACTAATTCAAGATTCTAAAACAAAACCCAAAACTAATTCAAGAACCTATTTCAAATTCAAAGTTTCCAAATTCAAGTTAATAGTCTAATTCAAGAACCTAATTTCAAATTCAAGAACCAACCTAATTCTAGTTCAAAAAATCATTCCTAAAGTCGAAAACTAATTCTTAACTCAAAACTAACAATTTAAACTAACAAACTTAGTTTGAAAAAGCTTAACTTAAAAAAACTTAGATTCAAGAACCTAATTCAAAAGGTTAAAGTTAAATACTAATTAAAGATTCTAAAACAAAATCCAAAACTAATTCAAGAACCTATTTCAAATTCAAAGTTCTCAAATTCAAGTTAATAATCTAATTCAAGAACATAATTCCAAATTCAAGAACCAACCTAATTCTAGTTCAAAAAATCATTCCTAAAGTTGAAAACTAATTCTTTACTCAAAACTAATAATTTAAACTAACAAACTTAACTTAAAAAAGTTTAACTTAAAAAAACTAAGATTCAAGAACTTAATTCAAGTTAATAATCTACTTCACGAACCTATTTCAAATTCAAACTTCCCAAATTCAAGTTAATAATCTAATTCAAGAACCTAATTCTAAATTCAAGAACCAACCTAATTCAATAACATATATAATTCAAGTTCAAAAAAGAACCTAAACTAAGGTTCACAAGCTAATAGCAAGCATTACCTAAACTAAGGTTCACAAACTAATAGCAAGCCTAAACTAAGGTTCACAAACTAATAGCAAGCTTAAACTAAGGTTCACAAACTAATAGCAAGCCTAAACTAAGGTTCAACAACTAATTAGCAAGCCTAAACTAAGGTTCACAAACTAATAGCAAGTCTAAACTATTTAAAGTTCATAAATTAATAATATAATCTAAAAAAGGAATTTTTCACTATCAATTTTTTCATATATCAATTTTCACTATCAATTTCTCAAAATCCTAGTTTAGAATTCAACAACAACAACAACAACATAAACACCTTAGTCTAGAATTCAATAACAACAACATACCCTAGTCTAGAATACACTATCAATTTTTGAAAATAAAAATACCCAAATTAAACCCTAACCTTCAAATAAACAAAACAACTAACTTCAAAATCAAAGGAGGTTGGAGGAAGGAGGCTGACGGTGGAGGGAGCGGCAGTGGAGGGACCGGCGGTGGAGGGAGCGGCAGTGGAGGGACCGGCGGTGGAGGGAGCGGCAGAGCAAGTAGTGGAGGAGAGGAGGATAAGAGGAGAGGAGGAGAAAAAAATAGAATGAGAGAAATAAGAGAGAGAGACCCGACGGGGTCTCCGTATAATTAAAGAAGCGACGGACAACGTCGCTTCTGTCCATCGCTTTTTTAAATGAGTTGACCACGTATTGATCGAAAAACGACGGACAGCGTCACTTCTATCCATCTCTTTTTTAAATGAGTTAACCGCGTATTGATCAAAAATTGACGGACAACATTGCTTTTTTCGTCGCTTTTCAGGAGCGACACCGTCCGTCGCTTTTCTATTCGTCCCTTTTTGAGCTATTTTTAGTAGTGTGGTTAATCTTGCAGACTTAACAACTCAATGGCTGCCAATCAATAACACATCCCACCTTATGAGAGGTTCCCCAATGATGCTAGTCTGGAGAGATTCTGGGACTACTGGGTGACTGGCCTTTGCTATGAGAGGGCTTTTGATATGAGGGGCATGGAAGAAAAGGCAGGGGCATTTTTATAACAGGCTCCAGGAGTTTAGCTGGGGCCTATTGGTTGAAGCTCCCCCTTATGAGCGTTTGAGCTAGGTAAAGGAGTTCTACTCCATACTCCCTACTATACTTTGGGATAACCCCAAACCTACCATCTATATCCGAGGAGTGGATATCCTCGTGGATGTCTGGACCATAAATGAGGTACTAGGGTGCCTAATGTCTCAAATGTTGTGTCTGAAGCCAAACTTTAGGAGTGGGACATGAAATGGCTGCAGGATACTTTGGTAAAAAGGAGTTCAGGGACCAGGCTACTGGCCTAACTCTGAGGGCATCACAAGCACTTACTTCTCAGCCGATGCTAGGAGATGGATGAATCTGGTATCCTAGAGGATTTATCCGTCGCGAAACCTTACCGGTGTGACCTATCCCCAGGCTTTGGTTGTGGCTTGCACTATATAGGGCATTCAGCTGAATGTGGAGGCATTGATTGTGTCAGAGTGGAAGGACTTCTACTGAGGAACCAAGAAGGGCCCCTTCCTTCCCGGTCTAGTGTCTACACTGTGCAGGTGATTTGGGGTGCCCAAAGATGATACTGACAGGGAGGCAAAGATGGATTGTAACACCCCGGGAACATACTCAGTTGTCTAAGTTAAAAATCTTAGAAAACTTTCATGTTCCAGGAATTATGGGTCCAAACCACAGACCGTGGTTAGAACCACGAGTCATGGAATGGATCCGTGGTTCAAAGTCTGCAGGGTTAGCCTCTGGTCTGAGAACCACGAGCGGGTTCTACAGACCGTAGTTCCTTCTACGGGTCCTAGTTCCACTCGTGGAACTAGACCTGAGGACTGAACTGTGGCCCAGAGACCACGAGTCTAGTCTACGGCTCGTGATCGAAACCATGGGTCCGTCCTGTTGACTCGTGTAATGTCTTCTGTGGAATGACATTTCTCCTAAGTCCCCCCAAGAACCACGAGTCAAGTTTACGACTCATCACTTGAACGATGGACCATAGTCTTGAGTCGTGGTTTGACCTAGAGCCAGCTGGAATCCCAGACGACGACTCCTAACAATGATCCGTCATTCATTCTACGGGTTCATCCTGTTGACCCGTAGAAATGGATCTACAACATGATTTTCTTAGCTTGATTCTACGAATCAAAATCACGATCCATAAACCAAATGATGACTCGTAGACCGAGTCATGATCACTGAAGTCAACTGATTTTCCAGATTTTTCCTAATTAAATCCCAGGAGCATTTTGGTCATTTTCCACCTTTTTGACTACTAAGTGAAGTCATTTTGACTATTTCTAGTAGGGTTTTCACCCATATTATCCTAAGTCCCTCCTAAGTTCCTCATTCTTCATCCAAAAAGGGAAAAGTTTCTCTCAAGCTTCAAGTCTCCAAGCTTCAAGTTAAGCCTCCTAAGTCTTCTCCATTAAAGTGGGTTATGTTCATCCAAGGTATGTGGGTCTTTAACAATGGGTTTCTTTCACCCTTGTGCCCAAAATCCCCAATCCTTATGTTGAATTATGAACTTATGAAATTAGAGTTTTGATCTAAAATTGGAGAAAGTTTATGAAATCAGTTTCAATGTTTAAATTCATGGTTTCCTATTGATTATTCATGATTTGATTATGATTCTCTTATTGGTTTTAAAAGCCCAAACATGAAAGTTGATTTCTAGCATGAAACTATGAAATTGCATGTTTTCAAGAGAAATTTGGCATGATTAGATATCATGGCCTTTATGTATTTATGAAATTGCATGCCTAATTCTTCAAGTATGAATTTAGAAAGAAAAACATATTTTGAATTATGGCTATGCTAAGATTTATGAACTATGATATGAAAGTTGCATGATACCCGATATGTTTTCATGCTTTATGAATAAGATTTGGCATGAGAGTATGCCCTTATGAAATTAAGAGCTATATGTGTATGTTTTGGGAGTAGTATTTAGCACCGAGTTTGATGGGGTGAGAGTACCCTTAGTCCCAGAAACTATGTTGCCAGCGTAGGTTATGATACGATATGATATGTGCCTTCGAGGCTTATGAGATTGGATCCACATCTTTATGTATGGTGTCCTTTCCTTAGTGGGGCATAGGACAACTTTTTCAACTAGGGTTATATAGTTGGGTATGGTGACTTATTCCTTAGCAAGGTCTAAAGTCAGCTTTGCTAACTAGGGTTATATAGTTAGATTCCATGTAGCTCACATGGTCTTATGTCGGTTAAGAAACTCCCATATGTATGTTTTCAAGTTTTCTAAGCTTTATGAACTCTCCTATGAACTATCATTTTGAAGTTGGCTTTGGCCTCATGATTTAGCTTTCCATTATTACATCTTCTCATGATTTTGCTTTCCATTATGACATCTTCTCATGATACTCTATTATGTATGAATTATGTACAAGTACGTTTCGAAGCATGTTTTATCATACTTATGCATTGCTCACATACTTAGTACATTCTATAGTACTAACACATATTGTGTTGCATCCTTTGATAATGCAGATTCAGGTGTCCCTTCACAGGTACGTGGCTAGAGTTTCCAGCGACTCTCAGTCAGCTTGGGTGAGTCCTTATAGTTCGAGGACTAGACTTTACTTTAGCTTTATGTTCCCTTTCTTTTGAGATTGTCGAGTTAGTTGGGGTATTATCCCATCAACTCATTATGCTAGTTTTAGAGGCTTTCAGACATAGATGTTATGATATGATCTTTGAGTTGTATTCCTTTTTTGACTCGCTATTTATGATATGCTTCTTGGTTTAGATTTTCTTATGATGCTTCCGCTATGTTTCCTTTCTGTTTTTCTTGAGAATGCTATGACCAAGGGTTAGCTTGGGATCCTTGTGGTCTCGAGTCCCGTGTTATGTCTAGAGGGTAACCTCGGGGCGTGAAAAACTTGGTATCAGAGCCTCAAGTTCAAGTTCCTAGGATGTATGAAAGCCGCATCGAGTAGAGTCTTTTTCATGTATCTGAAGTGCGCCACATATATGAGAAGGAAGCCATGAGGTGTCTTAGGAAAACTTCACTTCTTTCATAATTACATCGTGTGATAGAGCTTAACTTTAATGTTCCTCTAATCCTTATCTTATGCATTTCAGACTATGCCTCCTCGGTGTGCTATGCCTCCCCGAGCCACTCGGAATGCTGCTCCTTAAGTTTCGATTCCCGATGTCATGAATGATGAGTTTAGGAACGCTATTCACTTTCTAGCCCAGACTTTGGCCATTCAGGCCAATCAGCAGGCTCCTACCCCCATCCATCCTCTAGGTGGGGTAGCAGCCCGAGTTCGTGACTTTATCTGTATGAACCCGCCGGAGTTTTGGGGTTCAAAAGTAAGTGAGGACCCACTCAACTTTATTGTTGAAGTGAAGAAGATCTTTGAAGTTATGCAAGTGGTTGGGGTTGACTGTGTTGAACTTGCATCCTATCAATTCAAGGATGTGGCTCATATTTGGTTCACGCAATGGAAAGAGGCTAGGGTGAGGGATGCAATCCTCACGACTTGGGAGTGTTTTGAAAGCCTCTTCCTTGATAGGTTCTTTCCCCATGAGTTGAGGCAAGCAAAGATGGAAGAATTTGTGAACTTGAAGCAAGGTTTGATGTCGGTGCAAGAGTATAGCCTGAAGTTTACTCAGTTGTCTAGATATGATCCCTCCATGGTAGCGGACCCACATGATTAAATGAACAGGTTAATTTATGGTATTTCTGATATGGTAAAGAAGGAGTGTAGGTCCACTTTGTTGTTGAGTGATATGAACATCTCTCGGCTCATGACTCATGCCCATAAGATTTAGGGTGATAAGCTTAAGGAGATGGCTAGGGAGAACAAGAGGGTTAGACTTGAGGGGTCGAGTTTTGGTCATCATAGGTCCGGAGGTGGACATCGCCCCTCATTCCAGAAGAAGTCATCAGGTCCTGTTCATTCTTCTGCTAGTGATCCTACTCAGGCTCAGAAGACTCATCATGATCAAGGTGGTAGAGGATTTGGTTCCTATTCCCAGTCTCAGGGTATGTTACTAAGGGACCTTCCTACCCAACTTGCGTTAAGTGTGGGAAGAATCATGTTGGTGAGTGTTTGGCCGGTTTAGGGGGTTGCTTCGGTTGTGGTCAGGTTGGACACCGCATTAGGGATTGCCCTTCAACTAGAAAGGGGCAGGGAGGTAGTAGGACTCAGTCTGCCCCAGTAGCTTCAGGAGGTAGACTAGCCCAGCAGGGCACAACTTCTAGTTCTGGTGGTCAGTGCCAGAACCATCTTTATGCTATGTCCTCCCTTCAGGATAAGGAAAGCTCTCCAAATATAGTTATCGGTATGTTGAAAGTCTTCTCTCTTGATGTGTATGTCTTGTTGGATCCCGGTGCCTCCCTATCTTTCGTAACCCCTTATATAGCTTGTAAGTTTGAGGTTCGTCCTGAAATGCTTTTAGAACCCTTTCATGTTTCTACTCCTGTTGGTGAGTCAGTCCTAGCCAAAAGAGTCTATCAAAATTGCCCTATCTCAGTCCTTCATAGAGTCACTTCAGTAGATCTAGTAGATTTGGAGATGACTGATTTTGATGTTATTCTTGGTATGGACTGGTTGTATGCATGATATGCCTTAGTTGATTACAGAACTC
Organism: Jaltomata sinuosa; assembly: GCA_003996215.1. Taxonomy (NCBI): domain Eukaryota; kingdom Viridiplantae; phylum Streptophyta; class Magnoliopsida; order Solanales; family Solanaceae; genus Jaltomata; species Jaltomata sinuosa. The sequence goes on along the minus strand of QJPP01002066.1, from coordinate 111,439 downwards.
GTGTGGTCAGTTTCAAGTTTCCTAATGAACCTGTCCTAAAATGGCAAGGTAGTCCCTCTTCTTCAAAAGGTTGTTTCATATCTTATCTTAAGGCTAGAAAGATGATTTCTAAAGGCTATGTCTATCATATAGTTTGGGGTATAGACACGGAGTCCTAAATCCCGACTATTCAGTCTGTTCTTGTTGTGAATGAATTCCTAGAAGTGTTTTCCGATGATTTGCCCGGAGTCCCTCCCGAGCGGAAAATTGACATTGGGATAAATCTTCTTCCGGATATGAATCCTATCTCTATTCCTCCCTATAGAATGGCCCCCGTGGAACTCAAGTAGTTGAAAGATCAGTTAAAGGACTTGCTTGATAAGGGTTTCATCAGGCCCAATATCTCTCCTTGAGGTGCCCCAGTTTTGTTTATTCCGAAGAAGGATGGATCTCTTAGAATGTGTATTGATTACCGCCAATTGAACAAGGTCACAATCAAGAACAAGTATCCCATTCCTAGGATTGATGACTTGTTCGATCAGCTTCAGGATGCTTGTTTCTTCTCAAAAATCGACCTTAGGTCCGGTTATCATCAGCTTCGAGTTTGGGAATGTGATATCCCGAAGGCAACCTTCAGGACTTGGTATAGTCATTATGAATTTGTTGTGATGTCCTTTGGTCTAACGAATGCTCCTGCAGCTTTTATAGATTTGATGAACCATGTGTTTAAACAGTATTTGGATATATTTGTGATTATTTTCATTGATGCTATCCTCATCTACTCTCAGAGTGAGGAAGAGCATGCGGATCACTTGAGGGTTTTGTTGCAAACTCTCAAGGATAAACAGTTGTTTGCTAAGTTTAGCAAGTGTGCATTTTGGATGCAGTCTGTTGCTTTTCTGGGTCATATTGTGACTAAAGATGGTATTCAGGTTGATTCTCAAAAGATAGAGGTAGTAAAGAACTGGCCTAGACCTACTTCTCTATCTGATATTAGGAGCTTTTCGGGTTTGGCTGGTTACTACAGGAGGTTCGTGGAAGGCTTTTCTTCTATTGCTGCCCCTTTGACCCGATTGACTCAGAAGAAGGTAAAATTTCAGTGGTCCAACTTGTGTGAGAAGAACTTTCAGGAATTGAAGACTAGATTGACCACCGCTCCAATGTTAGCTCTACTCGAGGGCTTATATGATTTTGTTGTGTATTATGATGCTTCTAGGATTGGTTTGGGTTGTGTTTTGATGCAGCATGGTAAGGTGATTACTTATGATTCTAGATAACTTAAGACTCATGAGAAGAACTATCCTACTCATGATCTTGAGTTAGCAGCCGTGGTCTTTGCTTTGAATATTTGGAGACATTACTTGTATGGTGTGCATGTGGATGTATTCACCGATCATAAAAGTCTTCAATATGTGTTCACTCAAAAAGAATTGAATTTGCAAGAAAGGAGATGGCTTGAGCTCCTTAAGGATTATGATATGAGTGTGCTTTACCATCCGGGTAAGGTCAATGTTGTGGCAGATGCTTTGAGTAGGTTGTCCATGGGAAGTGTAACTTCTATTGAAGATAGAAAGAAGAAATTGGTTAAAGAAATTCATAGGCTTGCTCGGTTGGAAGTTTGCCTTATGGACTCGACCGAAGGTGGTGTGATTGTGACAAATGGTGCTGAATCATCCTTGGTGGCTGATGTGAAAGCAAAGCAAGACCAAGATCCCATTCTACTTCAGCTTAAGGGTACAGTTCTTCAGCAACAGGTTGAGGTTTTCTCCCAAGGGAGAGATGGTGTGCTTCGTTATCAGGGTCGCTTATGTGTGCCAGATATTGATGGGTTGAGGCAGCACATTTTGACTGAGGCCCACAGTTCTAGATATTCCATTCATCCGGGTGCCACTAAGATGTACCGTAATCTACGGGAAGTCTTTTGGTGGAATGGTATGAAGAAGGACATAGCCGGGTTTGTGTCTAATTGTCCCAACTATCAACAGGTAAAGGTGGAACATCAAAGACCATGTGGTATGCTTCAAGATATTGACCTTCCCACTTGGAAATGGGAAGCAATCAATATGGACTTCATTACTGGGTTTCCTCGTACTCGAAGGCAACATGATTCCATTTGGGTGATCATTGACCGAATGACCAAGTCATCCCATTTCTTGGCTATTAGGACTATGGATACAACGGATGATTATGCTAGACTCTACATTCAGGAGATAGTACGATTGCATGGTGTTCCCTTGTCTATCATTTCTGATAGAGGTCCTCAGTTTACATCCCAGTTTTGGAGATTGTTTCAGAAAGGTCTTGGTACTAAGGTGAAGCTTAGCACAACTTTCCATCCTCAGACAGACGGCCAGGCAGAGTGTACTATTTAGACTTTGGAGGATATGTTGAGAGCATGTGTGATCGATTTCAAAGATAATTAGGATGATCACTTACCTCTTATCGAGTTTGCCTACAACAACAACTTTCACTCTAGCATCCAGATGGCTCCCTATGAGGCACTTTATGGTCGGAGGTGTAGATCTCCTGTTGGTTGGTTCAAGGTTGGTGAGGCAGCCTTGATTGGTCCAGATTTTGTTCATAAGACTATGATGAAGGTTCAGCTTATTAGGGATAGGTTGAAGACCACTCAGAGTCGACAAAAGTCTTATGTGGATGTGAGGAGAAGGGAGCTGGAATTTGAAGTTGATGATTGGGTTTTCCTTAAGGTGTAACCCATAAAGGGTGTGATGAGATTTGGAAATAAAGGAAAGCTTAGCCCCTGTTTTGTAGGTCCTTATCGAATTCTGAGGAAGGTTGGTAAGGTTTCTTATGAGTTGGAGTTGCCAACGGAGTTGGAGGTGGTTCATCCAGTTTTCCATGTATCCTTGTTGAAGAAGTGTGTTGGTGATCTGAGCTTGATTATCCTGTTGGAGGATGTGGGTGTGAATGATAGTCTCACCTATGAAGAGGTTCCCGTAGAGATCCTTGATCGTCAGGTTCGAAGGTTGAGAAACAAAGAAGTTGCTTCGGTGAAAGTCCTTTGGAGGAATCAACTTGTAGAAGGTGCTACTTGGGAAGCGGAAGAGGTCATGAAGGCCAAATACCCTCATCTCTTTCTTTTCGATTCAGCTTGAGGTACTAGTTTCCTCCTTAGTATGTCCCCTACGATTCTATTCCATCAGTTCCTCTCACGATTCTAGCATGCATCCATGTTTTATGAAGTTAGTTTATCATGTTTTTTCATGTTGAAAAGTTCAAGTTTTATGTTTACTCTTTGATTTCCATGTTCTGAGGTTTGGTTGGGCTATTTTCTCCTAAGTTTCCTCGTTTAGTCTTCATTCGAGGATGAATAATCCCAAGGGGGAGATATTGTAACACCCCGGGAACGTACTCAGTTGTCTAAGTTAAAAATCCCAAAAAACTTTCATGTTCCAGGAATTACGGGTCCAAACCATGGGCCGTGGTTTGAACCATGGGTCGTGGAATGGATCCGTGGTTCAAAGTATGCAGTGTTAGCCTCTGGTCTGAGAACCATGAGCAGGTTCTATGGACCTAATTCCTTCTACAGGTCGTAGTTTCACTCGTGGAACTTGACCTGAGGACTGAATTGTGTCCCAGAGACCACGATTTCAGCCTATGGCTCGTGATCAGAACCACGGGTCCGTCCTGTTGACTCGTGGAATGTCTTCTGAGGAATGAAATTTCTCCTAAGTCCCCCCAGGAACCACGAGTCAAGTCTACGACTCGTCACTTGAATGATGGATCGTAGTCTTGAGTCGTGGTTTGACCTAGAGCCAGCTGAAATCCTAGACGACGACTCCTAATGACGATCTATCATTCATTCTACGGGTCTATCCTGTTGACCCGTAGAAATGGATCTGCAGCATGATTTTCTTAGCCTGATTCTACGAATCAAAATCACGATCTGTAAACCAAACGACGACTCGTAGACCGAGTCGTGATCACTGAAGTCGACTGATTTTCAAGTTTTTTCCTAATTAAATCCCAGAGGTATTTTGGTCATTTTCCACCCTTTTGACTACTAAGTGAAGTCGTTTTGACTATTTCTAGTAGGGTTTTCACCCATATTATCCTAAGTCCCTCCTAAGTTCCTCATTCTTCATCCAAAAAGGGAAAAGTTCCTCTCAAGCTTCAAGTCTCCAAGCTTCAAGTCAAGTCTCCTAAGTCTTCTCCATTGAAGTGGGTTATCTTCACCCAAGGTATGTGGGTCTTTTACCATGGATTCCTTTCACCCTTGTGCCCAAAATCCCCAATCCTTATGTTGAATTATGAACTTATGAAATTAGGGTTTTGATCTAAAATTGGGGAAAGTTTATGAAATCAGTTTCTATGTTTAAATTCATGGTTTCCTATTGATTATTCATGATTTGATTATGATTCTCTTATTGGTTTTAAAAGGCCAAACATGAAAGTTGATTTCTAGCATGAAACTATGAAATTGCATATTTTCAAGAGAAATTTGGCATGATTAGATATCATGGCCTTTATGTATTTATGAAATTGCATGCCTAATTTTTCAAGTATGAATTTAGAAAGAAAAGCATGTTTTGAATTATGTCTATGCTAAGCTTTATGAACTATGATATGAAAGTTGCATGATACCCGATGTGTTTTCTTGCTTTATGAATAAGATTTGGCATGAGAGTATGCCCTTATGAAATTATGAGCTATATGTGCATGTTTTGGGAGTAGTATTTAGCACCGAGTTGGATGGGGTGAGAGTACCCTTAGTCCCAGAAACTACATTGCCAGTGTAGGTTATGATATGATATGATATGATATGTGCCTTCGAGGCTTATGAGAGTGAATCCAAGTCTTTATGTATGGTGTCCTTGCCTTAGCGGGGCATAGGACAACTTTGCCAACTAGGGTTATATAGTTGGGTACGGTGACTTGTTCTTTGGCAAGGTCCAAAGTCAGCTTTGCTAACTAGGGTTACATAGTTAGATTTCATGTAGCTCACATGGTCTCATGTCGGTTATAAGAAACTCCTGTATGTATGTTTTCATATTTTCTAAGCTTTATGAACTCTCCTATGAACTATCATTTTGAAGTTGGCTTTGGCCTCATGATTTAGCTTTCCATTATGACGTCTTCTCATGATACTCTATTATGTATGAATTATGTATAAGTACATTTCGAAGCATGTTTTATCATACTTATGCATTGCTCACATACTTAGTACATTCCATAGTACTAACGCATATTGCGCTGCATCCTTTGATGATGCAGATTCAGGTGTCCCTTCACAGATATGTGGCTAGAGTTTCCGGCTACTCTCAGTCAGCTTGGGTGAGTCCTCATTGTTCGAGGACTAGACTTTACTTTAGCTTTATGTTCCCTTTCTTTCGAGATTGTCGAGTTAGTTGGGGTATTTTCCCATCAACTCATTATGCTAGTTTTAGAGGCTTTCATACATAGATGTAATGAGATGATCTTTGAGTTGTATTCCTTTTTTGACTCGCTATTTATGATATGATTCTTGGTTTGGATTTTCTTATGATGCTTCTGCTATGTTTCCTTTATGTTTTCCTTGAGAATGCTATGACCAAGGGTTAGCTTGGAATCCTTGTGGTCCTGAGTCTCGTGTTACGTCCAGGAGGTAACCTCCGGGTGTGACAAACCCCAACAATGCATATTTAAGAATCTAGTACCACATTATCATAAAATTAGTTACGAATCACACCAAGAAGTTGTTCACAACATCACATTCTCGCTATCATACAAGATAGCCCTTTTTACCCATGGTTCCCAACAAATCCCGACCGTCCTGAAATCGTAGTCTCCCCACAGTCACAAATTATTTTATCCCCTTACCATCTTTATCAATGATAAGTCCATGTCTGAAATTTAATACAATTTTTTTCAGTAAGTCACATAGCAATTTATCGCAAAAACTAATCACACATGACTAAGTTATGACCTTTTCTGGACCAAATTTTTTACAGTAAGGCAAGCAATTACATGCCATACACTCGCAGTCATTGACATCAATCAAATGCATGTAAGCATAACCTCAATATTCCTTACCAAAACAAGTTCTGTCTATTATCCTTAATTTGCCCCATGGACGGCCGTTAGCCCGATCACCCATGCATTCACATGGCCTCTAAGGCCAGATACCAATTGGAACCTTCCCGGTTCCAACCTTCATTGCTTGTGTCATCTAAGTCAGAGACAATGGCATTCAATTCACTTTGTTGAGATACCAATTGGAATCAAGAGATACCAATTGGAATCAAGAGATACCAATTGGACTCAACCCATACAAGCAAGCAATAAACCGCACAAAAGGAATGAAATAAGTGGAACAATTTCCTAAAATGCTTCATAGCTTCCCGAAAATTAGATGTGGATGTCAACAAACTAATCCATATGACTCAATTCGAAAATTTGCTTTTGTACTGGAAGACCGATAACCTAGGCTCTGATACCAAATTATCATGGCCTAACTACCCAGCCGTGTGGGCACCTACTCTAAATCACCTAGATAGGAGAACCCTTTCTACTCGATTTAAAACAGGTAATGTGGAAGTCAATAAGAAAACATAAGAAATGCCTTTAATAATTAAACCAATAACCAAAACTTTAGTACAATGAAATCTTTTACAAAAACAATGAACACCATCCCTGGGAACTAGTTTAAACAGGTACAAGAGCTTCTAAGATAAGTACAATACCAACAAGACACAACTCCCACTATAGGAAGTGAAGAGTAGAAGCTGTTGGAGATCACCATTGTATTTACCTAGGAAACATCACTGATCCTTCAACCAGACTATACCAAAAGATTTAGTGAGAGTAGTATCAATACAAACAACATGCAGTGATAGGCATCATCGGTCGACCCCAATCCACCACATAATATCATGTAAATAATCAGAAGAAAACATGCAACTTAACGTTGTCCAATCCTGGTCCTTCATCAACAACCCTCACTACCCAGGTATAATATCCATGAACCTATACACTCTATCCCAAGTCCCTATACTTTATTTCTGGTACTGACTCCCCCATTAGAAGTCGTCCCCCCTTCTATCATGGTCATAATCTGACCTCCTATCATACCAAGGCTTTCCAAGCATACTCATCTTGAAAACACTAGAATTACCTTACTAGTTCCAAACCCAAAATTAAGGTTGCTAATTATCCCTGTTAGCCAACCCATTGCTCTCACTTAAGATCCTATGCCAATAACCCTGGCCCTTGACTCTTAACCAATTTAGTGGACAACTTGTAAAACTCTCCCTTAACCTCCTTGACTCAACCACCATATATACATATCCCATCCCACAATGTACTAAACCCCAACATCATGGCACATTAATCAGACAACCACCCATGTAAAATTTTAACACACCTCTTAATGGCCCCAACACCCCAAGGATCCCTAGAACATCATCTACAGTTTTTAACATGCAACCCCGATCTACATAAGAATCATCCCAACATTTAAAAACAATAATCCGGCCACTCATGGAACAACATGTAATAATTAAACCACAATAAATAAACTCAGTTCACTCAAAGAACTAACACACAGAAGCACAACCAAATTCGAGCCAACCATAAGAGAACCTGTACTAGGCATGGTATCGAAGCCAACTAATAGATATCTTATACTAGGCGTGGTACCCGAGCCTACTAAAGAACTGTACCAGGCATGGTACCCGAGCCAACCGAAACTCATAGACATCACTACAATCACAACCACAATGAAAATAACCCACACTTATAGAACCAATAAGTAATTAAGACAAGTTCATTGCATGAGATTGGCAACCACATATCATTAAAATTCACTACCTTATTCCCTAAAGCACGTAATATACAGGCAATACTAATGAAATAGTTAACATGCACACATAACATAATTTGGGAAAAAATTCAACCATCACCTACTACAACTGACCTGTTTGTTTTCCCGACCTTGAAGGCCAATCTGAAGTAACCCCGGTTGAATCATTTAAGCACCTAATACCTAAATCACCATATTGGACTAAATTAGAAGCATATGACCATCCCCAGGAAATCCCTTTCCTAATGCCACAAACTCAGTAGCTTCCTTATTCATCCTATTTCCCACATTCATACAAAGCTTGGGAATCCACTATGACCTAGCGATCCCTTTACACATAAATAGTACTGATTCCATGAACCCACCCCAAATCTAGTCTCCCTAGGATTTAAAATCCTAATATCAATGATGAATCAAGTATAAAGATCACATTTCCCATAATCACAATAATTCTATTCCAATCAATAAGACAAATAATACGTTTATTCTACCAGACTCTGTGCCCGAAGGCCTAGATAGGAAATCTCCCATCAATCTATAATATATTATGCATTCAGAAATAGGTCCAAACTATTCAGTTAAACCGAACCTACCTAGATGCCAAGCAGCTGCTGTGGAAGTCTTAACACAAACTTCTGCCTCTGTGGAGGCAAATCCTGATGGTAAGTAGGCCTAGAATCTATGGGTTTTACCCTATTTGCACAGGAATCCTTCCTCTTTATTGCTTCCAAGCTTTGGAGTAGCCTAGGAGGATTTTTGGGAGCAACCTTCGTCTTATCCTAACTGAAGAGGAGAAGTCAATATAAAATCTGTATTTTCTAGCTATTGGTTTTGTCATCCTGCTATAGCGACCTGCTGGCAACTATAGCAGTGATGCTATTACAGGAAAATTTGTACTATAGCAGAATAACGTCAGCCCGAGAAAAATTTCAAATTCAAACTTTTTTCATCGTGTCACCCCAAATAAATTTAATAGAGTATTTCAATTATTCCCGCAAACCACAATGAGATGCCTTTTAATAACAATTGAACAAATCATTACAACTATGAAATTGTCTATAGCAAGCATCATTCTCAGCACTTTTCTTTCTTCATGCCTACTGAATCACTTTCCCTAGAACACAACAAAAAGCACATCAATTTGCACCAAATACACTTGAAAACTACAAATCTTCTTTGTTAAAATCATTAAATGTGTCGTAAAGTCACAACACATCAATACCCCCAACTTAGAGATTTTTCTCTTATCCTCAAGCAAACAAAAATAAAACAAGGTTAAGACTTCACCCAATACCAGATGGTGTTTAACTATCAGAAAACTCAGGATTTCTACAACAGTTCTATCAAGTAACTTCAAGCTTGTTCTTATATCAATTTCCAACCCCAAATTTTAAACCAAAGTGCATATAAACTTCACTCTGAAATATAAGGATCCACACATGACATCATATTATCAAGAAATGACTATGTGAGACAAGCAACAAAATCAACTTATCTTGCAGTCAATCGACAATCACTATATGCCCTCACTTTAGACCAAAGAACACCCACGTTTTCCATTTTAAGCACAAAAAAGGGATGGTCAGAGGACGTGGAAGGGGTTGGGGAAGGGGTAGAGGTAGGGCAACACCCACCTGAGGTAGAGCTCAGGCAGTTGCAGGGACAAGGGGAGTGACCTTTCCCCCACCCCAGGATCCTGTTGAGGAAGAAGTTGAGGTTGTTCTTGAAAAAGGCACGAAACAAGAAAAGGGCGTGGAGCAGGAGGGGGAAGTACCGGTTGGAGGTGCATGCCTTCCATCTATAACACCCGAGGCATTTCATCAAGTGTGGAATTTTCTAAGTGGACTGGTTGGTGTTGGATCCACCCACATGGGTACTGCAGATCAGGTTTGGGGAACCCAACCAGCAGTTGCAATGACTCCTAGAATAGATGCAACATTGGGTACTGATTACCTCTTCTGTCTGATGTTAGGCCTTATTATGACTGGGACTGAGCATGAGATATTGACCAAGTGCTTGAAACTAAAGCCTCTAACATTCTAGTGTACTGAGAAAGATGATTCTTTCGAGTTCATTATAGACTGTTATGAGAGGCTGCATAAGTTGGGCATTGTTCAAAAACATTGGGTAGAGTTCATCACTTTTCAACTACAAGGTGATGCCAAGCAGTGTTAGAGGTCTCATGTAGAGTGTTGGCCATCAGCCTTACCTCCGCTGACTCGCGCGCAGTTCTATGCTCTTTTCTTAGAGAAGTATGTTCCCTGCACCTTGAGGGATCATAAAAAGGATGAGTTTTTAGCTCTAGAGCAGGGTAACATGCCAGTTTTGGATTATGGGGCCAAATTTCATCCCTTGTCACATTTTGCTACTCATCTTCTGAGTATGGAAGAGGAGAGGGTTCGTCTATTTATGGAGGGCCTGAATACTGAGTTACAGGTGTTGTTTGTGCATATGACCTTAGCAGGGAAGAGTTTTAATGATGTGATCAATTATGTAAAGAAACTAGAGGGGGTTAAACAGGTGGGTCAAGCTAAGATGTTAGCCAAGAAGTCCCAAAATGAAGATAATTATAGTGATTCACACTCTAGGGGTCACAACCAGCAGATGTATTTGGCTTGTCCTATTCAGTCAGTCCTGTCAACTTCTACAGGTGGTAGTCCAGGAGCCAGTCAGTTTTCAGCTCCTAGAGGTCAGGGGCATCTTACATTTCTACTAGCAGGACTACTCTTGACCACATATGCTTTTATTGTGGTGATAATGGATACTTCAAGAGGGAGTGCCCTCATAGGTAGGCATGTAATCAGACTCAACAGCAGTCAAAGGCTGTGTTTGCAGCAAGTAGAGGTGGCTACACTAGAGGGCATCCACAGGGTGGGCGAGGTAACTTTTAGAAAGGCTGGGAGATAGAGGAAATGGTGGCATAGGCAGGGATGGCACTGCTAGCCAGGAAAGTTGCTCGGATTGATGACCGGGCCTATTGTTATACATTCTCAAGGAAGTATGAGGTTGAGACGTCAGATACGGTGATCACAGGTATAATTCTAGTCTGTGATGGAATGGCCTCTGTACTGTTTGACCCAGGTTCTACTTATTCATATGTTTCTGTGAAATTTGCTTTGGGTTTAGATTTAGTTTGTGATGTCCTTGATTCCCCTATTTATGTTTCTACCCCGGTTGGGGAGTTTGTGGGATTGCAGACTTGGGTAGATTTGGTTATTCTGGACATGTAAGATTTTGATTTTATTTTGGGCATGACCTAGCTGTCTCCATATCATGCAGTGCTAAATTGTAATGCTAAGACTGTGACTCTAGAGATTCTGGGTATGGATAGGCTAGAGTGGGAAGGTGTGTACATGCCTAAGCCGGCTAAGATTATATTAGTTGTTCGGGCTAGGAAGTTAGTGGGAAGAGGTTGTTTGTCTTTCTTGGCTCATCTTCGGGATGATAGTGTGGAGTCCCCTTTGATTAAGTCAGCTTCGATAGTTTCAGAGTTTTAGGAGGTGTTTCTGGTGGATCTGCCTGGCATGCATCCATATAGAATCATTGAATTTTGTATAGACTTGGAGCTGGGCACTCGCCCGATATCTATTCCACCATATCGTATGGCTCAAGCAGAGTTCAGGGAACTCAAGACTCAGCTTTAGGATCTCTTAGATAAGAGGTTTGTTCATCCTAGTGCTTCAACTTGGGGTGCTCCAGTATTGTTTGTGAAAAAAAAGGATGGTAGTATGAGGATGTGTATAGACTACCGGCAACTGAACAAGGTCACCATCCGAAACAAGTAACCTTTACCTTGCATATATGACCTCTTTGACTAGTTGCAGGGTGTGTCTGTATTTTCAAAAATTAACTTAAGGTCAGGATACCATCAGTTAAAGATTAAGCCTGATGACATACCTAAGATAGCATTCCAGACTCGAATGGGCATTACGAGTTCCTGGTGATTTCGTTTTGGTTGACCAATACGCCGACGGCATTCATGAGTTTGATGAATGGGGTATTCAAGTTCTATCTGGATTCATTCATCATTGTGTTTATAGATGACATTATGATTTACTCTAAGAGTAGGAAGGAGCATGCTGAGCATCTTCGCATTGTTTTGGATATTTTGAGGCACCAAAAAATATATGCCAAGTTTTCCAAGTGTGAATTTTGGTTAACTTCAGTCGCCTTCTTAGGGCATGTGGTGTCAATAAAGGGGGTGATGGTGTAAAGAGTTGGGTTTAGCCTAGCTCGGTGATTGAGATTAGAAGTTTTGAGTTCACTACTACAACAGGTTTGTTAAAGACTTTGCATCCATCGCTACTCACTTGACCAGGTTGACTCAATAAGAGGTACCTTTTCTTTGGTCCGACAAGTGTGAGGAGAGCTTCCAAAAGCTCTAAACACTTCTTGCTATAGCTCTCATTCTTTTATTGCTGGTGGAAGGTAAGGATTTCATTGTGTATTGTGATGCTTCATATTCGGGTTTGGGTGCTGTGTTGATGCATGACAGGAATGTGATAGCTTATGCTTCAAGGCAGTTGAAGCCCCATGAGAAAAATTACCCAACCCACAATTTGGAGTTGGCAGCGGTGGTCTTTGCACTAAAGATTTGGAGGCACTAACTTTACGGTCTCAAGTGTGAAATGTTCTCAGACCATTGCAGTTTGCAACATGCATTTACCAGAAGAATTTGAAGTTGAGGAAGAGGAGGTGGATGGAGTTGTTGAAGGTTTATGATGTGACCATCCAGTATCATCAAGGCAAGGCTAATGTGATGGAAGATGCATTGAACCAAACGACTGTTAGCATGGGCAATTTGGCTTGTTTGGGGGTGTCCAAACGACCCTTGGTTAGAGAGATTCAGGCACTAGAATCAGAATAAAGCTGGGCATCTCAGAACAGGGTGGGGTGTTGGCCAGTATTGAGGTTAAACCCACGTTTATAGAGGAAATAAAAGCCAAATAATTTCAGGATTCACAGTTGAACAAGCTTCAAAGCAAAGTGATATCTGAGGAGTCCGGGGATGCCACGTTGGGCGCTGATGGAGTGATAAGCTTTAGGGGAAGGATTTGTGTTCCTCAGGTTGGCGACTTGATCCAAAATATGTTGGCCGAGGCTCGTGGTTCGCGGTATTCAATTTATCTGGGTGTAACTAAAATGTACCAGGATTTGAGGTGGCTCTATTGGTGGCCTAGGATGAAAAGGGATATAGCTGGATATATCTAAATGTCAGAGCTGTCAACATGTTAAATATGAGCACCAAAGGTCAACAGAATTGCTATAGAGGATGACCATTCCCGAATAGAAGTGGGAAAGGATAGCCATGGATTTTGTGGTGGGTCTTCCTAAGACCTTGGGGAAGTATGTCTCCATTTGGGTGATTGTGGACAGGCTCACCAAGTCAGCTCATTTCATTCCGCTCAGGGTGGATTATAATTTGCAACAGTTGGATAAGATCTATGTTAATGAGATTGTGAGACTGCATGGGGTGCCACTCTCCATCATATCAGACAGGGGTACACATTTTACTTCCAAGTTCTGGGGTAAGTTACACGAAGAGTTGGGCACTCAACTCACTTTCAGCATAACTTTTTATCCTCAGACAGATGGTCAGTCAGAGAGAACGATTCAGGTATTAGATGACATGTTGAAAGCATGGGTGATTGACTTCGGGAGTCATTGGGACTAGTTTCTAACATTGTGTGAGTTCTCATACAACAACAGCTACCACTCCAATATCGACATGGTACCATTTAAGGCACTTTATAAGAGGGGATGTAGATCATCCATAGGGTGGTTTGATGTAGGAGATATGAAACCTTTGAGCGTGGACTTGGTGAGGGAAGCTCAGGAAAAGGTGAGAGGAATTTAGACCAAGTTGCTAGCAGCCTAAAACAGGCAGAAAGAGTACGTGGATCGCAATGTACGGAATATGGATTTTCAGGTTGGTGAACAGGTGTTATTGAATGTGTCACCAATGAAGGAGGTTATGTAATTTGGCAAGAAGGGCAAGCTCATCCCTCGGTATATCACTCCATTCGAGGCCCTCAAGATTGTAGGGCCAGTGGCTTACACATTAGCGTTACTTACCAGTTTATCCGGAGTCCATCCAGCCTTCCATGTATCCATGCTAAAGCGATGCCATAGAGATAGGGAATATATTATCAAATGGGATTCCATTTTCCTAGACAAAGATCTTTAATATGAATAAGAGCCAGTTGTGATTCTTGATCAGGATGTCTGAAAATTAAGGAAAAAGGAGATCAAGTTGGTGAAGGTTCAATAGAAGCATCGTCCGGTTGAGAAAGACACTTGGAAAACTGAGAAGGACATGTGGGACAAGTACCCTCACTTGTTTGAGGATTCAGGTACTACACTTTTTCTCTTTTAAGTCATCTTTTTCATGTTTGATCATTTGAGGACGAATGATGGGTAAATTGGTATCTGTTGTAATGACCAGGTCTGTCGTTATGGATAAACCTTTTGTGCCAAGTTCAGGGTTAGAAAACTTCAGGTTTTGGGAGTTGGAAATTTTGGGCTAGGCTAGTCTCGGACAATTTCTCAGGAGGTGTGGTCTAGAGCAATCCGAGTAAAGATTGGGTAATGTATCTTGTGTTGAGCTAGTTTTTTCATTAGCTAAGATAATAGGGAGTCCGGGGGACTTTTTGAAAGTGAGTTTGGGTGAGTAAAACTCCCAATATCAAAGTTAATGTGAAGGGGTTATTTCAGAACGTCAATATTTGAAACGGGTTGTAAAATAGGCACTTTTGGGGTATTTCCCGAGTTTTTGTCTTGTATAGAGGTTGACACTGCACTTCAGTGGCTACTGCTATAGCAGAGAAATTTCTGATATAGTGAAAGTCAACGTTGGTCAGCACCACCATAGCGGTCGATTACACTACAGTGGTGCTACTATAGTGGTGTATGGACTGCTATAGCAGAATAAGTCGAGATTTATGCAGAAACTTCCGCAAAAACATTCAGAATTTCTGAAGAATGTTTTGGGGAAGGGCTAAGGTGATTTGGAAATTTCAAGGCAGTTTTCAACCAAATTTTGTCCTAGAGGTAAGGATTTCGCTCCGCTAACTTAGTACTATGTTTCCTATGTAGTAGAATTGTTAAATACGATATTGGGGTAAGGTTTGGATTAACCTAAGAATGTAGAATCCTAGGAAAAGGGGAATTCTAGTTGTAGAATTCGTGGGTTATGATTATTATCGCTTATGCACGTTTAAAACACCATTATTTGCTAAATGTAATCGTAAAAAGGGTATTTTAGGGCGAATTAATGGTGGAAAAGCCTGGGAATGAGTGGGATGATTATGGTTTATCCCAGGATTAGGATTTTGCATAATTTGGGTAAGCTTAGGTCATTGGACTGATTTTAGTATATTGTGTACTTGTTTTTAGACCAAGAGCAAGTGAAAGCTTTAAGAAATGGGAAGGCTCTGGTCCAATAATGTTTCTAGCTATTCGAGGTAGGTGATGGTTATTTTCTTATCAAATACAATGTATATACATATAACTTTAGCTTAGTGATGTACGTGCTTGCATGCTTAGGAGATGAAGTTATGAATGTCTAAGTATTTGGGGTGTAAATTATGTGAAATGAACTTGATTATTGCTTGTTGGTTTTACAAGTATGTTTTTTTCACTTAATTATTAATTGTTGGCTCTGTGTGACATTCGATTGGCTCGGGTACCACGCCTGGTGCGGGATACTAATGGTTGGCTCAGGTACCATGCATGGTATAGGTTCTATATCGGTTGGCTCGGGTACCATGCCTGGTACGAGTTTAAGTATGCACTGTTGACTGTGTTTATCGATGGTTCCATGAGTGGACTGAGTTGATTGTCAAATTTGTGATTGATTATATTGATCCTTGAGAGGCCGGGTTGTTACACTTAAATGTGGGGATGGTCCTGCGGTGGACAGGGCATTGCATGTTAACACTTAGGTGTTGGTCTAGGGAACCTTAGATGGTCCGAGTGATGTGAAAAAGAGTAAGTGTGAAGATTATTGTTCATTGTTAGATGATTGTTGAACCTATTACATGTGGTTGATAAGTTAGAAGATAGGCTGAGATCCTAGAATTACATTACTGGTTGTTGCTACATATTTGTACTACTTTACTCAGTTTTGGTTTATTGTATCTATATTATTTGTTGGAGTTGGCCGATGATCCTACAAGTACACGGTATTGTGTACTGATTCTGCACTTGTTTTTATTCTATGAGTACAGGACATCTTCCGGCGGCTCCAACACGACCTCAAATATAGTCCTAGCGGTTCCAGATTTCAAGGGGGAGCCGCTTCTGTCGGGCTACCTTGTTTTCTTCCAGCTTAGTTATGGTCCATATGTTACCAGACTTAAACTCTTATTTTGTTTGGGGTTGCATCCCCATTTCTAGACATTGG
This sequence comes from Jaltomata sinuosa, assembly GCA_003996215.1. Classification (NCBI taxonomy): domain Eukaryota; kingdom Viridiplantae; phylum Streptophyta; class Magnoliopsida; order Solanales; family Solanaceae; genus Jaltomata; species Jaltomata sinuosa. The sequence continues at coordinate 95,255 of QJPP01002066.1, read as the reverse complement.
TAGATATTTTGGTATGATGACTTTCAGTTTCTAGTGGTATTTCCGCAAAATATTATTAGCTTTGGTTTTGATGTGAATGATAGTTATTTATTTTAATGCAAATTGGTTTTGAGTTGTTAGATTTACTAAGTGTTGGGTTGGTAATTGGTTTGCTCATCCAGGGGTTTTGGGTGGGTGCCACTCGCGGCGGGTTAGGTCATGACAGGAGAAGAAAAAAAAAATAGGGAACAAGAAGCTTACCAAAATGGTGAAGGAGTAAGATAGTCCACCAACTAGATGAATTCCCCAAAGCTTAGAACTAATAGGAGCAATTTCAAGAGAGGGAAAACTGGTTTGGAGTTGAGGAAATAAGGAGTGTTGGATGAAAGAAGGATTTTATAAGGCTGGCCGCAGGCCAGCGGTATAGCGCTAAAGGGGTGCCATTGCGCTGAAGGGTGGCCAGACGCGTGCGCGCGGCAAGGGCGCAATGGCGCTAGCAGGTGGTCAGGCACTGGGGTGCTATCGTGCTGGCAGGGCGCGAATACACTGAAGGCTAGGCGGCTGGCTAGTGCCATCGTGCTGCCTTGGCGCTATTGCGGTGAAGGCCACCAGTTGCAGAAAACCAGCTGAGCTAAAAACTTCTACGGGGCATTCCAGGCACAATCGAAACTCGATACCTAAGAACCTGTCACGGCCCAACCTACTGGGCCATGCGGGCTCCTACTCTAACCACCTAGATAGATGAACCCTTACCACCCAACCAATAGGTAATATGCGGAAAATAAATAACTCCTTGAACCAAACCACTTTTATACATAAAAGCATATTCCTTCTTTACAAAACCATGTTCAAGAATAAACTACATAAGAGATTGCGGAGGATCTTTACAACATCTTAAAAACACCTTCCCTAGGATCTGGTCTAAACAGGTACAAGAGCTACTACAAGATGACACAAGAGATAAAAGACCCAACTTCCGCCATAGAAAACGAGGACAGAGGTTGCTGAAGATCTCATCGCTGATGTGCCGGTATTCTACGGCACATTTGACGCCTTTAACGAAGAATACTCACAAGTTTTTAGGCAACTTTTGTGGTTTTTGATGTTTTCGTGTTATATTTGCAGGAAATGGATACAAGGATAGAAAGGGAGTGAACTGGTTAAGCTTGACGGAGGGCCTGACGGCTCGTCACACAGGTGATTGACCGTCAGGGGAGCCACCAAACCTGGCAGCAGCTTGAGGAGGCGCTGGTTAGTGGCGATGGCTGGCGTGACGGGCCTTCACCCCTGTGACTGACCGTCAGCCAAGACGTCAAGTTAGCGCTGGTGAAGGCTATGCACTGGTTAGTAGCGACAGGCGGAGTGACAGGCCGTCACACCTTTGACTGGCCGTCAGCCAAGCCGTCAAGTTAGAGCTGATGAAGACCATGCACTGGATAGTGGCGACGGCCGGAGTGATGGCCAGTCACATGGGTGACGGTCCGTCAGGCGACCCGTCAATGCTACGCGCGATTCTGAAAATTCTATTTTCGGACTTTATTTCCGGGACTGCTATAAATACCCAGTGTTAGGGTTATTTTAAGAATTCATTAACTAATATTTGTTAGATGTTTTGGAACGAGTTTTGGGAGGAGAAAACACTACACAAACTCGTTTTCTTCCTCTTCTTCCATTGTTCTTGGGATTTTCACCATTGGTGCTCGGATTCTACGAAGTTCAAAGTAAAGTATTAATTTTCTATTGTAAGAATTCCTTCTTCTCATATGAATACTAGTATTTCTTTACTTTGCTTTGCTAGCATGTGTGGCTAAACTCCCCACAACTAGGGTTGTGGGATCCATGGCAAGAGTCACAATGTAGATTTCGGGTAGCGTTGGGTTAAATTTATATGTTGTCACGTGGGTAATCATTTGTTATTTACGTTTTCTAATGGTTGCAAACATTAGAATATACCTAGGTTTGATTTGCTTGAACAAAGAGATTAAAACCGAGAAATTTGATTAACTACGAGGATTCAAGACTACCAACTCTCGTCTTATGATTAATGCTGTAACTAGATTAATCTACTCGATGTTTAGGATTGAAATAATAAAGTTCACCTTTTCAAGTTCGAGAGAATTGAAAAGGAAATTCGTCTATTTGGTTGAGAAACGTTTAGATGATACCATTAATTCAATCACATCGTGATATGCATATAGAAAGAACCCGGTTAAGCTTTGAGTCGAAATTGTTACGACGCCATGGTGAACACTTCCCTAGTTCATACTCATATTGATTAATACTCGTTGAAACTCACAATTAGTTACTTGCATTGTTCAAATATTGATCACAGAAACCCCCCCAATTTACCGGAAACTATTGATTACTAGTCAACTAATTCACTAACGACTTAATTTGCACCTTATTCCCTGTGGGATCGACCCCAACCTCTGTTGGGTTCTATATTTGACGACGACCGCCTACGCTTCATAATTGGAGTTGTAATTTGGGCGTATCAAATTTTGGCGCCGTTGCCGGGGAATACGGTTGTTTATTAAGTCCGGTGTGTTTATTTGACTCTTAGTCATATTTCCTGCTTTTACTTTTATTTGTTGTTTTTGTTTGTTACAGGGTACATAGTTGTGCATGCCAAGTACCCGGTGCTCGGGTGAATCAACATTACCTTACGATCCCGAGCTTGGTAGAACGTTAAGGCGAACCATGAATGCACAACAACAAGAGGCAGCGAGACTCGCTGCAGCTCAGCGAGCCCAACAACATTTGAATGCTGATGATATTGAGGATGATGTTGGGCTGGATGATGAGGCTGCAGCGGGTGATGGTAGAGCTGTGGAGCATGTTGAAAATATAGACCCCGCAAACCAAAGGCAGCAGCAGAGGGGTAGAGGTCGACAACAACCAAGGCAATTTGCTTTGGATGATGATGAGGATATCGACTTAGATGGAGTTGGTGCCACGGGCACTATTACGCTTCCTCCGCTATCACCTGGGGCCAAGTTCAACATTACTAGCACAATGCTCCAGCTGTTGAACTTAAAAGGACTGTTCCGTGGTGTTTCTGGTGATGATCCAAACCGACACCTGATGAATTTTGTGGGTATCTACAAGTCGTTCGAATTTCCTGGAGTAAGTCAGAAAGCGATCAGGCTCAGGTTATTTCCGTTGTCTTTGTCTGATGAGGCAGCATTATGGTTGACAGAGCTAACCCCCGACTCTATCACAACCTGGGGAGAGTTGAAAGGAGCTTTCCTAGAAAGGTTCTTTCCTCCCTCCAGGATGATACAATTGAGGGATGAAATTAGCAATTTCAGAAAACAACCTCATGAGGCTTTACATGAGACTTGGTTGCGGTTCAAGAAGAAGCTGACACAATGCCCGAACCATCAGTTGACCGAAATTTTCCTAATGCAAACATTCTATAGGGCACTGAATTCGGCTACCAAGCCGACACTGGATAACGCAGCAGGTGGAGCATTTATGGGTCTCACTTTTATTGAGGCCATAACTATTTTGGAACGGCTCACCAAAACCAACAGGGCCTGGCATACACGGGATACAGAGGTAGCAGCTAGCACTTATGCAGTTGGTTTGTCAGCAGAGCAGTGCAGGAATGAGGAAGAACGGGACCAAGATATGGCCCATCTGAAGACGCAAATGGACCTACTGATAAAGCATTTGTTGTCAGGAGGTATTGAGAAAGTGAAAGTTATGGGGTCCCAAAGTAGAGCAACAGAGTCTGGGTCTGATGAGGAGGCCAATTATTTGGGTGGTTTCCAGGCTTATGGCCAAGGAAACCAAGGTCAGAATAATTACTATGAAAAGCCAGGTTATAAGAGTCGAGAACAAGGTGATTAGAGGAGCAAAGATGATAGAGGTGGATTATACAGACCACCTGGGAGTCGTGACAAAGCTAGCAATGAGACAGGGACGTCCAAACTAAAGAATATGATGGCTAAGATGCTGTTGAAGGTAGAATCGACTGACTCCGGGGTAAAGGAGATGAGGACTGAATTATCAGCAATGAGTCAGGTAGTGGATTCACATTCCACCTCGATCAAGCAATTAGAGCAGCAAGTGAGTCAAATCTCAGTGTCTCTAAATCAAAGGAAGACAGGTACCTTGCCGAGTGACACCATTCAAAATCTGAGGAATGACGGGAGTTGTATGGCGATCACTACGAGAAACAGTAAAATATTATCGGAATCACATCCAGTAATTCAGACTCAGAAAGGTAATGTTGCTGAGGAAGATGAGTTAGTAGATGCTGAAAATATGGTCGATGAGGGTGTGAGGGTATCTGTTGAAAAACCTGTTGCGGTAGAGGATGCTACTCAAGGGCTCACGGATAAACCTGTTGAGGTTCCCATAATCTTGGGACGACCATTGTTAGCCACTGCAAGAGTGTTAGTCGATATGGAATGAAGCGAACTGACATTCAGACTGAACAATGAATTGGTCAAGTTTGATGTGTGTAAATTAATGAAGCCACCAAGAGACATTAGGGTGGTCTCGGTTATCAACGTTATTGATGAATCCCCTACGGATGTGCATATTGAGGAGAAGGGTTTTGTTGAGACCCTAGCTGTTATGAGAATGTTGTTGGGATCGCAAGAAGAGAAACCTATAGAGAAAGGCGGTGAGAACAAATCAAGGAAAAGAAAACACCGCAAGAGAACCAACAAAGAAAAAGAGTTAGAAAGAGTAAAGAAGTTATCTCGACTAGCTGAGGAGCCGATAAAAGAGAAAATTGGAGCTCAACAGGATTATGTCGCTTGCACCTATTCTAGCGATTACTCCTGCTTTGGAGACCCTGGCGGTCTCCAACATCATGCCAGACTCTGAGTCCTATGGGCTTCACATGTATTCCTTTCTCTCACTGTTTTAGCTTTCACATGTATGCATTAGGGATAATGCATGAGTCTAAGTTGAGGGTGTTGGGATACCTGTGAGTCTTTCACCACCGAGGGTTTTTGTTGCCGTGTTTCTTTTCCCTCCGGTGTGCTATCTAGTAGAACCGGTATGTTTAGGTTGTCATTTTAAATTTTGTTTGTATTGTGTTCTGGTGTCTATAGCAAGCATGGCTTTTTGGCAAGTTGAACTAAAAGGAGCCCCCTCTGAAAAAGTTGATTTTGTACTTATGTTGGAAACGATTGACTGTTGTGGATCCTTGAATGTCATTGTGTGGTTGTGATTGTAATAATTAGGCTTAAGCCGAGCTGTTATTTTGATAGTTGGTAGTGGTATGGTTTCTTGGTGCCAAGTGTGTGTGAGCTTATTGTTATAAACTCTTACTCTGTGCATGCATCTAGAACTTGCCCTGCTTATTTTATTACGTTTGAAGTTTGGTCTCTTGGGAAAGGATCACAGGCCCTTTTTGTGTGCAGTCCACTTAGCCTATAAGACCGTCCAAATGCAAATAATCCCTTTGATCCCTATTTGAGCCAGAATTGACCTTATTCTTTCAATAACCTGTCACCGTTTCTTTTTAACTTTGAATCCCTGTTTTGGCCCTGGTCCTTCCTTGGATATCGTGCACCTCAACTCAGGTAGTCAGCCTAAGTTGAGGGTGGCTACTATAGAGGTAAATGATAAGAAAAATAGGACAGATAAGATTGGTTGTGGATAGAATGAAAATTTCGGGTGTGTGCCTAAGAAAAGAAAGAAAAAGAAACGAAAAAGAGATGAAAAAGAATTGTCAAAATAAAGAGGCCGCACCTGTAGCTAGAAAGAAGGGAATAAAAAGGTGAATAAGGATGGACGAAGTAAAGTTAAGTGGAAATAGTAGGTCGGTGATTCCAAGGAGGGTTTAGTCACTATTCCCCAAATGTATCATACCTGCACCCGAAGCCTGATTACAAGCCTAAACAAGTCCTGTAGTGATCCTGAGCGGCTTTCTGAAAAAAAAAACTGAAATAGAATAGGAAGGGCAAGCTTATGGTATCGCATGTGCATTGTTTGAAATCGTTTGTGAGTGTGAGCGCCTTACCTAGTCCCAAATCTTATGTGTGGGACTTCTTTTTGGTGAGGGCACCGAGATTTCTGTATCATCTATTGACTGTTGGGATAACTGTTGTGTGTGTATGTAGAATATTCTATCATATCGGAATGACATCTTTGGATCCTTGCAAGTTAGCGTTTCATACATTTGCATACTACCGGGGGGGCTTGATTTAAATTTAATAAACTGTTGAGTGGCCATGATTTGCTAGAGATATGTGTTGGTATTCTTAGTTGAGTCGTCATTTTGTTTTTGTTGTCATGTTGCTTGAGGACAAGCGAACGTTTTAAGTTGAGGGTGTTGATGTGCCGGGATTCTACGACACATTTGACGCCTTTAATTAAGAATACTCGGGAGTTTTCAAGCAACTTTTGTGGTTTTTGATGTTTTTATGTTGTATTTGCAGGAAATGGAGCTAAAGATGGAAACAGAAGAAAAATGGTTCAAAAACCTCAACTGGTTAAGCCTGACGACTGGCATGACTGACCGTCACACCGGTGACTGGCCGTCAGCCAGGCCGCCAGGACGAGACTGCAATTCATCGAGCACTCCCTAGGAGTGATGGCCCATCTGACGGCCCGTCACTAGCCTGACGGATCGTCACCCATGCCACCAAGATAAAATAGAAAAAAACACTGTAAGTCGTCACTGGGCGGACGACTTACCAGAATTTACCAGCAAGTCGTCACAGGCCCGACGACTTACCAGAATTTTCCAGCAAGTTGTCACAGGCCCGATGACTTACCTGAGAATTTTCCTGGAAGCTCACTGTTTAGCAGTGACGGCTCAAGTGACGGCCAGTCACATGCGTGATGGTCCGTCAGGTGACCCGTCAACGCGAAGCGGGATTCCGAAAATTCTATTTTTGGACTTTATTTCCTGGACTACTATAAATACCCTGTGTTAGGGTTATTTTATTATTCATTACCCAATATTTCAAGAGACTAATTGAGACAACTTTTTGAGAGGAAAAATACGACACCAACATATTCTTCTTCTTCCTCCATTGTTCTTGGAAATTATTGGCTGCTTGTTCTTGGAAAAGAAGCTTGTGTTCATCTATTGTAAGATCTTTTTCTTTATATTATGAACACTATTATTTTCTTTTTCTCTAATAGCATGAGTAGCTAATTTCCCACAACTAGGGTTGTGGGAGCCATGGCAAAAGTAGCAATATAGATTCCGGGTAGCATTGGGTTAAATTTATATGTTGTCACGTGGTTATTCATTCGTTATTCACGTTTTCTAATGGTTGCAAACATTAGAACATACCTAGGTTTGATTTGCTTGAACAAAGAGATTAAAACCGAGAAATTTGATTAACTACGAGGATTCGAGACTACCAACTCTCGTCTTCTGATTAATGCTGTAACTAGATTAATCTACTTGATGTTTAGGATTGAAATAAGAAATTTCACCTTTTCAAGTTCGAGAGAATTGAAAAGGAAATTCGTCTATTTGGTTGAGAAACGTTTAGATGATACCATTAATTCAATCACATCGTGATATACATATAGAAAGAACCCGATTAAGCTTTGAGTCGAAATTGTTATGATGTCATGGTGAACATTTCCCTAGTTCATTCTCATATTGATTAATACTCGTTGAAACTCGTAACTTATTATTTGCATTGTTCAAATATTGATCACACAAACCCCCCATTTACCGGAAACTATTGATTATTAGTCATCTAATTCACTAACGACTTAATTTGCACATTATTCCCTGTGGGATCGACCCCAACCTCTGTTGGGTTCTATATTTGACGACGACCGCTTACGCTTCGTAATTGGAGGTGTAATTTGAGCGTTGAGTGACTGACCATCAGCCAAGCCGTCAAGTTAGCGCTGGTGAAGGCTATGCACTGGTTAGTAGCGACGGCCGGAGTGACGGGCCGTCATACCTTTGACTGGCCATCAGCCAAGCCGTCAAGTTAGAGCTGATGAAGACCATACACTGGATAGTGGCGACGGCCGGAGTGATGGCCAGTCACATGGGTGACGGTCCGTCAGGCGACCCGTCAACGCGAAGCGCGATTCCGAAAATTCTATTTTTGGACTTTATTTCCTGGACTGCTATAAATACCCAGTGTTAGGGTTATTTTAAGAATTCATTAACTAATATTTGTTAGACGTTTTGAAATGAGTTTTGGGAGGAGAAAACACGACACAAACTCGTTTTCTTCCTCTTCTTCCATTGTTCTTGGGATTTTCACCATTGGTGCTGGGATTCTACGAAGTTTAAAGTAAAGTATTAATTTTCTATTGTAAGAATTCCTTCTTCTCATATGAATACTAGTATTTCTTTACTTCGCTTTGCTAGCATGAGTGGCTAAACTCCCCACAACGAGGGTTGTGGGATCCATGGCAAGAGTCACAATGTAGATTCCGGGTAGCGTTGGGTTAAATTTATATGTTGTCACGTGGGTAATCATTCGTTATTTACGTTTTCTAATGGTTGCAAACATTAGAACATACCTAGGTTTGATTTTCTTGAACAAAGAGATTAAAACCGGGAAATTTGATTAACTACGAGGATTCGAGACTACCAACTCTCGTCTTATGATTAATGTTGTAACTAGATTAATCTACTCGATGTTTAGGATTGAAATAAGAAAGTTCACCTTTTCAAGTTCGAGAGAATTGAAAAGGAAATTCGTCTATTTGGTTGAGAAACGTTTAGATGATACCATTAATTCAATCACATCGTGATATGCATATAGAAAGAACCTGGTTAAGCTTTGAGTCGAAATTGTTACGACGCCATGGTGAACACTTCCCTAGTTCATACTCATATTGATTAATACTCGTTGAAACTCACAATTAGTTACTTGCATTGTTCAAATATTGATCACAGAAACCCCCCCAATTTACCGGAAACTATTGATTACTAGTCAACTAATTCACTAACGACTTAATTTGCACCTTATTCCCCGTGGGATCGATCCCAACGTTTGTTGGGTTCTATATTTGACGATGACCGCTTACGCTTCGTAATTGGAGTTGTAATTTGGGCGTATCAATCGCCACGAACCTATGAAACATTACCAACCTGCAACCAGACTATACCCAAAAGGTATAGCAAGAGTAGAGTCAGTACAAACACACGTACTGGTAGGCATCATCGGTCGACCCGAATCCACTCCTACCATCATATAAGCAGAACAGGGAAATACATGACTGAAATTAAATAACTTGATTCCCATCCTCCAATGGTCTTCCGCTGACAACTCCCTCAATTCCCAAACTTCCGAGTCACACTAACCTTAGACTCCCAGTCACCTTACCCTTGACTTCCCAAGTCACCTTACCCTTGAATTCCCAAGTCACCTTACCTTTTTTTACCTTTAATACAACACTAGAGTTACCTCTAATTCCCCTTTTTCCACACATGACCCGGAACCTCCAAGGATTCCCCTTAACCACACCTAAGTGTCCAACCTGCTACCCCGGTCTATACCAAGACCAACCCTTAGCTTATCAACCATGATAATTCATGACCGCCATTATTACACTTAATGACATTAATTTATGAGCACATAACCTTTTTTAAATAGTACGGACCCACCCGGATCCCCCTCACACATCTAGTGTTAACAGGACAACCCGGTCTACCGCAAGACCAACTAATAATATGCTATAACAACCCGACCTACACCAAGACTCAACTAATAATACGTTATAACAACTCGGCCTACACCAAGACCAAACAACCAATATAACATAGCAACCCGGCCTACACCGAGACCAAACCAATAATATGCTATAACAACCCAGCCTACCCCAAGACCCAACTAATAATATGTTATAACATCCCGGCCTACACCAAGACCAAACTAACAATATGTTATAACAACCCGGCCTACACCAAGACCAACTAATAATATGTTATAACAACCCGGACTACACCAAGACCAAACTAATAGTATGTTATAACAACCCGACCTACACCAAAACCAAACTAACAATATTTTATAACAACCCCGCCTACACCAAGACCAAACTAATAATATGTTATAACAACCCGGCCTACACCAAGACCAAACTAATAATATGTTATAACAACCCGGCCTACACCAAGACCAAACTAAAAATATGTTATAACAACCTGGCCTTCACCAAGACCAAACTAATAAATATAACAGGATTCCCGGTCGCTCAAGGACCACCAACAAGTATCACAATTTCCACAACAGCCCGGTTCACTCAAGGAACCAATAAAAATTATTACATTCAGTAAAACAACCCGGTCCACTCACGGAACCAATATCAACCAATGCAATACAATAATCACAATGCAATATGCAATAAAGTAAACCCGTACCAGGCGTGGTACCCGAGCCAACCGAATAGTAACCTGTACCAGGCGTGATACCCGTGCCAACCATTTGTTATACCCGTACTAGGCGTGATACCCGAGCCAACCAAATAGTAACCTGTACCAGGTGTGGCACCCGAGCCAACCGAATATCAATAAAACACAATCAATAGATGAATGCACACAACTTGTAACACCAACAAGTAAACACCATTCAACTAAAAGACTGTAACAGGAACCTGGACAGTCCACACAATTTCCCCTAAGTAATGTAATGCACACAATTACTTAGACAACGAGTACAATGAATATACACATTCGCAGAAATATGAAAGCCATCACCTACCCCTTTTCCAGGTATAAATACGAACCACCAATTCTCGTCCGAAGACTATATTCCCAGTTTGCCCTTTATATTTTAATAAATATACATGCATGCTACGCGAATTCCCCTCCTAACCTTAGCAAGACCACCGCTAAGCCTCAAGCCACAACCATTCCTGAAACCCCACCTAGGAGTTTCCTATTCTCGTTCTCGTATGCTTCCCAAGAACCTTCTCGGTACCCCAAACCTTCCCGATACACTAGTCCCGTGACCTATCAACTGGCCACAACAATATGAATAAGCTAAACACACAATACAACCCACAAGACCAGCCATTCTGTACATCCTAGAAACAACACAACCAACCTGAATCCGCCAGACTCTGTGCCCGGAGGCCTAAAACATGAATTCTCTATTTCTACTATATAACAAGTACAGAAAGTAAACAGGTCTAACTACTCATGAAAACCTAGCCTACCTGGGCGCCAAGCAGTTGCAATGATGCATTTTTGGCTTCGTGGTTGCATTCTCGGCTGAACATTGATCCTGGAATCCGATGTTCTGGATTCCTTTCTCGTTCTTGGTCTAAAATAATACACAAGTACATACAATTAACACACAAGGTCAGAAATATTACCCAGATTATACCAAATCCCCAAACCCCAAACCCCAGGCCACCCATGATCATTCTACCCTTTTTCCCGGGTTTCCCACCATTAATTCTCCTAGTTCTATCATTTTTACGGATAAAAATAGAGAATTTAACAACCTATGATCATAATAAGATACTTTTAACAATACCCAAGAACATACATGGTTGGAATCCCCTTATTTCCCCAAATTCCACCATCCCTAGGTTATTTCAATCCTTCCTCAATTTCCCTCCTAGCAATTCTACCGCATAGGAAACGTATTACAAAGTTTGGAGAACGAAAACCTTACCTTAGGAACGATTTTTGGCGGAGGAATGAAGAAAATTGCCTGAATTTGCCCAGCCCTTCTCCCAAAATGAACTTGTGAAAATCTGAAGCTTTGGGAAATGTTTCTGCATTAAAACCCCGTCGGCCCGCTATAGCGGTCCCTGCTCCGCTATAGCGGTCAGCTACCGCTATAGCGGTCTTAAGTGGGTTGACCGTCCCTTGACCACCGCTTTAGCGGTAATTTCCACTGCTATAGCGGTGGACACTATCGCGCCTGACCGCGCTCGTCACATACAGAATGTACAGAAATCTGCCAGTTTTGGCCATTTTGCAACACACTTGCTTTCCCTGACGTCCTGAAACAACCCCTTCATGTCAAACGCGATTCCGGGAGTTCTACTTACCCAAATTCGATTCCGAAAAGTCCCCCGGACTCCTTTATATCTTGGCTACGTGGAAAACTAGCTCAACATAAGACACTTAAACCCATCCTTACCCAGATTTTTCTAGACTCTACCTCACTCTAAAATCGGCCGAGGCTAGCCTAGCCCAGAATTTCAAACTCCCAAACCTGGAGTTTTCTAACCCTAAGACTTGGCACGATTGGACTACCCGTAAAGACGGACTCGGTCATTACAACAGATACCAATTTACCCATCGTTCATCCCCAAACAATCTCTACGGCGGAGGGAAAGAACAAGTCCATACCTCAATCTTAATGACCTACCATGACAGCGTAAATATAACCTTACGCAAATCACCGGAAACCTCTCAATTCCTTGGTATACCCTACTCAGCCAAAATTTAACTCACTTCCGCTCTATCAAGGAATTCCTTACTTCAAGCTGTAAAAGGCAACTAGATTACCCCTCCCCAAGCAGCCAAGAAATGCGGGGCCTCATCGAAACACCGGAGCGAAAGAAACTCAACGAATGACCCAAAACAGTTTCCATGGCAAAGGAACTAGATCCCACCACAGCGACCCCTTTCCCGCTATACTCGAAGTTCTACTAACCCAAAATCCATTCCGGAAGCTTCCGACGGGGTACTAATCCCCTCACATATCATCCTATCACCTTACTCCTATCAACACTATACCCTGAGACACCACGTGCCTCTAAACTATACAACGACAACACTTCCATTAGAACCCATCCTAGCCTGAGATTTTGTCAACTCTCACCTTAGGGGGAACTCTACCTGGGCACTAATACCCTAACTGAGGCTAAAAATGGTACACCCCTACCTCCCAAGGAGCAGTAACACTGGGTATTATCATGGTCAAAAAGAGAGACAATAATGCTAAAGAATTCATTTCAATAACCCCATTCTTTCGATTGACCCTACCACTAAGGATCATCAACAATAAACCGGTCAATAATCATCCTCATAGCCTATGAATAGTGTCCAACACTACTCGGTCAATTACGGGTTATCTTACCAAATTCTACATGGGTGACTATACCCACCAATGGTCAATCACAAACTCACCAATACCCCGGGCTACCATGTCTACCCTTTTTTTTTACCGTGCATGGATGCTAAATTCCAGGCCAAACACCTTATATGCATACTATATTAGTCCCATAGACTATTTCCTTGTTTCACACAGTAGCTCTTAATGTAACCATTGCCCTTAGATGCCCCGGGAATGACATGAAAAACCAGGGAAAGCAGGGCAGGCACTCTGCCCCGCGCCCTTCTGCGGTGGCGGTAAAAATCCCGCTATAGCGTGATCGCCATAGTGGTTGACTTCCGCTATAACGGTCCCGACAGTAACAACACAGGAAATTTTATTCTAGCTAAAAGCACTCATCCCTCTTCTCGGTTACCACTATCCCAACCTATAAGTCCCGCCATGGTCTTAAACCATCCTCAAGACCATTCCTGGCACTGAACGCATTAAAAATCAAATACAACACGTCATAAAACATATCAAAATTTATAAGGGATTCACAACAATCAATTGTTTCCCGGCATTACCTCCCCGCCATTACACACTAATGACTCCCTTATTCCCATGGTTCCCAACCAAAATTTCGACTGTCCTGAAGCCAAAGCTTCCCTACAGTCCCAGTTACCAATCCCTTACCATCTTAACCGATGATAAGCCATTTTTAACACGTAGTACCCTTTTTCAAACCAAAACATTTAACAGACTAAACAGTCTAAGGCACACAAAATTACCACGCAATGATCTTCCGTAGACTATACATTCACACTAATTGGAAATCCACACGTATTCCAAATAAGTCACACAAGAATGTACACACCATAATCCAATTTTTTTCAAGTCACAACAAAAGCAAATCATAGCCAATCAATTCACAAGTTTCACCTTCGTTTGTACCATGGATGACCATTAGCCGGTTATCTATGCTTGTCACGGCCTCGCAGGCCAGATACTAATTGGGACCTTCCCAGTCCCAATTTCTCTTCCTTGTCCTATCGTAACCGAGATATGAAGACCTCATTTACCTTGCTGAGATGCCAATTGGAATTGAGAGATACCAATTGGACTCAACCCATGCAAGCAAGTGTGAACCGCATGATAAAATGAAAGAAGAGTAAAAATTCCTAGAATGCCTTATAGTTCCCCAAAGATTAGATGTGAACGTCAACACACCAATTCGCGGGACCCTATTCAATATTTTGCTCTTATAGTGGAAGACCAGTAACCTAGGCTCTGATACCATCTGTCACGACCCAACCTACCGGGCCGTGCGGGCGCCTACTTTAACCACCTAGATAGACGAACCCTTACCACCCAACCAATAGGTAATATGCGGAAAATAAATAACTCCTTGAACCAAACCACTTTTATACATAAAAGCATATCCCTTCTTTACAAAACCATGTTCAAGAACAAACTACATAAGAGATTGCGGAGGATCTTTACAACATTTTAAAAACACCTTCCCTAGGATCAGGTCTAAATAGGTACAAGAGCTACTACAAAATGACACAAGAGATAAAAGACCCAACTTCCACCATGGAAAACGAGGACAAAAGTTGCTGAAGATCTCATTGCCGTGAAATTATGAAACATCACCAACCTGCAACCAGACTATACCCAAAAGGTGTAGCAAGAGTAGAGTCAGTACAAACACACGTACTGGTAGGTATCATCGGTCGACCCGAATCCACTCCTACCATCATATAAGCAGAACAGGGAAAGACATGACTGAAATTAAATAACTTGATTCCCATCCTCCAATGGTCTTTCACTGCCAACTCCCTCAATTCCCAGATTTTCGAGTCACACTAACCTTAGACTCCCAGTTACCTTACCCTTGACTTCCCAAGTCACCTTACCCTTGCTACCTAATACAACACTAGAGTTACCTCTAATTCCCCTTTTTCCCTATATGACCCGGACCCTCCAAGGATTCCCCTTAACCACACCTAAGTGTCCAACCTGCTACCCCGGTCTATACCAACACCAACCCTTAGCTTATCAACCATGATAATTCATGACCGCCATTATTACACTTAATGACATTAATTTATGAGCACATAACCTCTTTTAAATAGTATGGACCCACCCGGATCCCCCTCACACATCTAGTGTTAACATGACAACCCGGTCCACCCCAAGACCAACTAATAATATGCTATAACAACCCGTCCTACACAAAGACCCAATTTATAATACATTATAACAACCCGGCCTACACCAAGACCAAACAACCAATATAACATAGCAACCCGGCCTACACCGAGACCAAACCAATAATATGCTATAACAACCCAGCCTACCCCAAGACCACACTAATAATATGTTATAACAGCCCAGCCTACACCAAGACCAAACTAACAATATGTTATAACAACCCGACCTACACCAAGACCAACTAATAATATGTTATAACAACCCGACCAACACCAATACCAAACTAATAATATGTTATAACAGCCCGACCTACACCAAGAGCAAACTAACAATATGTTATAACAATCCGGACTACACCAAGACCAAACTAATAATATGTTATAACAACCCAGCCTACACCAAGACCAAACTAATAATATGTTATAACAACCCGGCCTACACCAAGACCAAACTAAAACTATGTTATAACAACCCGGCCTACACCAAGACCAAACTAAAACTATGTTATAACTACCCAACCTACACCAAGACCAAACTAATAAATATAACAGGATTCCCAGTCGCTCAAGGACCACCAACAAGTATCACAATTTCCACAACAGCCCAGTTCACTCAAGGAACCAATAACAATTATTACATTCAGTAAAACAACTCGGTCCACTCACGGAACCAATATCAGCCAATGCAATACAATAATCACAATGCAATATGCAATAAAGTAAACCTATACCAGGCGTGGTACCCGAGCCAACCGAATAGTAACCTATACTAGGCGTGGTATACATGCCAACCATTTGTTATACCCATACCAGGAGTGGTACCCAAGCCAACCGAATAGTAACCTGTACCAGGCTTGGTACCCGAGCCAACCGAATATCAACAAAACACAATCAATAGATGAATGCACAACACTTATAACACCAACAAGTAAACACCATTCAACTAAAAGACTGTAAGAGGAACCTAGACATTCCATATAATTTCCCCTATGCAATGTAATGCACACAATTACTTAGACAACGAGTATAATGAATATACACATTCGCAGAAATATGAAAGCCATCACCTATCGCTTTTCCGGGTACGAATATGAACCACCCATTCCCCTCCGAAGACTATATTCCCGGTTCGCCCTTTATATTTTAATAAACATACACGCATGCTACGCGAATTCCTCTCCTAACCTAAGCAAGACCACCGCTAAGCCTCAAGCCACAACCATTCCTAAAACCCCACCTAGGAATTTCCTATTCCCATTCCCATATGCTTCCCAAGTACCTTCTCGGTTCCCCGAACCTTTCCGACATACTAGTCCCGTGACCTATCAATTGGACACAACAATATGAATAAGCTAAACACACAATACAACCCACAAGACCAGCCATTCCGTACATCATAGAAATAACACTACCAACCCGAATCCGCCAGACTCCGTGCTCGGAGGCCTAAAACATGGATTCTCCATCTCTACTATATAACAAGTACGGAAAGTAAGCAGGTCTAACTACTCATAAAAACCTAGCCTACCTGGGCGCCAAACAGCTGCAATGATGCATTTCTAACTTCGTGGTTGTATTCCCGGCTGAACATTGATCCTAGAATCCGATGTTCTGGATTCCTTTCTTGTTCTTAGTCTAAAATAATACATAAGTACATACAATTAACACACAAGGCCTGAACATTACCCGAATTATACCAAATCCCCAAACCCCAGGCAACCCATGATCATTCCACCCTTTTTCCCGGGCTTCCCACCATTAATTCTCCTAGTTCTATAATTTTTACGGTTAAAAACAGAGAATTTAATAACCTATGATCATAATAACATACTTTTAACAATACCCAAGAACATACATGCTTGGAATCCCCTTCTTTCCCCGAATTCCACCATCCCTAGGTCATTCCAACCCTTCCCCAATTTCCCTCCTAGCAATTCTACCGCATAGAAAATGTATTACAAAGTTTGGGGAATGAAACCTTACCTTAGGAATGATTTTTGGTGGTGGAATGAAGAAAATCGCCTGAATTCGCCCAGCCCTTCTCCCAAAATGAAATTGTGAAAATCTGAAGCTTTGGAGAATGTTTCTGCATTAAAACCCCATCGTCCAGCTATAGCGGTCCCCGCTCTGCTATAGCTGTCCCACTATAGCGGTCGGTTACCGCTATAGCATTCTTAAGTGGGTTGACCGCCCCTTGACCGCCACTATAGCGGTAATTTCCACCGCTATAGCGGTGGATGCTATTGCGCCTAACTGCACTCATCAAGGATAGAATTTCCATAAATCTACCAGTTTTGGACATTTTGCAACACACTTGCTTTTCCTGACATCCAAAAACAACCCCTTCACGTTAAACGCGATTCCGGAAGTTCTACCTACCCAAATTCGATTCTGAAAAGTCCTCCAGACTCCTTTATATCTTGGTTGTGTGGAAAACTAGCTCAACACAAGACACCTAAACCCATCCTTATGTGGATTTACCTAGACTCTACCTCGCTCCAAAACCAGCCCAGGCTAGCCTAGCCCAGAATTTCAAACTTCCAAACTCGGAGTTTTCTAACTCTAAGACTTGGCAGGATTGGACTACCCGTAATGACGGACCCGGTCATTACAAAACCAAACATACTATTAGAGTGGAAATGATGTTTCAAACTCAATAGAATCGATAAAATTTCCATACGAGGTCGTTTTAGAGAAATGTTAACCCAAGTCAACACTAGGTAAAACCAACTGAACACCCAAAATAAGCCCGGATCACTTGGGACCTGAACCAACCACCTACCTAAACCAAAATCGACCATCTAGAGCTAACAACACTAACAAAAATTCCATCAGAGGCTGTCTTCTCCAAATGTTGACCAAATTCAACCATACAAGCCCAACTGGTCTTAAAACACAAAATGAGAGAAAATTCAAAGCTAAAAAGCTCCCAGATCCTGACCAAAGGTCCCACTAGACCAAACTCCATGCTCTGGAGATAACAGAACTGTCATAATTTGATTCCGAGCCTGATTACCAAGAATGTTGATTGAAGTCAATGATTTCGTAAGTTAAGATTCTAAAATAGGGAAATGGCCATAAAGACCAAAAAAATGGTCCGGGTATCAAACTATCGGTCCCAACAAGCCATAATGACTCGGCCACTACATACAAGCTCTAATAGTACAAAAAAGGTGAAAATGCGCAAATAACCAAAAGGGTCATTACACCTTTGTTTAACTGTTAAAGATTATATGTATTCTTATTACTCCCTTCCCATCAAGCATTCTTAATATTTCACATGACCGTAAGTGTGTTTACTTGAAATTCTTAGAATTTACTAGATATGGATGTATATATGGGTCACACATTATAAATGATATAAATGGACCTAGCATAGTTACACTTTTTTATATTATAACCTATATGATTTAGTCATCAATTAAAATGAGAATGAGCATTTGGATAGTGATATCATATTCGGGAAGTTAGGTATCATGTGGAGATCTCACTTAAATAGTTGGATAATATTTATCGTAAACTATTTATCATACGCCTTTTAACGCATTACTTGATAAAAAGATTGTGATGGGAGGGTATTCATAGGTTTCACTTGACACACCTGTGCGATGATATCTGTGCACATAATTGAGACCAAACCATTATAGTGAGCCCGAATATTATGGCGTACTTGCCCTTGTGGCTTTATATGCATTTGGAGTAAGCTAGTATGTCATGCACTAGTTCCCTCTAAGTTGAGCCAACACATGGGGCACATATGGCCTGCGTGCAGACCCTCATAGTGAGCCCCCAAAGGGCGTACCCTGTTTCAGACTGTGATTACAGTTATAAATATTAGAATTATAAAAATTAGTACTTGAATAACATATGTCTTACATGTGGCCTGAATCGCCTTTGGTAGTCCATCACATGATCATTTGTATTAAATATAGTATAAGTCCATCACTTAGTCAAGCCATATGGGATATACTATAATGAATGCTTCTTTGGACGTTATATAAAGAACTAATAAAGTTGGGGCATAGGTTACAATTTCATATCATACATCTATTATATGTATGCTCATAATTCTTTTATTTTGACATTTGATTCATATGAGCTTCCATACTTATCTACTTATTATTATGTCTACTTTATATACCAGTATATGTTGTATATGTACTGACGTCCCTATGTTTGGGGCGCTGTATTTTCTTATCAATACAAGGTCGGGTTCATAGGGGAGCAGACACCTACGTTAGGTTCTTTTATTGTCGTCAACTAGTATTTTGGTGAGATCTATTTTCATCTGGAGTCAGATTATGTCTAGTATTTTTGGCTATAAGTATAGATATCTAGTTATGTACATCAATTTATGTCCCGACTAGTTATTAGTAGTTTAGCATTTTAAACTCTTTAGAGGCTTCCTAGATGTTATCTAGTGTCACATTGTATAGTTTTTTTTCAAATTACTCTACGGTATATATATGCATCACATGTTAGTTCTCCACTCATTTATTAGTTTATAACTTCGTATATGTCATTGATCATTTGTAAAATAGGTGTTCATATTATTTTTATCTGGACCTCCAATTTGGGGTGTGACACTTGGCTTCTCACAACTGAAGATTATTGTATGGTCCTTAAAGGACCTCCTGTTGATACTGGCAGAGTTAATTGTATAGGACGAGCTGGATAGGATGGATGACCATAGATCCTAGAGTGTGTAACGACCTATTCAGTCGTTAATAAAAAGGCTTTTTGATGCGGGTTGCAGGAATTATGGAAATACATTTTAAATTTAAATTGGGATGCCACGACAAAAGATTTTTAGAATTTCGAATTTTGTCAGGCTGACGTCATCTAGATATGGCAAGAATTTTCCCACTATAGCAACACCATTGTTATGGCTAGCAGGCCGCTATAGCGAGCTGACAAAACCACTAGCTAGAAAATGCGAATTTTATATTAGACTTCTCCTCCTCAGTTGCAAACAGGACAAGAGTTACTCCAAAAACCCTCCTAAGCTACTCTAAGGCTTGGGAACAATAGAGAGGGAGGATTTCTGCGTGAATGGGGTAAAACCTATGGATTCTAGACCCATTTTACATCAGGATTCACCTCTATGAAGCTAGAAGTTCAAGTTCATACTTCTGCAACAGATGTTTGGCATCCAAGTAGGCTAGGCTTAACTGAGTAGTTTTAGACCTGTATCTTTTTGTATATTATATTGTAGAATGATGGGAGAATTCATGCCTAGTCCTTCATGCATAGAGTCTGGAGGGATAATGTATTGATTATCTTATTGACTTAAGGGGAATGATGGTGTTATAGGTAATGTGACCTGATTCTTATGTTATCATTGATGTTTAATTCTAGATTATAGGGAGACTAGATTATTGGGTAGATTTGGGGAACCGGTAATGTGTATGTGCAAATGGATTGCTAGGTCATAGTGGATCTACAGGAAAGTTTTAACTAAGGTAAATAGGGTGAACAGGAAAGGTCCGGAGTCGTTAATGTCTAGGGATAAATTCCCTATAATGTTCTTAGTCTTCTGAAGAGATCTAGGATTCGAGGTAAATAAGCTCATGGGTTAGTTGGATAATCCAGGGGGTTGGTCTTCAGACAGGTTACCAAGGCTGGAATGATGAACCAGGTTTGTTATGTAGGTGATGGTTTAATTATTTTCCAATTTACGTTATATGTGCATGTTAACTATTGTCTTAGTATTGCTTGTACATTTTATGGTTTAGGGAATCAAATAATGAATGTATGTATTATCCAGTTGTCAATCATGTGAAATGGAATTGTCTTAATTACTTATTAGTTTTAAAAGTGTGTTTGGGTTCATTATTATTGATTGTTGGATTATATGCGATATTCAATTGACTTCGGTACCATGCTTGGTACAAATCATTCATTGGCTTGGGTACCACAACTGGTATAGGATATCTATTGGTTAGCTCAGGTACCACACCTGCTATAGATTCTATTATGATTAGCTCGAGTGCCACGCCTGATACATGTGTGATTGTGTTTTTGTTTGATGGTTCAATGCTGGAATGGTTCTTGCATAGACTGGGATTGCATATGAAATACTGTAGATGTTAACTTAGGGATCCTTAAGTGGTTCAGATTATTGGGAGGTATATTATAACTGTGCATGGGTGGTTGTGTCTTATGTGCTATGATGTCACGACTTTAGTACATTGTGGGATGGAGTAAGGGCATCTGCTAGTTGAGTCGGAGTGCTTAAAGTAGAGCTTTGAGGTTGGTCATTCAACTAGGCTAAGGGTCATGGGTCAGGGTTGTTGGCATAGGATCACAAGTGAGAGGGACAGATGGACTAATAGTGGTAGTTAGGAATTGAATTTGGGTTGGGACCATTAAAAGAATTCTAGTGTTGGTAAGATGGGTAGGTTTGGAAGGATTGGGTGAGATAGAGGTCAGGCCATGATGGAGATAGAAGGGGAAAATGGTTCCTAGTGGTGGAGTTGGCAGCAGAGGAGGGTAGTAAGGCTTGGGGTAGAACGTATAGGTTTATGGGGATTATATCTTGGTGGTGAGGGTTGTTGAAAGGGATTTGGATTTTGTAATCTTTCTTATTGCATATTTTTTGAGATTTTTACATGATATTATATGGTGGATTCGAGTCAACCTATGATGCCTACCAGTACGTGTTGTTTGTACTGATACTACTCTTGCTATACCTTTGGGTATAGTCTTGTTGCAGGGTCAGTAATATTTCCTAGGTACAGGATAATAGTGATCTCTAGCAGCTTCTACTCCTCTCTTACCTATGGTGGGAGCTTTGTCTTATTATACTTGTACTTCTTCTTAGAGCTCTTGTACCTGTTTAGACTAGTTCCTAGAGAGGGTTTGTAATCAAGTTTTGTAAAGGATTTCATTGTACTCAAGTATATAACTATTTTCCAGTATTAAAGAGGCCATTTCTTATGTTTTATTATTTACTTTTGCATTACTTGTTGAATCAAGTGGTAAGAGTTCTCATATCTATGTGCTTAGAGTAGATTCCCACACAACCCAGTAGTTGGGTCATGACAATTTGATATTAAAGCCTAGGTTACTGGTCTCCCACTACAAGAGCAAATGTCGAATAGAGTCATGCAGATTGGTGTGTTGACGTCTACATCTAATCTTTGGGAAGCTATAAAGCATTCTAGGAAATTATCGCCCTTCTTTCAGTCCTTTCATGCAGTCTATTGCTTGCTTGTATGGGTTGAGTCCAATTGGTATCTCAACAAAGAGAAAGGATGTCATTTGATTCTGGCTGAAATAACACAAGCAAGGAAGGTTGGAACCGAAAAGGTTCCAATTGGTATCTGGCCTTAGGGGCAATGTGAATGCATGGATGATTGGGCTAACAGTCATCCATAGGGTGAATAAGGAGTAATAAACATGACTTGATTTAATGCTGAAGCTTGAGACTTGTGATTATGTGCATTGCCTTACATGTATGACTACAAATGTGTGGTGTGTAATTGCTTGCCCTTCTGTGAAAACTTTTGGTCAGGAAAAGGTCGCATACTAGTTCTGGGAGATGAGTCTTGTGATAAATTGTTATATGGCTTAATTGGAAAAATTTTGGTGTTGAATTTAGGGTATGGAGATGGTAAGGGGGCTAAATGATTAATGACTATGGGGAAACTCTGATTTCAGGACACACGAAATTGGTTGGGAACCATGGGGGAAAGGGATATTCTTGTATGATAGCAAGAAATTAAAGTTATGAATAGCTTTCAGTGTGAATCGTATTAATTTTATGATAATGTGGTGCTAATTTTTTAATTATTCATTGTTGGGGTTGGTCTTGAGGTTATAATTAAGACCATGACACGATTTCAGGGGCTAATATTGATAACAGGGAAGGTGAAATGAATGAACTTTGCAGAAAAATGAAATTTTTGGGCTGCTATCATTAGGTCCTCCATAGCAAAATAGGCATGCTACAGTGATCCCGCTAAAGCAGTGTTGCCGTAGCAATGTGCAAGCCTCTATAATGGGAGGGGCGGAAAGAATCCCTACCCCGTTTTCCCCTATTTTGAATTATTTTTCTCAAGGGTTTTAAATCATTAGTTTCAACTAGGAGCTACTACGGGGATAATGGAAATCACTTAAAAACAACCTATCATTCATATAAGGTTAATAATATCATTAAATTAGCATCAATGTGTGATAATGAAAAGGAAAAAGAGAAAAGGAACCAATATCTAGTACATATCCCAAACGGGGGCAAATCCCAAAAACAGTAATAGTGTATAATAAAGAGGGGGAGGTCCTAGCCGGATGCCTCATCACCATCACGGGCTACAGGGGTGGGGTCCTTGGCCTCTGTGTCACTCAAGAAGGGGAACTCCTGCAAGTCCTCTGGCTCGAGTTGGGGAATCTCTTGATCAGGGAGAGCATAGGTGAAAATGACCTATATGGTCTTCCACATTAGTGCAAGCATGCGATCCCGGGAGCGCCTCTTCCACTTCTCCTCATCAAGCTCTCAGCAGAGCGCTGAATAGTCCTGGCCAGGGGGAGGTGGAGCTGCAGCTCCGGGAGGGGAGCCCTCCATGAATTTCCTGACTACGACCAGGTCCTCCTCTAGGCGGCTACTGGTGATCGGAGGCTAAGAATGGGAAGGAGGGACAGGATCATCATCACAATCATCAGCTTCCTCTACATCTGGGCTACTTTCGGCCTCACCCACCTTCTTTTTCTTCCTGGAAGTGACTACCTTCACCCGTAGAGGATTGAAAGGGGCATCCATCTCTACTTCTATGTCAGTATCATCTTCGGGCACTGCAAACTACCTACATATCTCAGACACTATGTGAGACCCTGTAATTTTTTTCGTATAATATACATAGCGTGATGTGAGTGTAGGAGGTGTATATGATTTGGTGTGGACGTCAGGAGGATAAGATTGCAAATGGGTAGTGATATCAAAGAATTAAACTAAGTCTTAGGTCAAGGAGAGCCCTTAGACAAAAGTTTGAGTTAAAGAAATGCCTCGTGTACCACCTTGCTTGTTTGGAAAGTTTAAACTAACCTGTAGCTTCGGGATGAGACTAAGAGTATATGATATGCTAAGAATGATGTGTTATGAGGTATTATAATCGCTCAATGTCGTATGTTAAGTTTTTAAGTTAAGAAAGTTGCGAAATAAAAGTCGGCAAAAGTTACCGTAAGTTTCTTTAATAAATTTTCTGAACTTTGGGTCAAATGTCTTGGAGCTTTTCTCCCAATAAATTAAGATTTAGAGAGCCTACAACCTACCAAATCGAAGGTCTACGAGTCTAGTTTTCAATAAATAAAACCTCACATCCAACCGACGTCGGAGTAAAAGGTTATGACTATTTTACCGCGGACTGTTTGTGCTGAAACCGGGTCGCAAACCGGGTCGGGTCAAGATTAGGATATGTATGTCTATTGACGTTTTAAGTCGTAAAAACTTTCCAAAAACAGTTCTAAAACAGGGATAAACATAGGAGAGGGTTACAAGGCAGTTCTTGAGTGATCAAGGTGCGTTTTAGGTGATTTCTATCGCTAAAGTTTGCCCCCGTGCCAAGAAACATGATCTCTACACGTGGCAACCATTTCCCCCTTAGATAAGCAATGTTTGGAGCTGTTTTGGGCAGATAGGACTTGGTATTTATTAGTGGTTCTTCAATATTTACACTTGGTTTGCTAAGGTAACCATCTCGGTGCTCTTTTATGATCATTTTTACGAAGTTCTATGGACGTTTCGTGAAGTTATGATCCTATGGCAAATCTGCCGATTTTAGCTTAATTATAATCTGTTTTTAGGTGTGTATAAGCTGTGTATATATAATGTTTGCGAAGCTTAGGAAGTAAGTAACAACTTCCGTGAAGGAACTACATGCATTCGGACGTTCGTTGGAAAGGTATGTTAAGGCTAAGTGTTGTCCTTCCTTTGAGCACGAACCTTAGAAAATTCCTAAATCGTCAAATGCAATATTTTACTATTCTACTGCTAGAAAGACCTTCTGTGAAAGGCATTGGGATCGCAGCTGAAGTATTTTTGTGGTATTGTTATGATGATATTCTGCTTGTTCGATTATATAGGATATTCGACATCTATATGTCATTTTGTCGGTTTCCTTAACTATATGTCTATATGTAGGAGTTCTTGTTCTTCTTTGGGTTTTGTGATTTAAAAATTATTCCAAAGGAACATTAAGAATTCACAACCAGCCCTCCTTCCTCGCTAAAATGATTTTTTTGAAAACTTTAAAATAATAATTCGATTTTCAAAACTCTCAAATGTAACTCGTATGTTTAAACTACCAAAGATTCGATTTTTTTGAGATACCTTCTTTTACAAACTATTAGGGAAACATATATAGAAACTAAGTGAAGCACCTTAAGCTCTTTATGAACATCCGCATGTTTAATTTACCTTTCTAAAGTTGAGTTAAGTATTCAAATTTATTCTAATAGTACATGAGGTTCTACGAGGCACTTACATCTTATACGAAAGTAATTACGAGATTATGAGAATAAGAGTACCAGCAGGCCAAGATTGGCAACATAATTATGATGATATACGTGCATTATGCATCCATGACATGACATGCTATGCATTCAACTCTCAAGCTATAATTGGGAGGTATGGGGCCTATTGCCTATATTTATACGTACGAGACACAGATGGCCACGAGTTGGCAGATATGATCCCGATTAGATACCGGAAGACACTACCATTACTAGCACTTGGTTGTGTATGACATGCATTTGAATTTATATATATGTATTCACGACATACGATTACATAAGCATACCATGCATATTTGATTTCTATAAGGTCAGATATCAGCCATGGAGGCTATCAGAGTTTCAGTTTCAGTTTCAGGTGCTATCTCTATTACTTTTTTTTTATTACAGTAGCTATTTATGATTCTATTCTCTACCTTACATACTGGTACATTTTTATTCATACTGACGTCCCGTTGCCTGGGGATGCTGC
Organism: Jaltomata sinuosa; assembly: GCA_003996215.1. Taxonomy (NCBI): domain Eukaryota; kingdom Viridiplantae; phylum Streptophyta; class Magnoliopsida; order Solanales; family Solanaceae; genus Jaltomata; species Jaltomata sinuosa. Next base: position 69,126 of record QJPP01002066.1, on the reverse strand, counting down.
ATTTTGTTTCGTGCATGCAGGTTTGTTTAGGTAGGGATTCTGATCGACCCCTCCACTAGGATTCGGGGTTCAGTTGTGAGTTGGTAAGCTCCACCTCTTCCTGGGGCTATCAGAGGGTGTTTACTTTTGTTGTACAGTTTGGGTATAGTCGGGGCCTTGTCCCGACCGGTGCTTATGACACTCTTAGAGGCTATTGTGGACATGGTATTCTAGGTTTTTTTTTGTAGCTTCCAGTCTCCAGTCCCATAGGTGTGGCATGTATGTATATGTATATGTGTGTGTCTTCGGTTGCGACCTCGTCGGCCAGCCATCACTTTGTTATTTTTGGCTTGTCTACCTTTGTCTATATAACTTGTTGTCATTTAGGTTATGACCTTAACAGTCCAGGCTTGGTATTTCAGATGTTATGCTGCCTGACTTTTCGGGCCCACAACTTAGTTAGCTAGTATGTTTTAGTGGCTAACTCGGTCGAGTAAGGTATCGAGTGCCACTCACTCCTCTCCTAATTTGGGGTGTGACACACTAGACCAGGAAGGAAGGGGCACTTCTTGATGCCCCAGTAGAAGTCCACTCTAAAATTACCTATGTCTCCACATTTAACTGGACACCCTGTATGTCATAGGCCACCACTAAAGTATGAGAAAAGGTCAAGTCGGTAAGATTGCCCGATGGACAGATCCTCTGGGATACCAAGTTCAGCCCCCTCTAAGCGTCGGTTAAGAAGTAGGTACTTGTGATGCCCTCAGTGGTGGGACAGTAGACCTTGTCCCTGAAATCCTCCTCTATTAGAGTGTCCCTCATCCATGTCATGTTCCACTCCCCAAGCTTGGCCTCGTATACATCATTAGAAGCATGAGCCACTCCGAGCACCTCATTAATGATTCAGATATCCATGGGGACATCCACTCCTCAAAGGTGGATTATAGGGTTGGGGTAGTCCCAATGCACTGTAGGCAAAATAGCATAAAACTCCCTCACCCAGCCTGAGAACCCGGAAGGGGGAGCCTCCATCAAGGAACCCCACCCGAATTCCTAGAGAAAATTGTAGAAATCCCCCGCCTTCTTTCCACACTGCTCATGTTAAAAGCCCTCTCATAGAACAGACCAATCCTCCGATAGTCCCAGAATCTCTCCAACTAGAATCATTGGGGAACCTTTCGTAAGGTGGGATGTGTTCTTGGTTGGCATCCATGCAGTTGTTGGTTCTGCAAAATTAACAAAGGGTTGGGATTAGAGCTTGTAAAATGCAAGGAAATCAATTCAGAGGAAAATCAGAATTTTTGACCCTGTGTGGGAGGCTACTGCCTGCAGAATCCCTCTATAGCGGGTTGTCTTCCGCTATGGCGATGGCGCTATAACGAGAATTTCTCTGCAATAGTGGCATCGCTATAGCAGCCTTGCTCTACTATAGCGGCCTTCATCATTCCAGAATTTTTCAAGAGGTGCAACAATGATGCCTCTTGATCCAAAATTTCATTTTTAACAATCTAAGTCCAAATCAGTGTTTCCAAAGTACCCTACTACTATTTCATGTAAAATTTTGGGCATTATAACTCCTAAAAATTGCCCAAATCACCATTTTTCAACAATAATAACCCTTCATCTTCCCTACCATTTTGAACCCATTTTGGGCCATTAACCCCGTAATTCTTATGCCCAAAATGTTGGGAGAACACCATAGACGTAAGAGAAGCATCCATGCTTTGAGGATTCGACAAATCGAAGATAAAAATATTCAAATTCAAAACCAACCCAAATGTCTACTCTATTCATCATATTCTAGCATCAAACAGTCTATATTCGTGCAAAGAAGTAAGGAAAGTAAAGAGTTGTGATTATTACCTTGTTTTTAACGTCGGGAGCAAAGTGATCAGGAGGGGAAAGTGGTGTTTTTGGGTGAAATAAGGGGAGAATGGGTGAGAAACCCATTTCTCACCCCTATAATCTGTTACCACCCTCTATAGCGGGAGATTGGCCGCTACAGTAGTTCTGTTATAGCGGATTATTCTCGCTATAACAGGGTTTGAATAGCTGAGCGAGAAGAGTTTTTCCATTGTTTTGTTTGTTAAACCTTCCGACCTAGTATATTATTGATGCCCCGGACTTCTCGGGCACTTGAAAAGGGTTACCCTATTTGTTCCATGCAAATACGAGGGGAGGGATTCCCTGGTCGAGCAGTATTGAGTCTAATTTTGGTTGAGTTGGGTACACCAATAGAAATGAAAGTTTTTTAGTCCGTGTAAGGTTATAATTGTGTTGTCAAGGTAAGACGATAGGATTCCAGGGCTAGCTTTCTTCTCTCTCCGACTTTAGGATTATTTGGGGATGAACGATGGGTAAATTAGTATTTGTTGTAATGACATGTTCAATCATTAATAAAAAGGCTTTTCAATGCAGGTTGTGGGAATAATGTAAATACATTTTTAATTAAAATTAGGATGCCACGATAAAAGATTTTTGGAATTTGGAATTTGGTCGAGCTAATGTCATCCTGTTATGGAGAGAGTTTTCCCACTATAGAGGTACTGCTGTAGCAGCCGGTAGGCCGCTATAGCGAGCTGACAGAACCAGTAGCTAGAAAACATGGATTTTATATTAGACTTCTCCTCCTCAATTGCAAAGAGGATGAGGGTTGCTCCAAAAACCCTCCTAAGCTACTCCAAGGCTTGGGAGCAATGGAGAGTGAGGATTTTCATGCAAATAGGGTAAACCCCGTGGATTCTAGACCCATTTTCCATCAGGATTCGCCTCCACGGAGCCAAAAGTTTGTGTTCAAACTTCTGCAGCAGATGTTTGGCGTCCAGGTAGGTTAGACTTAACTGAGTAGTTTTAGACCTATATCCTATTACATACTATTGTTGTAAAATAATGGGAGAATTCATGCCTAGGCCTTCGGGAATAGAGTTAGGAGGGATAACGTATTAATTGTGTAGTTGACTGAAGGGGGATGATGGTGTTATGGGTAATGTGACCCGATTCTTGTGTTATCATTGATATTTGATTCAAGATTCTAGGGAGACTAGATTGTTAGGTAGGTTCGGGGAACTGATAATATGTATATGTGAATGGATTGCTCGGTCGTAGCGAATCTCTAGGAAGGTTTTAACTAAGGTAAATGGGGTGAACATGAAAGGTTCGGAGTCCTTAATGCCAGGAGATGAATTCCCTAAAATGTACTTACTCTTCTAAAGAGGTCTAGGATTCGAGGTAAATGAGTTCATGGGTTAGTTGGATAATCCAGGGTTAGTCTTTGATAGATTACCAAGGCTAGAATGATGAAGCAGGTTTGTTATGTAAGTGATGGTTTAATTGTTTTCCCATTTACGTTATATATGCATGTTAACTATTGTCTTATTATTGCCTGTACATTTCATGTTTAGTGAATCAAATAATGAATATCTGTAATATCTTGTTGTCAATCATGTGAAATGGACTTGTCTTAATTACTTATTGGTTTTAAAAGTGTGTTTGGGTTCATTATTATTGATTGTTGGACTATATGTGACATTCAGTTAAATCGGGTACCACGCCTGGTACAAATCATTTGTTGGCTTGGGTACCACAACTGGTATGGAATATATATTCGTTAGCTCAGGTACCACACCTGGTACAGATTCTATCATGGTTAGCTCGAGTACCACACCTGATACATGTGTGATTGTATTTTTGTTTGATGGTTCAATGCTGGATTGGTTCTTGTATAGACCGGGATTTCATATGAAATACTGTAGATATTGACTTAGGGATCCTTGAGTGGTCTGGATTATTGGGAGGTATATTGTAACCGTGTATGGGTGGTTGTGTCTTATGTGCTATGATGTCACAACTTTAGTATATTGCGGGATGGAGTAAGGGCATTTGTTGGTTGAGTTGAAGTGTTTAAAGTAGAGCTTAGAGGTTGGTCATTCAACTAGGCTAAGGGTCATGGTGTCAGGGTTGTTGGCATAGGATCACAGGTGAGAGGGACGGATGGACTAATAGTGGTAGTTAGGAATTTAATTTGGGTTGGGACCATTAAAGGAATTCTAGTGTTGGTAAGATGGGTAGGTTTGGAAGGATTGGGTGAGATAGGGGTTAGGCCATGATAGAGATAGAAGGGGAAATGGCTCCTAGTGGTAGAGTTGGCAGCGAAAGAGAGTAGGAAGGCTTGGGGTAGAACGTATAGGTTTATGGGGATTATATCTTGGTGGTAAGGGTTGTTGAAAGGGACTTGGATTTTGTAATCTTTCTTATTGCATGTTTCTTGGGTTTTTTACATGATATTATGTAGCGGATTCGGGTCTACCAATGATGCCTACTTGTACATATTGTTTATACTGATACTACCCTTGCTATACCATTGGATTTAGTCTGGTTGCAGGGTCAGTGATGTTTCGTAAGTACAGGATGATGGTGATCTCTAATAGCTTCTTCCCCTCTCTTACCTATAGTGGGAGTTGTGTCTTATTATACTTATACTTCTTCTTAGAGCTCTTGTACCTGTTTAGATGAGTTTCTAGGAGGGTTTGTATTCAAGTTTTGTAAAGGATTTCATTGTACTCAAGTTTATAATTGTTTTCCAGTATTAAATAGGCTATTTCTTATGTTTTATTATTGACTTCTGCATTACCTGTTGAATCGGATGGTAAAGGTTCTCCTATCTAGGTGCTTAGAGTAGGTGCCCGCACAACCCGGTAGTTGGGTCATGATGGAGTGAGACCCAATAAAGTTACCCACATTCTGGGCCCACTTCACTGCCATCTTCACATATCCAACCTGCTTGACTCCTTCCACTTTCTTCACATAATCAGTAACATCATTAAAAGTCTTCCCAGTAGAAGTCATCTCCAAGGCCAGAACCTGCAAGTCAGTATTCAAACCCTTCACAAAAAGGTAGGATCCTATCTTCTTCGGTATCAACCAACTGAGTAGCATATCTAGACAAAGCAAGGAATTTAGCCTCATAGGCTACAACCGGCATACTTCCCTTCTCAAGAGTCAAAAACTTGTCCTTTTTTGTAACATAGAGTGCATGGCACATGCATCTCCAAAAATAGAGTATGGAACTAAGTCCATGTTAATAGAGGTAAAGTTGAAGATTGACATTCCATCGGAGTCCTCCACCACTGCTTAGCATCACCGTGAAATTGTAAGGTCACGAACTCTACACCCTACTTCTCAACAATGCTCATCTTATGTAGCCTCTCATTCTAATCAATGATAAACTCGAATGCACCCCCTATCTCAGAACTAACAAAGGTAGGGGGTTTCATCTTTAGAAACTTAGTCAGCATGTCATGTTCGGCCCCAGTCATAACATGACCTAGATCCTGATGAGGGTAAGCGTACATCACTGAAAACTCATAAATCCTAGAGTTCATGTTGGGGCAGGCTGCAACCCTGGATACTGGTAAGCAAGAACGCTAGGCGTGGCTCCAATACCTGCCAGTCCACTCAACAAACAAGTACCTATTGAATCAGTTCAGATGACATTTGGGGAGGAGCTGCACCTCCCTTAACTGGCATTGCCTCCTCCTTCTCCAGTACCTCATCATTAATAGTCTCATCATAGTGATCCTTGGGTAGGGGAAGTGTCTCAGCTCTCTGTAAGGCTAGATTAGCTGCAGCCCAAGATCCACATCTGGCTGGTGCTGCCCTACCTCTCCCTCTTCCCCTACTCCATCCTCTTTCTCTGGCGGTGGCTTTGGCAACTGGAATTGCCGGTACGACAGCTGCTATTCTAGTTCCATTAGCTCTTGTATTCACCATCTTTGGAACAATAGAGTGAAGGGGTCAGATACCAATTTGGATCGCTAGATACCAATTAGAAACAAGTTATAGTAAGAAGGAAGAAAGAATGTGATAATTTCCTAAAGGCCTATAGTCTCACGAAGAAAAGTACAGACATCTCTGTACCATTCTGCGAGACTCTACTGCACCCGTTTTAGTACAATAAGATCAACGAACCTAGAACTCTAATACCAACTTTGTCACAACTCAACCTGTCGGGAGTGGCACCCACACTAACCCTCCGGTGGGAGAACCTTATAACCCCAGTTACCCTAGAGGAATACTTAATAGTTTTTAAACATTAGTTAAGAAAATCCACTATCGTTCAATAATTTTGAATAAGTCTAATAATCAAATAGTGCGGAAAAATTAAATGTCCAAAATGCCCCCAGAAAACTAAAAGTCATTCTACCAAAATACCTAAATATGAATATTTGCGGGTACAACTAAGAAAACTAAAATGAATAAATTGTTTGTGTCCAGAACAAGTTGACCAGAATATAGCATACAAAGACCCATGGTTGCTCGGAAGATGAAGCTCACCCTTGAGTCGGAATTAGTCGCTACTACAACTGAGGTCTCATCGAAGTTGCTAGAATATGCTCTACGCTCAACAAAAAAAGAGCAAATGTAGTATCAGTACAATATCACTATGTACTGGTAGGGTCATCGGCCAACTCAACTTAATAAATATGAATATGTAACTACCAATTTGTAAACCAGCACAACTGTGGACTTTCACCTAGTCTTTTCTTAACAATAACCAAGAAATTCAGACAAGCATAAGACAGTTACAATAATACACTAAGTCAAAACAGGACTAATAATAATTAACTTAACCTTGTCATAATTTCCCTTTTTACTTGACTTCAATGATAAGTACACAATTCAAGTATTTAACAACCTGGACCACTCATGGGTCCAAAAATAACATTAACAATATAACCCGATTCACTCATGGAACCGTCAAACTCACCAATATCATGTACACATATGCTATGGGTCTTATAAATGCCCATTATCCATGACCTGCAGGGGATGAGCTCAGTCCATGTACCAAATAACACAGACAACTAGTGCCTGTCATCCTTATGCCAAACAAATATTATACCACCCTTATCCCAAATTCCCCACCCTTCCATCAATTTTGTGATAATGACCTTTACTGATTCATCTCACAATATGAACTCATGCCAAAATAGCTACAATCACAACATGAGATAACACAACATATTGCACTTAAAACAAGCCTTTTTTTACACAATCTCATTTCAGGTGATAAAACACTTGCATTATCATCCTGCCAGTTATTAGTTACAACATGCATTGTAATAAGTATACAAAGAGGCAGTTAACATGCACACATAAATTAAATTGAGTCTCAACTATAATTCAACCATTACCTACCGCAATTCAAGCCTTGCACTGCTCTAACAAACTTGAGCCTTGCCCTTTCTTGCAATCTCGGCTTGATTGAGGTCTAAAAATAACAAAGTAATCACCATTTAACATTTAATCTAAGAATTACAAGGATTAAAGCCTAATCCCTATAACTCCAGGGCCAAAATCATGATCATTCCTTTATTCTAGGGTTTTTCTATATTCATCCCACCTTAATTATACCGAATTATAGTTTATAACAACGATTTCTAGGCATGCAATCATAATCTATCCTACCTAAATCAAAACCCAAGGATTATATTTCTTTCACCAAGTTACATCATAAAACAAACCTAGGTTAGGTCAAATCCTTCCCCACAATCAAAACCTAGTGATTCTAAGGATTTATCAATGAAAAACTAGTTAAACATATGGATTAACTTACCTCAACGAAGGAATTTGGGTGGAAACTGATGAAGATCGCCCTAAATTTCCTCTCCCAAGTCTGGAATAAAGATGGAATCAAAAATATATTTTAAGTCTGAAAACTGCATTTTATTAGTCAGTAGCCCACTATAGCAGTCTAGTTCCCGCTATAGAAGTGTCACTATAGTGGCATCTGCCCACTATGACGGGGTTGACCCAGTCCAACCTTCACTACATCAGATATATTCCCTCTATGGCGAGTCCAGGATAGTGGCATGTCTCCCACCGTATTTGCCTAGGTGAGGCATAATGTCTGAAAATCTCAAATTTTTGCTAATTTTACAACACACTTCAAGATAGTGACACCTCAAACTAACCTTTTTACGTTAATTGCGATAATCGGAGTTGTACTAACCAGAGTTTACTTCTGAAAGTTTTTACATGCTCCTTAACCTCATATATATCACAATATGGTCATTTCTTAAACTCTAACCTATCCATTATCGGATTCATCTAGACTATACAACACTCGAATTTCATCTAAGACTAGCCTAGCCTGAAATTTCTAATACTTTATTTGAAGAAAATCTTAACCGAATTTTGGCACACTAGACTCTACCGTAATGATGTAAGAGGTTGTTACATCATCACACTTCCTTTTGATATTATGTTTGTAGGTTTAAACTCGATACCTATGAGGTTAGAGAGGGTGCCTAGAGGATTGACCATACTTTTAGAGTCTAAGTAGTGAGCAGTAGCCCTAGTTGTTGAAGTGTGTGGTTTTCTATCAATTTGCTTACTGTTATTTTCTTTCAGACAATTTATTTTGTATTTTAGACCTTTATGTATTTTTTAGATAATTATACCCTTATTTATTAGTCTCGCAAGACCTATTACACTGGATCTTAAATCATGGTTTATCTTTTATTGTATTTTCAAAGTTATTATTTATGTTATTTTTGTCAAAACTTATTAAATCACATTAAATTCTATCACATTAGATTATTATATTTTGGTTTGCCTGATGAGGGATGATTAGTATCAAAAATCTACCTAATGGGCCCTGATGATATATCTCAACCCCATTAAGTGTGATTGGTTAAGGAGCCGAGTTGTCAAAATGCACTGCTCAAAGGGGAAGGGGCATAGGACTAAGAAAATATCAAATATATATTGTAAAGGAGCAATGCTAGCCTTCTGCCTAAGACTTCAGCAAAACCAGTAGCTTTGACATAGATTTGGTATTTGTGTTAAAAAGTTAACTTATTGTTAAATTTTTTTATCATGAACCTAATGAGTTCTTTTTTCTAGAATCTGAAATCTATAAACTCAAAAGTCTAGCATAGACTTTGAAGGTGTATAAAACATGCCAAGTTTAAAAGGATCCTGAGGTATTATTCCTAAACTAAAAGAAAGAATCAATGTGAATTACAAAAAATATGAATAATATAAAAAAATAAAATTTGGTAATCTGTATACACTACTATTATTTTGGTTGGTACTTAGTTGTGTCAAAAATAGTTATTTTGTGTCTTTTTTTTACAACTAACTTAACATTAGACGATTACTAGCCTTATTTGAATTAATACCATATTTTTAGCAATTAATTTAAATATATAGATTTACTAGCCTTATTTCAACATATACCATAAGTTCATTTGTATTCTATGACAAGCAATTTAAGAATTACAGATTACTAGTCTTTACTTTAAGTAATACCATATTTTTTTTTTAGCAAGTAATATAAAAATTAAAGATTTACTAGCCTTATATGAACAAATAGCATAATTTTTATATCTTTCTTCGGGCCCTATATAAGAGTCTTAAATGGCATAAATATTTCATACTTTCACATCATACAAAATTTAAATAGTGAAAAAATATGAAGAGTTTCATTATGCTTTTTCTTTTCTCTTTGACAATATTTTTTACTTTGTTTGACCAATCGCTAGGTAAGATTTTTTTCTTTAATGCATATATAATTATTTTATCTATAATTATTTTTTTGAATATTTGTTTTTGTTATTTAGCTTTTTAATCATATTGATTAATATGTAGTCTTCTAATTATTTTGTGTCAGGTGATCCAAAATTTTGCCCTGGAGCATTCACGGTTAATGATGTATGTGTTGACATTAGTTGTGGATATCTAGCTATATTTCATTGGCCAGCTAGTAAAATGCCTCATAGTTGTACTTGTGATGCTGCAGGAAATAAGCAAAGCCTTTGTACCTGTACAATTATTTGTTAAGAAAAATAATGCAATAAAAGTGGTTATTATTGATGTTGATTGAGGAATCATACATGTGCATTGAATGATTGAGAATAAATAAAAATAAAAATTTATTCTATAAGTTCTATATATATATATATATATATATGTATATATATACACACACATACACACACATACATGCATATACACACATACAATATTTTATAAGTGGAAAAACTTAAAGTTTAAAAGTTGAGAGACTAAAATAATAATCAAAAGTTGAACGAAAATTTTTCCCTTAAAAAAAGCATATCATTAAAAGATTTTTTTTTTTGAAAATATATAAATATTCATTGTATAAAGATAACAAAAATGCAATAAAGAAACAAACAATATAAAATTAGAGAAAGAGGAACATGGTTGTTTACATGGCAACAAACATGAAATTATTCATGTGGTTAGCCGTAACAAAGATCATTTAAGCATTCAATAAGATTATTGATCAACAAAGACTTTAATTTTCTTAGAAAATATGTGTAAAAGATCAATCGATAATTTAACACCCAATTACTAAGGATAAAAAGGACACTTGATAAAAATATAATGATTGATTATACGAATCATTATTATCCCATATATTACATGTATTTTTTATATCTTCTAAAATAAAATATATAGAATAGATGAAGCTGATAATATTCTCTATTCAAGAAAGTCATTTACCAATAAATTATCTTACCTTGAGGAAGAAATTATCAACTTATACAAGTAGAGTTTAGATAAATATAGTATCTATAAGCACAATTATTACAAAACTTAGTTTCAACCATTTACACTTTATCTCACAATCATTAGTTAAATCAGTAAAGGAAATAGTTGTAGTTAGATGGTTATATAGGAACTTTCTTACAAGAAAATTATATCTCCCCATCTTTCATGAAACAGTGAGGCATCTAATGAGACACTATCCCTAACACGGACCTCTTCGAAATACTATCTATTTCAACAATCTTAAAGTGAATTGACTATTTTGTAAAAGAGAGAACCAAATCTGAATACATAAATAAGTTTTAAAATATATAGTCAATGAAAGTAGTTTAAGTGTGCAAAAGTAATATAAATGAAGAACATTATACAATTAATGGAAAATGAAACCAAAACCAGCCCAAATCCCAACTCATATAGAGTATTTAAAATACAACACTGGTTTAAGCCCAACAATAAAAAAATATTATATGAAAAGATAGACTCTACCATGAACATGTGGCAACTCAACCTGACATCGCTAAGAGATAGCAACGAATAGTAGGGATGTGAGTCTTACTAAACTCCATAGTATCACTTACCATTCCAGTGTCCTTACCACTTTCAGTTGGTCTAAAGTGCAATAAACAAATGCTTTCTCCTTTGCATCATCCTGTTAGGTCAGGTCCCAGCAATATCTTTTGCGAGTCGGTCCTACTTAACTCAACATAATATCAGCCCAGGAGAACAAGAGAATGACTTTGAACATTAAACTCAAGATTTATAATCTCTATTTTTCACTTATATTATGTATTAGTTTTTATTTGATTGCATTAATTGTCACTAACATCTTATTTAACATTTTCTAACTTAGATGAATCCTCAATGAAAAATTATGAGTTTCTAATAATCTCTTTATTCTGCCAATTTTAACTTACTAAAAGTTGCATATGTCTACATGTGCTTTGAATGCTTTAAATGATGGTTGATTTAAATTGTTTTAGGAAAAATTTGAGCTTTATTGAATAACTAATAAAATATTTCATATCCCTTCATAGTTATTGACAAACTCAAAATTCACGTTTAAAAAATTGGCTTAATTATATTACTCAAGGGCTTAACTCAAATAAAATTATTAAAGTTAGAATTTTTGAAATTTATTTTTTTGGAATGAAATAAATGGATAAGTATCATATAAATTCTATTCAGTTTTAAAAGTTAGATTTTTCATAAATAACCTAAAAGAATTTTTAAAGTTAGCCAAAATATTTAATTTGCATGTCAACTACATTTAGCGCGGATCCTTTAAGGTGCTTAAAACCTTACTTAAAGGATCACTTGAACCTTTACCCAACTTTGGTTTAATTAAAAGCTTTTCTAAGTTGCCTTTTTTAACCTGTATTCTTAATTTTATTAAAATTAAGTGGCAACTCTCTATTTTCAAAAATCAATTAAATTTTGCCAAAGTTATGAAAAGGTTTTGAACTTAGTTTTGAAATCAATCATAACAATCAGTACATGCATAACGCTCGTCATCTCATTTATACGGGACCTCCGTTATCCTTTACCCATTTACATATTCAATTAACAAACTAACACTTCAAAAAGAGTCAAAGAAAGTGTCAATTTGCCTTAATCAAAGACTGACAAGTTAAATTATAACTTTATCCTTCCTCAAAGCCTCTCAAAGAATTCAATCTGGTCAAATACATAATCTATATAAGTAAACAAACTTGTATAAACTCATATTGCTATATTTCTATTTCGGACCCAAAAATTCAATTTAGAAGTTAACTCCACACCCACAAGGGTAAAATTGAATTTTTTTTTGAAAATCGTTTTACCATAACTTAAAAAATTCAAATATAATTTTTCATAAAAAGTGGAGCTCAAATCAACCTTCAATTATTCAAAAATATTTATCATAACTTTAGCCCAAAAATCTTAAATATTCTTGATTTAAAATAGTGATTTAGAGGTTAAATCATCAATAGAGTATCGAGGAATTCATAAGTAAAGGTTTAGAATCATACCCAACAAAGAAATCTTAAAAACTCCTTTTTGAATCACCCAAAAATATGATTCAAAGCTCTCAAATTTGAGTTATGGGGTTTATGTTTAAAAATGATAATTTAAATCTTTCTAGCAAATATGCTCATTACTACCATGGGACCCACTTTGCGATCATGATTGACACAAAACTCGGATCATTCACGAGTATGACGGTCCTATTCACATGAGTAACAGGGTCCTCTTTGGGAATGCGAAGCACAAAGCAAACTCAGACTCAACCCACTAACTTACCCCCTTTGCGATTGCTGATCTACCATCATGATCGAAGTGACCAGGATATTACTCTTTGCGATCATGATGACCATATCATGAATGCAAAAAGGGAATGTGGCCGGCACCAGCAACAAAAAAACCATCAAAATACCCATGTTCAAATTTATTAAATGGACCCTTAGGATTTGTTTGGAACCCCATAAAGGCAAATAAAATATTGTACTAGACTGGAAATGACTCTAACGACCTTTTCTGTCATTATTAAAAGATACCTCATTACGGGTACGAGTTATGAGGACTTTTGAAATTGCAATTCAAATTAATATAGGGTGACTCAATAAAAAAAATTGGAATTTAAAATTTGGGGTTGGGCTGACATCATCCTGCTATAGCGCCATCGCCATAGCGACTAGTCGGTCGCTATAGCAGGGTAACGGGACCAGAAACTAGAGAGCGACTTTTTATACTCTCTTTTCTCCTCTTTAGTGGTAAAAAGGATGAAGTTGGCTCTAAAAACCCTCCTAGAGTTACCTCATGGCCTAGGAGCAATAGAGAGGAGGGATTCTGTATTAATGGGGTAAAACCCATGAAGTTTATGCTAATTTCATGCCAGAATTTGTCTTCATAGAGCCAAAGTTTGCGTCCAGACCTCTGTAGCAGCTGCTTGACGTCCATGTAGGTTAGGTTTTACTGAGTAGTTTTGTCACGACCCAACCTGCTGGCCCGTGTGGGCACCTACTCTAACCACCTAGATAGACGAACCCTCACCCCCTGTCCAACAGGTAACTTGCGGAAAATAGGAAGTAGTAAAAATAGCCTTTTCTTTTATTATGAAAACCTTGTTATTACAATATTTTAAAATAGAAAACAGTTTGAATATAAATCACCCTCCCTAGGACCTAGTCTAAACAGGTACAAGAGCTACTACAAGATGACACAAAGAGAGAAAAAATACCCAACTTCCGCCATGGAAATCGAGAACAGAAGTTGCTGGAGACCTCCTCGCCATGAACCTATGAAACATCACCAACCTGCAACTAGACTATACCAAAAGGTATAGCAAGAGTAGAGTCAGTACAAACACACGTACTGGTAGGCATCATCGGTCGACCCGAATCCACTCCTGCCATCATATAAGAAAACAGGGAAAAACATGAATGTAATTAACATAGCTTGATTTCCATCCCCCAACGTGCTTTCGCTGCCAACTCCCTCATTCCCCAGACTTCCGAGTCACACTAACCTTAGACTCCTCAAGTCACCTAATCCTAGACTTCCCAAGTCACACTATCCTAGACTTCCCAAGTCACCTAATTCTAGACTTCTCAAGTCACACTATCCTGGACTTCCCAAGTCACTTTATCCTTCACAAATGTCCATGTTCATGCCTGGACTGCCCTTCCCTTGCCTAAGTCAGCGGTTCTAACTAACATCCGGACATTAACCCGGCTAGCTGCCCAATTCAACCACTTGTACCCGTGGCTTCACTTACCATTATCCGGCCCCCTTCACAGATCCCCAGTAAACCTTCTAATGTATTCGCAACAGCTAGAAACTACAACCCCATAATCTCAGTCTTCCTCCCAATCTAAACCCCACATGAAATCCACCCAGCAACCATTGCTACCTTTATTGACAACACTAGAGTTACATCTAAGTCTCTTTACAGCGCATGACTCGGACCCTCCAAGGATCCTCTAGCCACACCTAAGTGTTCAACAGATTGACCCGGTCTACACTAAGACCAACCCTTAGCTTATTTACCACCGGTAATTCCCGACTGCAAATGACACACTCAAGATGACAATAATATATATAAGTAATTAACCGCCCTCTTTAAATAGTCCAGACCTACTCTGGGATCCCCTCTGAAGATCACCTAAGTGTCAATGATCAACCTGGTCTAATCCAAGACCAACTCAACAAAATATAATAGAAATTCCCGACCACCCAAGGACCGCCCATCAACATCACGATTCTACAATAGCCCGGTTCACTCAAGAAACCAATAATACTTATCACATTCCAATAATACAACCTGGTCTACTCACGGAACCAATAACAGTTAATACAATATAATAATCACAATGCAGTATGCAATAAAGTAAACCTGTACCAAGCGTGGTACCTAAGCCAACTGTTAGTATTCCTGTACCAGGCGTGGTACCCGTGCCAACCATATTGTTATACCCATACCAGGCGTAGTACCTGAGCCAACCAAATGTCAACAACTCACAGTTAAATAGATGAACAAACAACTTGTAAACCAATAAGCAAACACCCTTCCATCACAGACTGTAAAGCAAGAACCTTAGACATTCTACACAACTCCCCTAAATAATGTAATTCATACAAACACTTGGATATGAGCATAATATTATACAATATTCACAGAAATTGTAAGCCATCACCTACCCCTTTTCTGGGAACAACAACAAACCATCAAATCCCATCCGAAGACTATCCTCGGTTCACCCTTTTTATTCTAGAACATGTAATGAGTGATTTCTCTTTAAATTAATCATATACGCAGCTACCAAATTTCCTTTTCCTTACTTTAGCAAGACCGCCACTACGTCTCAAGCCCTAAGCATCCCTGAAACCCCACGTAGGAGTTTTCTATCCCCATTTTCCGTGGCTCCCAAACGCTTTCTCGGTTCCCCGGACCTTTCCGACATACTAGTCCATTATCCTATCATATTATCACACCAATGAGAGTGATGTAACATATAACACAATCACAAAACCAACCATTTACTCTGTACATCTCAAATCAACATAACCAAACCCGAATCCGCTAGACTCTGTGCTCGGAGGCCTAAAACATGGATTCTCCATTTCCACTATACAACAAGTACATAAAGTAAACAGGTTTAACTAATCATAAAACCTAGCCTACTTGGGCGCCAAGAAGCTGTAACAGTGCATTTCTGACTCCGTGAATGTGTTTCCGGCAGAACGATGGTCCTAGAATCCATTGTTCCATATCTCTTAATCCATGACCCCACCTCCTCATGATTCCCTAGCCTTGGAGCAGCATGGGAGGGTTTTTGGAGGAACCCTCGTATGTTTTCCAACTGAGGAGAAGAGACTTTTTAATAAAATCCCATCACAGGCTACTGCCTCTCGTAGCTCTGCTATAGCGGTCTGTCCCTCCGCTACAGCGGTTTCGCTATAGCGGAATAATTACCGCTATAACGGAGTGACATCAGCCCAGATTATTTCTGAAAATCAAAAAATTTCCATGATGTCACACTACTTACCCTGAATGAAATTTTAATCATTTTCCCCAAATTTATGAAATCAGGCAAAATTAACATAACGACGGACCTGTTCGTTACAACAAATACCAATTTATGCATCGTTCGTCCTTGAACGATCCTGAATAAAACTAGGGAGAGAAACTAACCCAGGACTCTCACTATCCCAAGTGACCACGAAATTAACGAACCTACACAAGTTGTCCAACCTTTCCATTAAGAGCCTAACCGTCCCGAGGAAAAATCTATCATTACCTCATCCCGACGAAGAATTTGCGAGCCTCACAAGGATAATTACACGTGTTCCCATTCCGAGCACCCAAAAATTTTGGGTCCTCATGTCATATTGGGATGGACGAATTTGGAAGGACCCAGGAGAACTCTTCCCGTGCCAGTAACTGACTGGCCATCTGCTGTAGCGGACATTACACCGCTATAGCGGACTGCCGACCGCTATAGCGTTTGTCAGCAGAATGAAATAGGGAGAAAATGGATTTCACCCCCCATTCTCCCCATATTCCTTTCAAAAAATCTATATTCTCTTTCGATCATCCCACTCCCAACATTGGAAATTCCAGGTAATAATCGTAATCTCTCCTTCTCTTACTTTCTTGCATGATTTTGTACTTGAATGGGGTAGAAAACTAGGAACTTCTAGCCTATTTGAAGTGGGTTTTGAACTTGAACTTTTTGGTTGGATTTTTATCGGATTTCCAAAGCATGGACGCTTCCCTTATGTTTACAATGCCTCTAAGGCATTTTGGGCATAAGGATTACGCTATTATTGGCCAAAAATGGGCCAAAATGGGTGGGGAAAGTGAAGGGATATTCTTGAACAAAAGTAGTGATTAGGGCAATTTAGAGTGGTTATAATGCCCAATTTTTTATAGGAAATAGTAATGGGGCACCTTGGGTAGGTAGATCTGGACTTGGGATGACGAAAATGGAATTTTGGACCATAGGGCACCATTGATGCACCCCTTGAAGGTCTGGGACGATGACGACCGCTATAGCGGTTGGGCTCCACTATGGCGGTCCCTCTATGGCGGTACCCCTCTGCGGTAGCGATTCTGCTATGGAAGATGCACCATACGCTATAGCGGAAGGCCGCAAAATAGTGGCCTTCCCAAGCCAACACTTAGAAAATTTTTCCTCCTTTTTGCGTTCTATTACTCTTCTAATCTCGTCTCTTTCTTACCCTTGCAGAATAAAATAATGGCCGAACAACATGTGCATGACTATGATTATGAGTGATTCCATGATGAAGCTAGTCGGGAGAGGTTCAGGGATTACCAGAAATTCAGCTTCTGCTATTAGAGAGGCTGCCGAATGACTGGGGTAGATGGAAAAACGGCTGATTTCCACCGCCGAGTTTGAGAGTTCGGGTGGGACACTTTGCTAGTGGCTCCTCCCTCTGCGCTAACTGGCCGGGTACAGTAGTTCTATGCCATCCTTCTTATGGTCCGCTAGAATGAGCTGAATCCTACCATCCGTCTACGAGGGGTGGAAGTTCCCGTGGATGCCCGAATCATTAATGAGGTGTTAGGGGTGCCCCATGTCTCCTATGAGGTATATATGGCTAAGGCTCTTCTATGGGACATGACTTGGCTAAGGAATACTCTGGTAGACCCTGAATTCAGGGACAAGGTGTACTGGGTCAGCCCCGAGGGCGTTACTAGCGTCTACTTCTCTTCTGAGGCTAGGAGATGGCTAAACTTGGTGTCTCGGAGGATCCGTCCATCGGGAAACCAGACCGGCGTGACCTATGCCCGAGCTTTGGTGATCGCTTGTGCTATGCAGGGCATTATCATGAATGTGGGGGAGCATATCATCTCCGAGTGGAAGGAATTCTACAGGGGTCACAGGAAGGGCCCTTATCTACCTGGGCTGGTCTCAGAGCTGTGCAGGTGAGCTGGTATGCCTCAGGACCATACAGAGTCAGAGGTGACCATGGACGAGCCCTTTGACCCTGTCCAAGTGAAGGACATCTCCAAGAAAAAGATGAAGATGGATGAGGCAGGGAGCAGTTATCCAGTGGGGAGGCCGACGATGATGATGATGAGGATGATGATACTCCTGCCCCTTCCCAGTCCCAGCCCCCGATCACTAGAGCCCAGCTAGAGGAAAATCTTGTAGTTGTCTGGAGGTTCATGGAGGACCCCAACGCTTGAGGTGCGGCCTCTCACCCATCCACTCATGAACTTGTAGCACTTCGAAGGGAATTAGAAAAGGAGAAGAGGAAGAGACGCTCCCGGGACCTCATGCGTTCCCGGATGTGGAAGATCATCAAGGTCATGTTCTGTTGTGCTGCCCCAGGTCAGGAGTTCCCCACCCTCGAGCTCGAGGGCATGTAGGAGTTCCCCTTCCTGAGCGAGGATGAGGCCTAGGACTTCCCCCCCCCCCTATTACTTATTTACTACTTTTTGGGTTGCCCCCGTTTGGGACTTGTTTAAGACAATATTTCCCCTTTCCCCTTTTTACCTTGGCACGTGGATGCCCGTTCTAGACACTATTTCCTTTCCATGCATATATATATACATAGTCTTGCTTTTCTTGGGTTTTACACAGTGGTTTCGTAGCTAATACTTGCTTTTATCTTATCCCCGGGAAGGAATGAAAAACAGGGGAAAAACAGAGCAGGCTTTTTCCTCGCTGACCTCCACTATAGCGGATGGTCTTTCCGCAATAGCGGTACCGCTATAGCGGTTGTCTTTCGCTATAGCCGTCCTGATGGTAACAGTACAGAGAATGTGATTTCCAGCTAAATGCACTCATCCCCCTTCCCGGTTACCACTGTCCCGACCTGTAAGTCCTGCCAGGGTCTTAAACCACCCTCAAGACTAGTCCTAGCACCAAACGCATTAAAACCAAGCATAACATATCATAAAACACACCGAAATTTACAAAGAATTTACAATAATTAATTGTTCCCCGGCAATATCATCCTGCCAGTACACACTAATGACTCTTTTGTTCCTATGGTTCCCAGCCAAATTCCGACTGTCTTGAAACCGAAGCTTCCCTACAGTCACAATTCCCAATCCCTTATCATCTTAACCAATGATAAGCCCTTTCTAACATGCAGTACCCCTCTTCAAATCAAAACATTTAACAGACCTCCACAGTCTAAGGCACTCAAACTTTTTCTCTTGATGACTTTCCGTAGACTCCACATGCATATTAATTACAGTCCGCAAACATTTCAATTAAGTCCTACAAAATGTACACACAACAATTCAATTTGAAATCACAACCAAAACAATCACAATCAATTTAATTCACAAGTTTCACCTTCGCTTGTACCATGGATGACCATTAACCAGTTATCCATGCTCGCCACAGCCTCTTAGGCCAGATACGAGTTGGAACCTTCCCAGTTCCAATTCCTCTTACTTGTCCTATCGTAACTGAAATACGGTGACCTCCCTTACCTTGCTGAGATACCAATTGGAATCAAGAGATACCAATTGGACTCAACCCATACAATCAAGTACGAACCGCACGAGAGAATGAAAGAAGGGTGACAATTCCTAGAATGCTTTATAGTTCCACAAAGATTAGATATGGACGTCAACACACCAATTCGTAGGACTCTATTCGACATTTTGCTCTTGTACTGGGAGACCGATAACCTAGGCTCTAATACCATCTATCATGACCCAACTTGCCAGGCCCTTCAGGCACCTACTCTAACCGCCTAGATAGACGAACTCTCACCCCCTGTCCAACAGGTAACTTGTGGAAAATAGGAAGTTGTAAAAATAGCCTTTACTTTTATTATGAAAACTTTGTTATTAAAACATTTTAAAATAGAAAACAGTTTGAATATAAATCACCCTCCCTAGGACATAGTCTAAACAGGTACAAGAGCTACTACAAGATGACACAAAGAGAGAAAAAGACCCAACTTCCACCATGGAAATCAAGGATAGAAGTTGCTGGAGACCTCTTCTCCGTTAACCTATGAAACATCACCAACCTGCAACTAGACTATACCAAAAGGTATGGCAAGAGTAGAGTCAGTACAAACACACATACTGGTAGGCATCATTGATCGACCCAAATCCACTCCTACCATCATATAAGAAAACAGGGAAAAACATGAATGTAATTAACATAGCTTTATTTCCATCCCCCAACGTGCTTCCACTGCCAACTCGCTCATTCCCCAAACTTCTGAGTCAAACTAACCTTAGACTCCCCAAGTCACACTATCCTAGACTTCCCAAGTCACCTAATCCTAGACTTCCCAAGTCACACTATCCTGGACTTCCAACGTCACTTTATCCTTCACAAATGTCCATGTTTATGCCTGGACTGCCCTTTCATTGCCTAAGTCAGTAGTTCTAACTAACATCCGGACATTACCCTGGGTAGCTGCCCAACTCAACCACTTGTACCCGTGGCTTCACTTACCAGTATCCGGCCCCCTTCCCAGATCCCCAGTAAACCTTCTAATGTGTTCACAACAACTAGAAACTACAACCCCAGACTCTCAGTCTTCCTCCTAATCTAACCCCCACATGAAATCCACCCAGCAACCATTGCTACCTTTATTGACAACACTAGAGTTACATCTAAGTCTCTTTACATCGCATGACCCGGACCCTCCAATGATTCTCTAGCCACACCTAAGTGTTCAACAGACTAACCCGGTCTACACCAAGACCAACCCTTAGCTTATTTACCACCGGTAACTCCCGCCCGCTAATGACACACTCAAGACGATAATATATATATATATATATATAAGTAATTAACCGCCCTCTTTACACATTCCAAACCCACATTGGGATCCCCTCTAAACAAAACCTAAGTGTCAATGATCAACCCGATCTAATCCAAGACCAACTCAACAAAATATAACAGAAATTCCCGACCACCCAAGGACCGACCATCAACATCACGATTCTATAACAGCCCAGTTCACTCAAGGAACCAATAATACTTATCATATTCCAAAAATACAACCCGGTCGACTTATGGAATCAATAATAGTCAATGCAATATAATAATCACAATGCAGTATGCAATAAAGTAAACCCATACCAGGCGTGGTACTCGAGCCAACCATTAGTATTCTTGTACCAGGCGTGGTACCTGTGCCAACCATATTTTTATATCCGTACCAGGCATTGTACCCAAGCCAACCAAATATCAACAACTCACTGTCAACTAGATGAATAAACAACTTGTAAACCAACAAGCAAACACCCTTCAATCACAGACTGTAAAGCAAGAACCTTAGACATTCTTCACAACTCCCCTAAGCAATGTAATTCATACAAATACTTAGATATGAGTACAAGATTATACAATATTCATAGAAATTGTAAGCCATCACCTACCCCTTTTCTGAGTATAATAATGAACCATCAAATCCCATCCGAAGACTATCCCTGGTTTACCCTTTTAATTCTAGAACATGTAACGAGCGATTTTTCTTTAAATTAATCATATACGCAGCTACCTGATTTCCTTTTCCTTACTTTAGCAAGACCGCCACTACGTCTCAAGCCCTAAGCATCCCTAAAACCCCACCTAGGAGTTTCCTATCCCCATTTCCCATGGCTCCCAAGCGCTTCCCCAGTTCCCCGAACCATTCCGACATACTAGTCCCTTATCCTATCATATTATCACACCAATAAGAGCGATGTACCACATAACACAATCACAAGACAAGCCATTTACTCCGTACATCCTAAATTAACATAACCAAACCCGAATTTGCCAGACTTTGTGCCTGGAGGCCTAAAACATAGATTCTCTATTCCCATATACAACAAGTACGGAAAGTAAACAAGTCTAACTACTCATGAAACATAGCCTACCTGGGCACAAAGCAGCTACAACGGTGTGTTTCTGGTTCCGTGAATGCGTTCCTGGCTGAACGATGGTCCTGGAATCCGCTGTTCTGTGTCCCTTCAGCGATGACCCCTCCTCTTCATGATTCCATAGCCTTGGAGCAGCATGGGAGGGTTCTTAGAGGAACCCTAGTATGTTTTCCAACTGAGGAGAAAATACTTTTTAATAAAATCCCATCACAGGTTACTGCCTCTCGTAGCTCCGCTATAGCGGTTTGTCCCTCCGCTACAGCGGTTCTGCTATAGCAGAATAATTACTGCTATAGCAGAGTGATGTCATCCCTGATTATTTTCGAAAATCAGAAATTTTCCATGACGTCACCCTACTTACCCCGAATGAATTTTTAATCATTTTCCCCAAATTTACGAAATTGAGAAAAATTAAAATAATGACAGACCTGGTCGTTACAAGTTTAGACCTAGATTGAAAAATATGAGCATAACATAGATTGATGGGAGATTGTATGTTTAGACCTTCGGGCACAATGTTTGGATGGAGAATTGTTGTTTGCTGTGATAATGAAATCTTCTTAATTATGTGTTACCCTATGATTATCCACCCCTAGATAATTGGCTAATGAGACAGGGTCTTGAACCTAGAAATGACTTGAATGTAGGGATCGCTATATAGTAGCGTAACACTAAGTCTTAGGTTAAATAGTAAGGGGTCGGGAGCAAGAATGAAATTATGTTATTGAATTAAAGTTTAGATTCTATTGGGCTGAATGTGTACCCCTAAAATAAGTATTTGAATCTAAGAAATATGGCTTGATATGCTTACTTGATTTAGCCGGGGTTTGGTCTTCGGACATGTTGCAATTGATAAACTCAATAAATCATATATGCTTGTGATTTGGTGTGTCAAAGAATAATTGTTGTTTACATAAAATGAATAACTAAAGTTGACCAAGTGTTTGGTGGTTATCTATTGTTGCAATACATTCTTAGGAAGGTAATGGTTAAATGATATCCTACGTATTAATTAAAGATAATGAGGTTATGTTAAAGGCTTGTTGACGGTACAAGTATGACTATTTATTCTCATTGTGGTGGTGATTGTTATGATATCTATTATTATTATTGTGGGATGTACCGGTATTTGGACATCTTCACAGGACTAGTTGATGTTATTCATTGGTTGGCTCGGGTACCATGCGTGGTACAGTTTCTATGATTCATTGATTGGCTCGGGTACAATGTGTGGTACAATTTATATGATTCATTGGTTGGCTCGAGTACCACGTCTAGTACAATTTCTATGATTCATTTGTTGGCTCGAGTACCATGCCTAATACAGTTTCTATGAATCATTAGTTGGCTCGAGTACCACGCCTGGTACAATTTCTATGATTTATTAATTGGCTCGGATACCATGTCTGGTACAATTTCTATGATTCATTGGTTAGCTCGGGTACCACGCCTTGTACATTTTCTATGATTCATTTATTAGCTTGGGTACCACACCTGATATAGTTTCTATGATTCATTAGTTGGCTCGAGCACCACGCCGGTATAATACATGGACAAGAGCTCGTCCCCTGCAGCTCATGACTAGTGGACGGTCATAAGACCTTTAGCATCTGTGTACAGGTTATTTGATATTCATATATGTTGGTTCCTTATGATAATCAGGCTTATTTGGTTACTTGATATTCATATATGTTGGTTCCTTGTGAGAATCGAGCTTATTTGGTTACTTGATATTCATATATGTTGGTTCCTTGTGTGAACCAGGCTGATTTGTTTACTTGATATTCATATATGTTGGTTCCTTGTGAGAACTGAGCTTATCTGTTTACTTGATATTGATATATTTTGGTTCCTTATGTGAGGCTGATCTATTTACTTGATATTCATATATGTTGGTTCCTTTGTGAACCGCACTGATCTGTTTACTTGATATATACATGTTGTGTCATTGAGTGAACTGGGGCTTAACTGTTTACTTGACTATCTGCTCAATTTCTAAGAGTGGGTTCTTTAAGTAACTTGGGATGCTTGTAAATTGCCATAGTTGTTGTCTTAAGGATCCTGGGTGGTCCGAGTTAATTACACAATGTGACACACGTCTATACTGCCTATTACCTGTGCAGTTGGTATAAGGTATATGTTATTGAGGTAGTGTCATGGTTGTTGATTTTTTTAATGATTGGTAATCAGGATTGTTAACTTAGAGTCTTATCGAGAGAGGCGTGTTGACTTGAGATGATGTCTGGGATAGTTTGGTAGCAGGACTGGTAAGGGTTAGGTGTTACGAGCGTGAGATAACGTTACTCGATATTGTTTGTGTTGCACTTATATTTTGGGCAGAAAAGGTGGGGTGCCACTATGTTATTAACTATGGCACATATATTTAGGTGAACTCAAAGATGCTAGGGTGTCAAGGTATGAATGAGTTAGTCGAGCAAGGCTAGTATTCTGTGAGTGCTTGAATCAGCGAGATGTAAAGGGTAAGAAACCTCGGGGGTTTCATTCATAGAATTGACTGGTACTCATATAAGGTCTAACATGAAAATGTGATGGCTAGTTGGTGAATAGGGTTGAACTTAATGACAAGGGATGTTTTCTGTTTCAATGAAAAGGTTGGTAATATCTTAAGGGGTTAAGGAACTGTTTACTAAAAGTCCTCTGGCTATTAACTTTTAAGTTGTATATTTCCTTCTAGACATTTATGTGATGATTATGTGATTTTATTCGGGTCGACTGATGATGCTTACCAGTATGTGTTGTTTGTACTGATACTACTCTTGCTACACCCTTTTTGGGTATAGTCTAGTTGCAGGATTCAGTAGATGTTTCAAATTTAACGTGATAAAGATCTCAAGAAGCTTCTACCCATCTCACTCCTATGTGAAAGTTGTGTCTTAGTTTTTCTTATCTTAGTAGCTCTTGTAACTATAGACTAGTTCCTCGGGAAAGGTTTCAGTTGTATTTAAAGGTTGTAAATTTGTTGTAATTTTTAAAAGCATTTTCTAGTTTCTTATTGACTTTCGCGTATTATTTTAAATGGGTGGTAAGGGTTCTCCAATTTAGAAGGATAAGAGTAGGTGCACACCTGATCCGAGTAATTAGGTTGTGAAGATTTGATATCAGAGCCTAGGTTACCGATCTCCTATTACAAGAGAAAATGTCAAATAGAGTCATCTGGATTGGTGTGTTGACATCCACATCTAATCTTCGGGGAGTTATGAGGCATTCTAAGAAACTATTCCACTTGTTTTCTCGTTTTTGTGTGGTCTTTATGCTTGCTTATATGGGTTGAGTCCAATTAGTATCTCAACAAGGTAAAAAAATGTCATTTGACTCCGGTTGAAATGACACAAGCAGGGGAAATTAGAACTGATAAGGTTCCAATTGGTATTTGGCCTTAGAGGCTATGTAAATACATAGATTAGCGGCTAATGGTCATCCATTAGGCGAATAAAGGATAATAAACAGTGCTTGATTCAGTAATGAAACCTGAGATTGGTGCTTATGTGTATTTGTATTACTTGAATGGCTGTGAATATGTGAAATGTGATTTCTTGAAATTTGGTAAAATTCATGGTTTGTGAAAGGTCATAACTTGAGTATGTGTTGATGGTTAAGGGAATTAATTGCTATGTGGATTAACTGGAACTATGTGCTAATGGTTATGTATGGACTTATCATTGGTAAAAATGGTAACGAAATAAAAACTGGCTTACGACAATGGGGAAACTTCAATTTTGAGATAGTCAGTGTAACGAACGGGTCCGTCAGTACGGGTAAGCTTTTCGTGCCAAGTTTCGAGTCAGAAAACTTTCGGGTTTGGGAGTTGAAAATTCTAGGCTAGGCTATTCTTGGTCGGTTTTGGAGTGAGGTATGGTATAGGAAAATCTGGGTAAGGATCGGGTAATGTATGTACTTTTGAGCTAGTTTTTCAATTATCTAATCCATAAAGAAGTCCGAGGGACTTTTTGGAATCGAATTCAGGTAAGTAGAACACCCAGAATCGAGGTTGATGTGAAGGGGTTATTCCAGGACATCGGGAAAATAAGTGTGCTGTAAAATGGACAAGTTTGAGAGGATTTATGACTTTCTGTCCCATGTCAACCACCACAAAGGTTGACACACCGCCATAGCGACCTCCTCTATAGCAGAGAAATTACCGATATAGAAGAAGTCAACATCGGTCAGCCTCCGCCATAGCGACTGACTCTGCTACTGTAACGATCGGATCCTTCGTTATATAAATTTTTCTGATTTCATAAATTTGGGGAAAATGATTAAAAATATGTTTGAAGTAAGTTGGGTGACGTCATGGAAAATTTCTGATTTTCGTAAATAATCTGGGTTGACGTCACTCTGCTATAGCAATAATTATTCCGCTATAGCAGAACCACTATAGCGGAGGGTTAGATCACTATAGCAGAACGACGGGACGCAGTAGCCTCAGAACGAGATTTTATTAAAAAGTTTCTCCTCCTCAGGTAGAAATCATATGAGGGTTTCCCCAAAAACTCTCACATGCTGCTCCAAGGCTAGGAACTCATGAGGAGGAGGGGTCATGGCTTGAGGGATGCGGAACAGCGAATTCCAGGACCATCGTTCAGCCAAGAATGCCTTCACGGAGCTAGAAACGCATGGTTCAAGCTGCTTGGCATCCATGTAGGCTAGGTTTTCATGAGTAGTTAGACATGTTTACATTCTGTATTCATCGTATACTGGAGTGGAGATTTTATGTTTTAGGCCTCCGGGCACAGAGTCTAGCGGATTGGATACTGGTTATTGTGGTACAGGAATACTAATGATTGGGTCGGGTACCACGTCTAGTACGGGATACTAACGGTTGGCTCGGGTACCACGCCTGGTACGGGTTTATTTTACTGTATCATTGCATTGATATTGTTGTATGGCATTAACTGTTATTGGTTTTGTGAGTGGACCGGGCTATTTTATTGAAATGTGATATTTGTTGGTGGTCCTTAAGTGATCGGGAATCCTGTTATATCTATTGAGTTGGTCTTGGATTAGGCCGAGTTGTCTGTTTAATATTTAGGTGTTGTCTACAGGGGATCCCTGGGTGGGTTCGGGCTATATTTGTGTGGTTAATCAGTTGTAGTTGTTCATGGTCATATGATTGGTCAGGTTTCACGTGAGAACTAGGCTGGGGAGATAGTTGAGAGTCAGGCGTTGCATCACTAGTGGGTATTATCATAAGAAAGATTCTTGGGAACCCTTGAGGGGTCCAGATTGTTATAGAGGATACGATAAGGGTGATGGGTCTAGACTGACAGTAGTTGGGATGGTTTTCGGAATGTGCAGTCCTGGGGATTTTTAGAGTAAACAGGGTGGCAGTCCGGGTTAAGACTTAGGGGTTAGACTAGTAGTGAGACTTGGGAAGTCTAAGGTTGATAAGGCTTGCGAAGTCTATGGTTGATAAGGCTTGGGTAGTATAAGTTTGATAAGACTTGGGAAGTCTAAGGTTAGTATGACTTGAGTAGTCTAAGAAGTGAGGGAGTTGGCAGCGTAAGGAGTAGGAAGGGTTGGTTGGTATTCAATAAAATGGGGAGGGGGTTGGAGGATGGAAATTAAATTACATTATTTGCAGTCATGTTTTTCCTTGTTTTGTTGTATGATGGTAGGAGTGGATTCAGGTCGATCGATGATACCTACCAGTACGTGTGTTTGTACTGATTCTACTCTTGCTATAACTTTTTGGGTATAGTCTGGTTGCAGGGTTTGTGATGTTTCATATGTTCACGGCGATGAGGATCTCCAGCAGCTTTTGTCCTTCGATTCCATGATGGAAGGTGTGTATTTTCTTTCTTGTATAAATCTTGTTGTAGATCTTGTACCTGTTTAGACTAGATCCTAGGGAGGGGCAATTCAGGTGTAAAACTATTTTCTGTTTTCAAATGTTGTACTAACAAGGTTTTTATAATAAAAGGAAAGGTTATTTTGCTACTTTCTATTTTACACATGTCACTTGTTGGACGGGTGGTGAGGGTTCGTCTATCTAGGTGGTTAGAGTAGGCGCCTGCATGATCCGATGGGTTGGGTCGCGACAACTACGATGGTATCGCTATAGCGGAGTGGACTGCTATAGCGGAACGTGATGGTATTTAATGCAGAAACTTCCCCAAAATATTTCAGTTTTTAACAAAAACTTTTTGGGAGGAGAAGAGGGCGTTTTTGGGCGATTTCCATCAGTTTTTACCATTTTTTGTCCTAAAGGTAACGATTCTACTCCCCAAATTCCGTACTATCTTTCCTATGCTATAGAATTGCTAGGGGTGAACTTGGGAGATATTTGGAATGACCTAGGGATGGTAGAATCCAGGAAAAAAAGGGATTCTAGGGTGCTAAAGTTCTTGGGTCTTGATTATTAACAATTTGTGATGATCATTTAGCCATAATTCTCTAAAGGAATCCGTAAAAATGATGAATCTAGGTGAATTAATGATGGGAATGCCCAGAAATGGGTGGAATGATCATGTTTGGCCTGGGGTTTGGGATTTTTCATAATCCGGGTAATTTGTAGGCCATAAGGATTGATTTTTGGTTATTGTGTATTTGTTTCTAGACCAAGAACAAGCAAGGGATCTTGAAAAGGAAAAAGCTATGGTTCAATAGAGCTTGGAATAATTTGAGGTACTTGATGGTTATTGATTCCTGTATGTATCGTATGTTTGTGTACGTTTGTCTAAGTGTTTGTATGGTTTGCATTGCTTAGGAAATGATTTAGGAATGTCCAAAAGTCTTGTTTTCAATCTTGTGAAATGAATTAGGTGTTATTTCTTGTTGGTTTACAAGGGTTGATTGTTCATTGTTTGTGACTATGGATTTTATGCAATATTCAGTTGGCTCGGGTACCACGCTTGGTACAGGAATACTAACGGTTGGCTCGGGTACCACGTTTGGTACGGGAATACTAACGGTTGGCTCAGGTACCTTGCCTGGTACGGGAATACTAACGGTTGGCTCGGGTACCATGCCTGGTACATGATTACTAACAGTTGGCTCGGGTACCATGCCTGGTACAGGATACTATCTGGTTGGCTCGGGTACCACGCCTGGTACAGGTTTACTTTATTATATTGTTGAGTTTTTACTAATGGTCCCCTGAGTGGACCGGGTTGTGTTTATGATTTATAAATATGCATATGGTCCTTGAGAGGCCGGGTTATCATTGTATTGATTCGTGAGTTTGGTCTTGGTGTAGACCGGGTTGTATATTAACACTTAGGCGTTGTTTAGAGGGATCCCAGAGTGGGTCCGGGCTATGTAAAACGGCATATTGAGTGTTGATTGTTGATCATGGTTATGAAGTGGGTTACATATGTGGACAAGTTATGAAGAGACTTGTAGTCTAGGGATACTTGTGGTCTTGTTTACATGTTTCCTGTACTGTTACTTGGCTTTTGTACAGTTCATATATTGCTTATTTGGAACTGACTGATGTTCCTACCAGTACACAGTGGTTGTGTGCTGATTCTGCACTTGCTTGTCTTTTTGTGAGTACAAGAAATCTTCCAGCGGCTGAGACGCGACCTCACTTGTAGACCCAGCATTTCCAGACATCAAGGGTGAGCTATTTTGGTCGAGCTACCTTGGTCTCTATCATTTTAGTTATAGCCCACTTGTTTCGGGCTTAGACTTTGGTTTCGTTTTGGGGTTGCATCCCCGTACTCTAGACTAGAGCTGTCAATACGGGCTAGCCCAGCCCATCCGGGCTAGCCCCCACGGGCTTTGAAATTTGATGGGTCTGTCTGGGCTAGCCTATTAAAATGATAGGCTCGAAAAGAGCAAGCCCAACCCATCATTGTGTTGGTTGCGGGCCTCGACGGGCCAACTCATTTTTTTAAGTAATATTATTTTTTAAATTTAAATTTAATTTTAAATTGTTAATAACCTAAATATTTACAAGACAGTATTACATAATATTACTACTTGCTAATTAAGTTCAAGTTCACAAAAAAATAATCATAATAATCTGTGAAACTACATAACTTTTGACTTGATCTTGTTCGAGTCTTACAGATTTTATAAAAATAATTAATATTTAAATATTTATGATGGTTTAAGTAGACTTTGAGTTTGGACTCATCTTGTTCTTTTTAGTACTCTATTTTATTTTTAGTTTTTAATTATTTTTATTTAGCCCACGGGCCAGACCAACCCATATTGCTCCAGCCCTACAGGCTAGCGGGCTTATCCGGGTCGGACTAAAAATCCCTATTCTTAAATAGGCTACAAAAATCTTAGCCCAACCCTATTAAATTACAGGTTGGGCCAGGCCAGGCCAGGCCAACGGGCCTAGCCCATATTGACGGCTCTACTCTAGACACTTGGTAGTGTTTTGGTACGATGACTTTCAGGTCCTAGAGGATTTTTCCGTAGGTTACTTATTATAGTTGGATTGATTTTAGTTAATTATTGCTAGTCTATTTTCTTGCACACAGGTTTTAAGTTGTAGGGTTGAGTTCTAATGGTTCGCTCATCCGGGGGTTGGGTGGGTTCCACTAATGGCGGTCTGGGTCATGACAAAAGATGGTATAAGAGCCCTAAGATTGTTGATCTTGTCATACCAAAATGAGTCTAGTAGAGTCTTGCGGAACGATGCCGAGACGTCAGTACTTTTATTTGAGAGGCTATAGGACATTAGGAAATCTATCTCTTCTTTCTTCCTTCGTGCTATAACATGATTCCAATTGGTATCTGGTGATACAAATTGGTATCTAACTTCGTTCACTCTTTTGTCCGCAGATGGTTAACACTAAGAACAATGGAGCAAGACCAGCGGTCCTAGAAGTGGGCTCGACTATCAGAGGTAGGGGAAGGGGCAGGGGGAGGGGACGAGGTAGAGCGATACCCATCAGGGGTGGAGCTCAGGAAGCTACAGGAGCACGCGAGGCGACCCCTCCCTCACCCCAAGATCAGGTCGAAGAGGAGGTCAAGGTTGCGATTGAGTAGGGTGTAGAGCAGGTGGAGGCAGCACCGACTGGAGGTGCAGGCCTTCCCCCTATTACACCCGAAGCATTTCAGCAGGTGTGGTCCTTCTTGAGTGGTTTGGTTGGTGTCGGAACCACTCCCGCGGGTGTTACAGACTAGGTTCTGGGTACTCAGCCAGCCGTTACTACAACTCCTAGAATGGATGCAGCGTCAAGCACATACGACTTTTTTCGACCAATGCTGGGTTCAGTTATGACAGGGAATGAGCATGAGATGTTGACTAAAGTTCTGAAGTTAAAACCTCCTACGTTTCAGGGCACCGAGAAGGAAGATGCTTATGAATTTATAGTGGATTATCATGAGAGGCTGCACAAGCTGGGCATTGTGCAACAACATGGGGTTGAGTTTGTCACCTTTCAGCTACTGGGCGATGCTAAGCAGTGGTGGAGGTCTCATGTGGAATGTCGGTCATCTGTTTTGCCCCCACTGACTTAGGAACAGTTTCACACTCTCTTCTTGGAAAATTATGTGCCTCGTACTTTGAGAGATCGCAAGAAGGATGGTTTCCTGGCTCTGGAACAGGGTAATATGTCAGTTTCTGCTTATGAGTCCAAGTTTCATGCCCTGTCTTGATTTGCTACGCAGTTGTTGGGTTCTGAAGAGGAGAAGATTTGGTTATTTATGAAGGGCTTGAATGCTGACTTACAGGTGTTATATGTGCATATGAATTCAGAAGGAAAGGGCTTTAACGAGGTGGCAGATTAAGTTAAGAAACTAGAAGGGGTCAAGCACATGGGGCAGGCTAAGGTGTTAGCCAAGATGCCCCAGAATGAGGGAAACTTTAGTGGCTCGCACTCCAGGGGACATAATCAGCAGGTATATTCAGCCCGTCCCATTCAGTCAGCTTTGCCAGCTACTATAGGTGGTCGTGTGGGAGCTAATCAACAACTTTCAACTCCTAGAGGCCAGGGAGCTTCTTACACATCTGCCAGCAGGCCTACACTTGATCGTGTTTGCTTCCATTGTGGTGATCTAGGCCACTTTAAGAAGGAGTGCCCTCACAGACAGACTGGTAATCAGGTTCAGCAGCAGTCTAAGGATATGGTCTCAGCAGGTAGAGGTGG
Organism: Jaltomata sinuosa; assembly: GCA_003996215.1. NCBI lineage: Eukaryota > Viridiplantae > Streptophyta > Magnoliopsida > Solanales > Solanaceae > Jaltomata > Jaltomata sinuosa. The sequence continues at coordinate 37,143 of QJPP01002066.1, read as the reverse complement.
TTATGCTAGAGGTCGTCCACAGGGTGGGCGAGGTAACTTTCAGGGAGGCCAGGAAGACAGAGATAACCACAGCGTGGTCATAGGTGCGGTGAAGCTAGACAAGAAAGTAGCTCAGACTGGTGATCGATCTTAGTGTTACGCATTTCTAGGAAGGTTCGAGATTGAGGCATCAGACGCAGTGATTATAGGTACTATTCTTATCTGTGATAGGATGGCTTCGATACTTTTTAACCCAGGTTCTACATATTCATATGTGTCTGTGAAGTTTTCTATGGGTCTGGATTTGATTTGTGATATCCTTGATTCCCCTATCCATGTTTCTATACCGGTTGGAGAGCCCGTGATTGTGACTCATGTTTATCGTAATTGTTCTGTGGCGTTTGTGGGGTTGCATACTTGGGTAGACTTGGTAATTCTAGATATGGTAGACTTTGATGTCATTTTGGGCATGACCTGGTTATCCCCTTATCATGCTGTGTTAAATTGTAACACCAAGACTATGGCTCTAGAGATTCTGGGTAAGGATAGGCTAGAGTGGGAAGGTGTGTACAGGCCTAAGCCAGCCAAAATAATATTGTTTTTTCAGGCTAGGAAGCTAGTAGGGAAAGGGTCTCTGGCCTTTTTGTCTCATCTCCAGGATGATAGTGTGGAGTCCCCCTCTATTGAGTCAGTTTCGATTGTTTCAGAGTTTCAAGAGGTGTTTCCAGTGAATTTACCTGGTATGCCTCCGGACAGGGATATCAATTTTTGTATTGACTTGGAGCCGGGCACTCGCCCAATTTCTATTCCTCCATATCGTATGGCTCCGACAGAGTTAAGGGAACTTAAGACTCAGCCTCAGGAACTTCTAGACAAGGTATTTATCCATCCTAGTGCTTCACATTGGGGTGCTTCGGTCTTGTTTGTGAAGAAGAAGAATGGCAGTATGCGGATGTGCGTAGATTACAGGCAGTTGAATAAGGTGACCATCCGGAATAGGTACCCTTTAACCTATATTGATGATATGTTTGACCAGTTACAGGGTGCATCTGTGTTCTCAAAAATCAACTTGAGGTCAAGGTATTATCAGTTGAAGATTAGGCTTGAGGACATTCCTAAGACTGCTTTTCAAACTCGATAAGGGCACTACGAGTTCTTAGTGATAACGTTTGGATTGACTAATGCACCAGTGGCATTCATGAGTTTGATGAATCGGGTGTTTAAGTCTTACTTGGATTCATTAATCACTATCTTTATTGATGATATTTTGATCTACTCCAAGAGTCGGGAGGAGCATGCTAGACATCTCCGTATAGTGTTGGAGATATTGAGACGCCAAAAGCTTTATGCGAAGCTCCCTAAGTGTGAGTTTTGGTCGACCTCAGTCGTATTCCTGGGGCATGTAGTTTCAGAAAAGGGGGTGATGGTAGATCCCCAGAAGATCGAGGTAGTCAAGAGTTGGGCCCTACCTAGCTGTGTGACTAAGGTAAAGAGTTTTGTTAGGCTCACAGGTTATTACCGGAGGTTTGTTAAGAATTTTACATCTATTGCTACTCACCTGACAAGGCTGACAAAGAAACACGTACCATTTGTGTGGTCCGACAAGTGCGAGGAGAACTTCCAAAAGATCAAGACACTTCTGACCATGGCTCCTATCTTGTCTTTGCCGGTTGAAGGTAAGGACTTTATTGTTTATTATGACGCTTCACATTCTGGTTTGGGTATTATGTTGATGCAGGATAGGAATGTGATAGCCTATGCTTCTAGGCAGTTAAAGGTGCATGAGAGAAATAATCTGACTCACAATTTAGAGTTGGTAGCGGTGGTGTTTGTACTCAAGATTTGGAGACACTATCTATATGGTGTCAAATGTGAGGTGTTCACTGACCATCACAGTCTGCAACATGTCTTCACTCAGAAAGACTTGAACCTGAGGCAGAGAAGGTGGATGGAGTTGTTAAAGGGCTATCATGTGACCATTCAGTACCATTCGGGTAAGTCTAATGTGGTGGCAGATGCATTGAGCCGGAAGACAGTTAGTATGGGCAGTTTGGTTTGTTTGGGGGTGTCCAAATGACCACTTGCTAAGGAGATTCAGGCATTGGAATCTAAGTTCATGCACTTGGGTATTTCAGAACAGGGTGGGGTGTTGGCTAGTATTTAGGTCAAACCCACATTTGTAGAGGATATAAAGGCCAAACAGTTTCAAGATTCGCAGTTGAGAAGGCTTCTGAGCAAGGCAATATCCAGAGAGTCCAGAGATGCCACGTTGGATTCTGGCGGTGTATTAAATTTCAGATGAAGGATTTGTGTGCCTCAAGTTGATGACATCATTCAGAAAGTGTTAGCAGAGGCTCATGGCTCGCGGTATTTGGTTCATCTGGGGTTAACCAAGATGTACAGGAACTTGAGACAGCTTTACTGGTGCCCCGAGATGAAAAGGGACATAGCAGATTTTATGTCCATGTGTTAGAATTGCTAGCAGGTAAAGTATGAGCACCAAATACCTGCTGGATGATTTCAAAGAATACCCATTCCAGTGTGAAAATGGGAGAGAATAGCCATGGATTTTGTGGTGGGTCTTCCCAAGACTTTGGCGAAGTATGACTCTATTTGGGTCATTGTTGATGGGCTGACCAAGTCAGCTCATTTTATTTTGATCAGGGTGGATTTCAATTTGCAGCAATTGGCTAAGATCTATGTGAAAGAGATCGTGAGATTGCACAGGGTACCACTATCTATCATTTCAGACAGGGGTACGCAGTTTACCTCTAAGTTTTGGGGTAAGTTACATGAAGAGTTGGGTACACAACTCACTTTTAGTACAACCTTCCATCCTCAGACTGATGGTCAGTTGGAGAGAATGATTCAGGTATTGGAAGACATTCTAAGAGCATGTGGGATTGACTTCGGAGGTCATTGGGACTAGTTTTTTCCATTGTGTGAGTTCTCATACAACAATAGCTACCACTCCAGTATCGACATGGCACCATTCGAGGCACTGTATGGTAGGAGTTGTAGGTCACCTATAGGGTGCTTTGAGTAAGGGATGTAAAGCTTTTGTGCGTGGACTTGGTAAGGCAAGCACAAGAAAAGGTGAGAGGCATTCAAACAAAGTTGCTAACGACCCAAAGCAGGAAGAAGGAATATGCGGATTGCAAGGTAAGGGATATGGATTTCCAGATTGGTGAACAAGTACTATTGAAGGTATCACTAATCAAGGGAGTTATGTGTTTCAGTAAGAAGGGAAATCTCATCCCTCGGTTCATCGGTCCACTTGAGGTCCTTGTGATTGTGGGTCTAGTGGCTTACCGGTTAGCACTGCCACCCAGCTTGTCGGGTGTCCACCCGGTGTTTTATGTATCCATGATAAAGCGATACCATGGGGATGGGGACTATATAATCAAGTGGGATGAAGTTTTATTTGATAAGGATCTTCACTATGAAGAGGGACCGGTTCTGCTTCTTGATCGGGATGTCCGAAAATTGAGAATAAATGTGATCAGTATAGTAAAGGTTCAATAAAAGCATCGTCCAGTTGAGGAAGCCACTTGAGAAACCAAGAAGGACATGCGGGACAAGTACCCTCACTTGTTTGAGAATTCAGGTACTACACTTTCCCTTCTTTATTTTTGTAATTTGGGGTTGGATCATTTGGGGAAGAATGATGGAAAATTGGTATCTGTTGTAACGATCGGGTCTGTCATTATAGGTAAAATTTTCATGCCAAGTTTCGAGTCAAAAAACTTCTGGGTTTGGGAGTTGAAAATTCTGGGCTAGGCTAGTCTCGACCGATTTTGGAGAGAGGTATGGTCTAGGGAAATCTGGGTAAGGATTAGGTAACGTATCTACTTTTGAGCTAGTATATCATTAAGCTAAAACATAAAGGAGTATGGGGGACTTTTCAGAATCGAATTTGGGTAAGTGGAACTCCCGAAATTGAGGTTGACGTGAAGGGTTGTTCTGGTACATCGGGAAAAGAAGTGTGTTATAAAATGACCAAGTATGAGGAGATTTACGACTTTCTATCCCATGTCAACTGCCATAGAGGTTGACACACTGCCATAGCGACCTATGTTATAGCGGAGGAATTATCACTATAGTGGAAGTCAACATCGGTCAGCCTCTGATATAGAGGTTGACTCTGCTACGGTAGTACTTCTATAGCAGAGTAGACTGCTATAGTGCATCACAATGGGAATTAATGCAAAAACTTCCCCAAAAGAGTTCAGTTTTCAACAAAGATGTTTTGGGAGGAGAAGAGGGCGATTTTGGGCGATTTCCATCAGTTTTTCACAATTTTTCATTCTAAAGGTAAGGATTTTACTCCACAAACTACATACTATCTTTCCTACTCTATATAAGTTCTAGGGGTGAACTTGGGGAGAGGTTTGGAATGACCTAGGGATTGTAGAATCCGGGGAAAAAAAGATTTCCAGATTGCTAGAGTTCTTGGGTCTTGATTATTGATAATGGGTGATAATCATTTAGCCATAATTCTCTAAAGGAATCCATAAAAATGATGAATCTAGGTGAATTAATAGTGGGAAATCCCGGGAATGGATGGAATGATCATGTTTGGCCTGGGGTTTGGGATTTTTCATAATCCGGGTAATTTGTAGGCCATAAGGATTGATTTTTGGTTATTGTGTATTTGTTACTAGACCAAGAACAAGAAAGGGATCCTGAAAAGGGAAAAGCTCCAGTTCAATAGAGCTTGGAATAATTTGAGGTAGGTGATGGTTATTGATTTCTATATGCATTGTATGTTTTTGTACTTTTGTCTAAGTGTTTGTATGGTTTGCATTGCTTAGGTAATGATTTAGGAATGTACAAAAGTCCTATTTTCAGTCTTTTGAAATGAACTAGGTGTTATTTCTTGTTGGTTTGCAAGGGTTGATTGTTCATTGTTTGTGACAATGGATTTTGTGCGACATTCGGTTGGCTCGCGTACCATGCTTGGTATGAGAATACTAATGATTAGCTCGGGTACCATTCCTGGTATGGGAATACTAACGATTGGCTTGGGTACCATGCCTGGTACGGGAATACTAATGGTTGGCTCGGGTACCACGCTTGGTACGGGATTACTAACGGTTGGATCGGGTACCACGCCTGGTACGGGATACTAACTGGTTAGCTCGTGTACCACTCCTGGTACGGGTTTACTTTATTGTATTGTTTGCATTTTTACTAATAGTTCCCTGAGTGGATCGAGTTGTGTTTATTATTTTTGAATGTTCATATGGTCCTTGAGAGGTCGGGTTATCATTGTATTGATTTGTGAGTTTGGTCTTGGTGTAGACGGGGTTGTATGTTAACACTTAGGTGTTGTTTAGAGGGATCTCAGGGTGGGTCTGGGCTATGTAAAATGGCATATTGACTGTTGATTGTTGATTATTGATCATGGTTATGAAGTGGGTTACATGTGGGGAAAAGTTAGGAAGAGACTTGTAGTTTAGGAATACTTATGATCTTGTTTACATGTTTTCTGTACTTTTACTTGGCTTTTGTACAGTTCATATATTGCTTATCTGGAACTGGCTGATGATCTTACCAGTACATGGTGGTTGTGAACTGATTCTTCACTTGCTTGTATTTTTGTGATTACATCTTCCAGCGGCTGAGACACGACCTCACTTGTAGACCCATCATTTCCAGACATCAAGGGTGAGCTATTTCAATCGATCTACCTTGGTCTCTATCATTTTAGTTATAGCCCACTTGTTTCGGTCTTAGACTTTGGTTTTATTTTGGGGATGCAACCCTGTAGTCTAGACACTTGATAGTGTTTTGGTACGATGACTTTCTGGTCCTAGGGGATTTTTACGTAGGTTACTTATTATAGTTAGATTGATTTCGGTTAATTATTTCTAGCCTAATTTCTTGCACACTGGTTTTAAGCTGTTAGGCTATACTAAAGGTTAAGTTCTATTGGTTCGCTCATCCGAGGGTTGGGTGTGTGTCACTCATGACGGTCTGGGTCATGATAAAAGATGGTGTCAGAGCCCTATGTTTTTTTATCTCATCATACCAAAATGAGTCTAGTAGAGTTTTGCGGAATGATGCGGAAACGTCCATACTTTTCTTTGAGAGGCTATAGGACTTTAGGAAAACTATCTCTTCTTTCGTCCTTCGTGCTATAACATGATTCCAATTGGTATCTGGTGATACAAATTTGTATCTGACTTTGGTTACTCTTCTATCAGCAGATGGTTAACACCAGGAACAATGGAGCAAGACCAGTGGTCCTAGCAGCAGGCCCAGCTGTCAGAGGTAGGAGAAGGGGCAGGAGCCGAGGTAGAGCAACATCCCCAGGGGTGGAGCTCAGGCAACTACAGGAGCACGCGAGGCGACCCCTCCCCCACCCTAGGATCAGGTCGAAGAGGAGGTCGAGGTTGCGATTGAGGAGGTTGTAGAGCAAGTGGAGGCAGCACTGGGTGGAGGTGCAGGCCTTCCCCCTATCACACCCAAAGCATTTCAGCAGGTGTGGTCCTTCATGAGTGGTTTGGTTGGTGTCAGAGCCACTCCCACGGGTGTTGCAGACCAGGTTCTGGGTATTCAGCCAGTCGTTACTACATCTCCTAGAATAGATGCAGCATCAGGCACAGATGACTTTTTCCGACCAATGCTGAGTTCAGTTATGATAGGGAATGAGCATGAGATATCGACTAAATTTCTGAAGCTAAAACCTCTTACGTTTCAGGGCACCGAGAAGGAAGATGATTATGAATTTATATTGGATTGTCATGAGAGGCTGCACAGGCTAGGATTGTGCAACAACATAGGGTAGAGTTTGTCACCTTTCAGCTACAGGGCGATGCTAAGCAGTGGTGAAAGTATCATGTGGAATGTCGGTCATCTGATTTTCCCTCACTGACTTGGGAGCAGTTTCACGCTCTCTTCTTGGAAAAGTACGTGTCTCATACTTTGAGAGATCGCAAGAAGGATGAGTTCCTAGCTCTAGAACAGGGTAATATGTTGGTCTCTACTTATGAGGCCAAGTTTCATGCCCTGTATTGATTTGCTACGCAGTTGTTGGGGTCTAAAGAGGAGAGGATTCGGTTATTTATGAAGGGCTTGAGTGCTGACTTACAGGTGTTATCTGTGCACATGACTTCAGCAGGAAAGGGCTTCAATGAGGTGGCAGATTTTTTTAAGAAACTAGAAGGGGTCAAGCACGTGGGGAAGGCTAAGGTGTTATCCAAGAGGCCCCAGAATGAGGGAAACTTCAGTGGCTCTCACTCGAGGGGCCATAATCAGAAGGTATATCCAGCCTGTCCTATTCAGTCAGCTCTGCCAGCTACTACAGGTGGTCGTCCGGGAGCTAATCAGCAACTTTGAGCTCCTAGAGGCCAGGGAGCCTCTTACACATTTGCTAGCAGTCCTACACTTGATCGTTGTTGCTTCTATTATGGTGATCTAGGCAACTTTAAGAGGGAGCGCCCTCACAGTGAGACTGGTAATCAGGTTCAGCATTAGTCTAAGGCTGTGCTCTCGGCAGGTAGAGGTGGTTATGCTAAAGGTCGTCCACAGGGTGGGCGAGGTAACTTTCAGGGAGGCTGGGGATACAGAGAAACGGTAGCACGGGTAGGGGTGCGGCGCAGCTAGCTGAGGAAGTAGCTCAGATTGATGACCGGGCTCAGTGTTATGCATTTCTAGGAAGGTCCGAGGCTGAGGCATCAGACGCAATGATCACTAGTATTATTCTTGTCTGTGATAGGATGGCTTCGGTAATTTTTGACCCAGGTTCTACATATTCATATGTGTTTGTGAAATTTTTGATGGCTCTGGATTTTATTTGTGATATCCTTGATTCCCCTATCCATGTATCTACACTGGTTGGAGAGTCTGTGATTGTGACTCATGTTTATCATAATTATTCTGTGGTATTTGTGAGGTTGCATACTTGGGTAGACTTGGTAATTCTGGATATGGTAGACATCGATGTCATTTTGGGCATGAGTTGGTTATCCCCTTATCATGTTGTGTTGAATTGCAACACCAAGACTGTGGCTCTAGAGATTCTGGTAAGGATAGGCTATAGTGGAAAGGTGTGTACAGGCCTAAGTCAGCCAAAATAATATCATTCATTTGGGATAGGAAGGTAGTGGGGAGAGGGTCTCTGGCCTTTTTGGCTCATCTTCGGGATAATAGTGTGGAGTCCCCCTCTATTGAGTTAGTTCCAGTTATTTCAGAGTTTCGAGAAGTGTTTCCAGCGGATTTGCCTGGTATGCCTCCGGACAAGGATATCAATTTTTGTATTGACTTTGAGCCGGACACTTGCCCAATTTTTATTCCTCCATATCTTATGGCTCCAGCAGAGTTAAGGGAACTTAAGACTCAACTTTAGGAACTCCAAGACAAGGGATTTATCCATCCCAGTGCTTTACCTTGGGGTGCTCCGGTCTTGTTTGTGAAGAATAAGAATGGTAGTATACAGATGCGCATAGATTACAGGCAGTTAAATAAGGTGACCATCTGTAATAGGTACCCTATACCTTGTATTGATGATCTGTTTTACCAGTTACAGAGTGCATCTGTGTTCTCAAAAATTGACTTGAGGTCAAGGTATCATCAGTTGAAGATAAGTCCCGAGGACATTCCTAAGATTGCTTTTCGAACTTGGTATGGACATTACGAGTTCTTAGTGATGTCGTTTGCGTTGACTAATGTGCAAGCGGCATTCATGAGTTTGATGAATGGGGTATTTAAGTCTTACTTGGATTCGTTTGTCATTGTCTTTATTGACGATATTTTGATTTACTCCAAGAGTAGGGAGGAGCATGCTAGACATCTCTGTATAGTGTTAGAGATATTGAGATGCCAAAACCTTTATGCGAAGTTCCCCAAGTATGAGTTCTGGTTCACCTCACTCGCATTCTTGGGGCATGTAGTGTCAGAAAAGGGGGTGATGGTAGATCCCCAGAAGATCGAGACAGTCAAGAGTTGGGCCTGGCCTAGCTCTGTGATTGAGGTGAGGAGTTTTGTTGGGCTCGTGGGTTATTATCGGAGGTTTGTTAAGAATTTTGCATCTATTGCTACTCACCTGACAAGGCTGACACAAAATGATATACCGTTTGTGTGGTCCTACAAGTGCAAGGAGAGATTCCAAAAGCTGAAGACACTTCTGACCACGGCTCCTATCTTGTCTTTGCCGGTTGAGGGTAAGGACTTTATTGTTTATTGTGATGCTTTACATTATGGTTTGGGTGTTGTGTTGATGCAGGATAGGATTGTGATATCCTATGCTTCTAGGCAGTTAAAGGTGCATGAGAGAAACTATCCGACTTACGATTTGGAGTTGGCAGCGGTGGTGTTTGCACTAAAGATTTGGAGACACTATCTCTATGGTATCAAGTATGAGGTGTTCACTGACCATCGCAGTCTGCAACATGTCTTCACTCAAAAAGACTTCAACCTGAGGCAGAGAAGGTTGATGGAGTTGTTAAAGGACTATGATGTGACCATTCAGTACCATCCAGGTAAGGCTAATATGGTGGCAGACGCATTGAGATGGAAGACAGTTAGAATGGGAAGTTTGGCTTGTTTGGGGGTGTCCAACCAACCACATGCTAAGGAGATTCAGGCATTGGAATCTAAGTCCATGCACTTGGGTATTTTAGAACAGGGTGGGGTATTGGCCAGTATTGAGGTCAAACCCATATTTATAGAGGAGATAAAGGCCAAACAATTTCAGGATTCACAGTTGAGCAGGCTTCAGAGCAAGGCAATATCCAGAGAGTCCGGGGATGCCACGTTGGATTCTGGCGATGTGTTAAATTTCAGAGGAAGGATTATTGTGCCTCCAGTTGACGACATCATTCATAAAGTTATAGTACAGGCTCATGGCTCAAAGTATTTGGTTCATCCGGGAGTAACCAAGATGTACAGGAATTTGATACAGCTTTACTGGTGGCCCGGGATGAAAAGGGACATAGCGGATTTTGTGTCCAGGTGTCAGAATTTCCAGCAGTTAAAGTATGAGCACCAAAGACCTGTAGGATTACTTTAGAGAATATCTATTCCAGAGTGGAAGTGGGAGGGAATAGCCATGGATTTCGTGGTGGGTCTCCCTAAGACTTTAGGGAAATATGACTCTATTTGGGTCATTATTGACAGGCTGACCAAGTCAGCTTATTTTATTTTGGTCACGGTGGATTTCAATTCCCAGCAATTGTCTAAGATCTACGTGAAGGAGATCATGAGATTGCATGGGGTACCATTATCTATCATTTCAGAAAAGGGTACGCAGTTTACCTCTAAGTTTTAGGGTAAGTTACATGAAGAGTTGGGTACACAACTCACTTTTAGTAAAGCCTTCCATCCTCAGATTGATGGTCAGTTAGAGAGAATGATTCAGGTATTGGAAGACATGCTGAGAGCATGTGTGATTGACTTCGGAGGTCATTAGGACCAGTTTTTGCCATTGTGTGAGTTCTCATACAACAATAGCTACCACTCCAGTATCGACATGGCACCATTCGAGGCACTGTATGGGAGGAGTTGTGGGTCACCTATAGGGTGGTTTGAGAAAGGCGATGTAAATCCTTTGGGCGTGGACTTGGTAAGGGAAGCACAAGAAAAGGTGAGAGGCATTCAGACCAAGTTGCTAGTGGCCCAAAGTAGGCACAAGGAATATACGAATCGCAAGGTAAGGGATATGGATTTCTAGATTGGTGAACAAGTACTATTAAAGGTATCACCAATGAAGGGAGTTATGAATTTCGGTAAGAAGGGCAAGCTCAGCCCTCAGTTCAACTGTCGATTCGAGGTCCTTGAGATTGTGGAGCCAGTGGCTTACCGGTTAGCACTGCCGCCCAGTTTGTCGGGTGTCCACCCGATGTTTCATGTATCCATGCTACAACAATACTATAGGGATGGGGACTTAATCATCAAGTGGGATAAAGTTTTATTTGATAAGGATCTTCACTATACAGAGGAACCGGTTCTGATTCTTGATCGAAATATTCAGAAATTAAGGAAAAAGGTGATAAGTATGGTAAAGGTTCAATGGAAGCATCGTCCAGTTGAGGAAGCCACTTGGCAAATCGAGAAGGACATACGGGACAAGTACCCTCACTTGTTTGAGGATTCAGGTACTATACTTTCCCTTCTTTATTTTCATAATTTTGGGTTGGATCATTCGGGGATGAATGATGGGTAAATTGGTATTTGTTGTAATGGTTGGGTCTGTCGTTACGAGTAAACTTTTTGTGCCAAGTTTCGAGTCAGAAAACTTTTCGGTTTGGGAGTTGAAAATTCTGAGCTAGGCTAGTCTCGACCGGTTTTGGAGTGAGGTATGGTCTAGGGAAATTAAGGTAAGGATTGGGTAAAGTATCTAGTTTTGAGCAAGTTTTTCATTTAGCTAAGACATAGAGGAGTCCGGGGGACTTTTCGAAATTGAATTCGGGTAAGTGGAACTCCCGGAATCGAGGTTGACGTGAAGGGGTTATTCCGAGATATCGAGAAAATAAGTGTGTTGGTAAATGGCCAAGTTTAAGGGGATTTACGACTTTTTATCCAGGGTCAAATGCTATGGCAGTTGACACGCTGCCATAGCGACCTCCGCTATAGCGGAGGAATTACCGCTATAGCGAAAGTCAACGTCGGTCAGCCTCTGCCATAGCGGTTGACTCCACTATGGTGGTACTGCTATAGTGGAGCAGACCGCTATAGTGGTACGTGATGGTATTTAATGCAGAAACTTCCCCAAAACAATTCAGTTTTCAACAAAGACATTTTGGGAGGAGAAGAGGGCGATTTTGGGCGATTTCCATCAGTTTTTCACCATTTTTCGTCCTAAAGGTAAGGATTCTACTCCCCAAACTCCATACTATATTCCCTACGCTATGGAATTGCTAGGTTTGAACTTGGGGAGAGGTTTAGAATGACCTAGGGATGGTAGAATCCAGGGAAAAAGGGGATTCTAGGGTGCTAGAGTTCTTGGGTCTTGATTATTGATAATAGGTGATGATGATTTAGCCACAATTCTCTAAAGGAATCCATAAAAATAATGAATCTAGGTGAATTAATAGTGGGAAAGCCCAGGTATGGGTGGAATAATCATAATTGGCCTGGGGTTTGGGATTTTTCATAATCCGGGTAATTTGTAGGCCATAAGGATTGATTTTTGGTTATTGTGTATTTGTTTCTAGACCAAGAACAAGCAAGGGATCCTGAAAAGGGAAAAGCTCTGGTTCAATAGAGATTGGAATAATTTGAAGTAGGTCATGGTTATTGATTCCTGTATGCATTGTATATTTGTGTACTTTTGTGTAAGTGTTTGTATAGTTTGCATTGCTTAGGGAATGATTTAGGTATGTCAAAAAGTCTTGTTTTCAGTCTTGTGAAATGAAATAGGTGTTATTGCTTATTGGTTTACAGGGGTTGATTGTTCATTATTTATGACTGTGGATTTTGTGCAACATTCGGTTGGCTCGGGTACCACACCTGGTACGGGAATACTAATGGGTTGCTTGAGTACTATGCCTGGTATGGGAATACTAACGGTTAGCTCGGGTACCATGCTTGGTACGAGGATAATAATGCTTGGCTCGGGTACCACACTTGGTATGGGATTACTAATGGTTGGCTCAGGTACCACGCTTGGTATGGGATACTAACTGGTTAGCTCGGGTACCACGCCTGGTATGGGTTTACTTTATTACATTGTTGCAGTTTTACTAATGGTTCCCTTAGTGGACCGAGTTGTGTTTATGATTTATGAATTTTCATATAGTCTTTGAGAGGCCGAGTTATCATTGTATTGATTCGTGAGTTTAGTCTTGGTGTAGACGGGGTTGTATGTTAACACTTAGGTGTTGTTTAGAGGGATCCCAGAGTGGGTCCGGGCTATGTAAAGCGGCATATTGACTGTTGATTGTTGATTGTTTATCATGGTTATGAAGTGGGTTACATGTGGGGACAAGTTAGGAAGAGACTTGTAGTCTAGGTATACTTGTGGTCTTGTTTACATGTTTCCTATACTTTTACTTGGCTTTTGTACAATTCATATATTGCTTATTTGGAACTGGTTGATAATCCTACCAGTACACGATGGTTGTGAACTGATTCTGCGCTTGCTTGTCTTTTTGTGAGTACAGGAAATCTTCCAGCGGCTGAGACACGACCTCACTTGTAGACCCAACATTTCTTGACATCAAGGGTGAGCTATTTCGGTCGATCTACCTTGGTCTCTATCATTTTAGTTATAGCCCACTTATTTCGGGGTTAGACTTTGGTTTTATTTTGGGGTTCCATCCCCGTACTCTAGACACTTGGTAGTGTTTTTGGTACGATGACTTTCAGGTCCTAGGGGATTTTTTCGCAGGTTACTTATTATAGTTGGATTGATTTTGGTTAATTATTGCTAGTCTATTTTCTTGCACACTAGTTTTAAGTTGTTAGGCTATGCTAAGGGTTGAGTTCTATTGGTTCGCTCATCCGAGGGTTGGGTGGGTGTCACTCACTGCGATCTGGGTTGTGATAGTCCGGATTTGGTTGAAAACCATGGGAAAAAGGGCTATTGTTGCATAATAGTGGTGATATGTTGTTATAAAAAGTTTCTTAGTGTGATTCATAACTAGTTTTAATCAATATGATGCTAAGTTCTTGTCTATGCATTGTTGGGTTTGATCTTGGAAATATGTTAAAGGTCATAATGAGATTTTATGTGTTAATGTTGAAAATAGGGAAGAGGAATGAGGGAATTTTGCAGAAATGGAAAATTTCTGGGCTGCTGCTGCTGTTAGGGGTTGCCATAGCGGTGTGTAAGCTGCTATAGCGGGATGTGCGGGACAGAATCCCTGCCTTGTTTTTCCCTACTTTGCTTTTCATTCCCAGTTATTTTAAATTGTTAGTTGAGCTTCGAACTACCGTATGAAATTTAGAGTTTGCCTATAGGAAGGTAAAGCATTCATTCAAATAAGGATTACAAGAACTAGCATCCATGTTTGATAAAAGGAAAGGATGGATATGGTAGCCATTGGCATAAAGGTTATTTGTTTAATATGGGTGATGTTGCCTGTTTGAGGTAACCTATATATTTGAACATCATACTTTATTTGACTCAATGGTTTTTACTGTTGATTGAGTCACTACTTGCATTGTGATGATAACCAAGTTTCTAGAATTCCCTAAGACTTTAATAAGTCATAATTCAGTCCTATTGCATTCATGGGATCAATATTCAAGGTTTCTAACCAAGTTTATAGCTTTTCCACCATTTTTAAAACTAAAGGTTTCACCTTTATGGAATCCAAGGTTCCCTACTAGTCTTAAACATGTTAAGAATCAATAATTTCATGTTAGAACTCTTAGAAACATAATTCAAGATCAATTCTAGGTGATTTACCACTTACCCATAGGGTTCTTTCCCAAGTTCATACTTCTAGAGCTTAATTCCAAGAGACCCACCATTAATTCTTCTCCCAAGGTCTAAGGAAGATAATTAATCAATAAAATAAGGGTTCTACGGATTACTTACCTCAAACTATGGAGTTTTCCCTAGTTTTATTGGGAGAACCGCTATTGAGATCTCTAGAACGAAGTTGAGTTAAGAGGGAAATACTCAGAAACTGCAGAATGCCCAGGTATACGGCCCGTAATCCCTTGATGGATGTTTCTTTCATCATGACAGATCATCGTGGCGAGGATCGCTCATTGCAATACACCTTTTTAACAAGGCATCCTTCCATCATGGAAAATGATACTTTCCAGAACACTGTGATCTCGCTCCCAGACCCCTATTTTGAAACCCACCATATTTCATAAACACCATGAGATATTCCCAACACAGCAACTATCATATCTGGAGATTTATGACTCTCATTCTCATCCCAAAACTTCCTACCGGATCCTACAATAGTTGGCTATCGAACAATAGACACTACACTACCACATGGTGACACTTGAAGCGCGAAATTCACCTAAGACACCAAACAAAATAATTTAGACTGAGCTCACCCTAGACCGAGATTTTTGATTCTCACCTAGGTACTTTTCTAGCCAAGTACATATACATTAATTCAGCATAACAATGGAATATGTCATTAAATTAGATACCAATTAAACAATCATTCATCTCCAAATGACAAATGAGAAGAAAATAGGGGTAAATAAAGATTACCTGAATTAGCAAACAAGTGAGGATACTTGTTCCAAATGTATGTCTCAGTCCTAAGTGGCCTCCTCAATGGGACGGTTCTTCAATTGGACTTTCACAAATGCAATTTCCTTAGTTCTTAACTTTTGAACATCTCGATCAAGAATAGCAAAGGCCTCTTCTTTATAACAGAGGTTATCATCTAATAGGACCGAATCCCAGTGAATAATGTAATTACCATTACCATGGTATTTCTTAAGCATCGACATATGGAATATAGGATGAACCCCTGACAGACTAGGTGGCAAGGCCAACCTATAAGCCACTAGACCCACCTTCTGAAGACTCCAAGGGCCTAATATACCTCAAACTCAACTTGCCTCACTTTCCAAATTGCATAACAACCTTCATGGGTGAGACATTAAGCAAAACTTGTTCAACTTCTGCAAAGTGCATATCTCTAACCTTCCTAACCACATATTTCTTCTGTCGGCTTTGAGCCGCTAAAAGTTTCCCCTGGATGAACTGCACTCAATTTGAATATTCTCTTACGAAGTCTGCTCCCAAAGTTTTTGCTTCAGCCAAATCAAACCACCCAATGGGTGATCTACACCTCCTTACATACAAAGCTTCAAATGGGGCCATGTCTATGTTGGAGTGATAACTATTGTTATAAGCAAATTCAGCCAACACCAGATACTAATCCCAATGACCTTCAAAGTCCATCACACATGCACAAAGCATGTCCTTAGATACCTGAATCATACACTCAGACTGCCCATCAGTCTAAGTGTGGAAGGTTGTACTCAGGTCTAATCTTGTCCCTAACTCTTCGTGCAACTTCTGCCTGAAATTGGAGGTGAACTAGGTACCTCTATCAGAAATGATGGAGATGGGCACTTTATGCAACCAGATGATCTCCTTAAGATATATCTTAGCCAACTTGGATGCATTATAAGTCACCTCTAAAGGGATGAATTATGCAGATTTTGTCAGTCTGTCAACAATAACCTATATCAAATCGTACTTTCCCAAGGTCTTAGAGAGACCAACACAAAGTACATAGCTATTTGTTTCCACTTCCATTCAGGAATGGGCATCCTCTAAAGTGTACCTCTAAGTTTCTGATGCTCATATTTTACTTGTTGGCAGTTTTTGCACTTAGCCACAAATCCACTATATATTTTTTCATCCTACCCCACCAGTAATATTGCTTCAAGTCTCGGTACATCTTGGTCACACTAAGATGTACGGAATACCTAAAACTGTGAGCCTCTATCAAAATGGTGGGTATCAACTCCTCAACACGGGGCATACAAACTCGCCCTTTGATCCTTAGGACGTCTTCCTCATTAATGATGGCCTCCTTGTCCTCACCTCGTAACATCGTATCATGAATTCTGCTCAATTTCACGTCAGCAAACTACTTACCTTTGATTTGCTCAAGGAAGGAGGATCTTGCCTCTACACATGCTAGTAAGCCACCTTTTTCAGTAACTTACAATATCAGAAAGTTATTAGCCAACGACTGAATATCCCTGGCCAGTGGTCTTCTAGTAACGTTCAGGTAAGGCAAGCTACCCATGCTTTCAGTCTTCCTGCTTAGTGCATCAGTGACCACATTAGCCTTACCCAGATGATATAACATGGTGATGTCATAATCCTTAAGCAGTTCCATCTGCCTCTATTGTCTCAAGTTCAAGTCTTTCTAGGTGAAGACATATTACAGGCTATGATGGTCTATGAACACCTCACAATGAACTCCATACAAATAGGGCCTCCAATTTTTGAGGGTGAATACTACTATAGCCAATTCTAAGTCATGATTAGGGTAGTTCTTCTCATGTACCTTGAGTTTCCTTGAAGAATAAGCAATGACATTTCACTCATGTATCAACACATCACCTAAACCAGATCGTGAGGCATCACAATAAACAATAAAGTCTCTAGGTTCAATCGGAAAGGCTATGATAGGAGTTGTGGTCAATAAGGCCTTGAGCTTTTGGAAGCTCCCTGCACTCTTCTGACCAGACAAATGGTGCTTCCTTATGAGTCAAGTGAGTGGGAATGGATGCAAAATAGTTGATGAAATGGTGGTAGTAGCTAGCCAACCCCATAAAACTTTGGACTTCTATCACGGAAATGGTTCTAGCCCAATTCTTAACTAGTTCTATCTTCTGGGGGTCTATCATCACCCCTTCTTTCGAAACCACATGGGTTAAGAAGGACATGGAAGATAACTAAAACTCGCACTTTGAAAACTTCACTTATAATTCCTTCTACTTCAATAATTCCAACATAATTCTAAGGTGATCCTCATGCTTTTTATCGTCCTTAGAGTACATCGAGATGTTATCAATGAAGACTATGACGAAGGAGTCAAGGTACGGATTGAATACTTCATTCATCAAACCCATGAAAGTAGTTGAGGCATTGGTCAGCATGAATGACATTACCAGAAATTCATAGTGCCCGTAACAGGTTCAATATGCAGTTGTAAGGATATCTGAAGGCCAAATTTTCCGTTGATGGTAACCAGTCCTTAAGTCAATCTTGGAAAATACTGAAGCCCCTTGTAACTGATCGAACATGTCATTAATGCGAGGGAGAGGGTACTTGTTATGGATAGTAACCTTGTTCAGCTCTCTATAATTTATGCACATGCGCAGGTCGCCATCATTCTTTTTAACAAAGAGCATTGGAGTACCCCATGGGAGGCACTCAGATGGATGAAACACTTTCTTAATAGCTCTTGCAACTCAGCCTTAAGTTCTCTCAATTTAGTCTGCATCATCTTGTAGGGAGAAATGGATATAGGACAAGTGTTTGGATCTAAGTCTATGCAGAAATCAATATCCCGGCCTGGTGGCATACTAGGCAGATCTGCAGGAAATACCTCCTGGAATTCAGACACTACCAAAACCAACTCAATAGATGGGACCTCCAAACTAGTGTCCCAAAGATGAGCTAGGAAATCCAAACATCCCCTTCCCATAAAACTCTGAGCACTAAGGAAGGACACGAATTTCACAGGTGTCGGACTATACTTACCCTCTAGATCTAACATATCCAACCCAGGCATAGTCATAGCTACTATCTCAGCATGACAATCTAAAATAACATGATGCGGTGACAACCAACTCATTCCCAAGATAATGTCAAACTCTACCATGTCAAGAATAAGTAAGTCAGTGAAGGTCTCTCACCCTGTGAATATGGCAAGACAAGCCCGAAAAACTCTATCCACCACCATAGAATCCCCTATCAGAGTATATACAATAATAAAAAGGTCAAGGGATTCACACAACATATCAAAACTCTCAGCAAATCTAGCAGACACATAAGAAAAAGTAGATATAGGGTCAAACAAAATTGAAGCCATACAATCACAGACAAGAATGGTACCTGTGATCACCATATCTGAAGCCTCTAAATCTGGTCTACCCAGGAAGGCATAAAAATGATTTTTTTACCCTTTCTGCACACTGCCCCTATTGGGTTGATTACCCCATCTACCAGTGACTCGGCTGAACTGAGCGCCACCCCTACCTGCCATGTGACCACGCCGCCCGCCTTGTGGATGATCTCTGTTCATTACCAATATCTCTTCCAGTTGGAAACAAAGCTCTAGGAGCCTGCAGGTATAATGCTTGTCAAAACTGAGGACAGTTCCTCCTCAAGTGACCATGCTCACCACACACAAAGCAAACACGACCAAAACTAGGTCGTTATGCTGAATCTGACAGAGCTAAATACCCAACAAAAACTGGTGCAGGCTTGCTGGTCTCTGATGGACCCCCAGCAGAAATTGAAGTCGATGAATGAATGGGGCACACAGGGTATCCCTGTGAACCATGACCCTTCAAAAACTGACGATTGTAACCACCTCCAAACCGAGGCTTCTTTTAAGCTATCCTTTTTTGACTCTCCTACTTCACCCCTCTCATCATTCTTTATGAACTATACCACTTCCTGAAATGACTTACCTAAAGATGCTACCTGCAAGGTTGTGATCTATAATGTTATATTCAAGCCTTTCACAAAGTGGCGGATCTTCTCTTTCTATGTATTAATCAGCTGAGAAGAATAACGAGCTAAGGCATGGAAATGGGTTTCATAATCATCCATTGGAGAATTTCCTTGCAAAATATTGGTGAACTCATCTTTCTTCCTGTCCCTCAAGGTTCGGGGAACATACCTCTCTAGGAAGACTTGATAGAAGTGACTCCAAGTCACTAGGAGCTCCCTAGTAGGCCTGCTGTCCACGAATTCCCTCAACCATATCTTGGCATCCCGTTGGAACTGAAATGACACAAAGTCTACCCCATGTCTCTCAATGATGCCCATCCTATGCAGCCTCTCGTGATAGTCTATAATGAACTTATAGGCATCTTCAGATTCCAATCCATGAAACACAGGAGGCCTCATCTTCACAAACTTGCATAAGAGTTCATGCTCACGACCAGTTATCATAGGATCGGTTACTGGTCTAAGAAAAATGACAGTCTCAGAAGCATCATCTAATTGTGGTACCACAACTGCATCATGTTAGGTCATCGAATAATGAATGACAGGGACTGCAGAAGTAGCTCCATCCCCTGCCAAACCACTAAGAAAGTTAAAAACTTGTTGCATTACCTTAGATGATAATGGTACATGCGCTACACCTCTCTGAATCGGGTGCACGCATGTCCCCTGAACTGGCTCTGCCTCCTCATTTTGCTCAATTCAAACCTCTTCCTTTACTACCACCTCAGGAGCAGCCTCTTATGGAGAAGGTGATGCTGACCTTTTATGATCCAGAGCCACAACTCGAGCTCCACCCCTGGTAAGCACACTGCCTCTCCTACCTCAAGATCTACCTCTGACTCTGATCATACAATAAACCACTGGCTTAGGTGTTGCTGCTCTAGCCTCAGACAAATGTATCTTTACCATCTACGAGAACAAGAGGGAAAGAATTAAATACCAATTTGGATCACAAGATACCAATTGGAATAAAGTCATAGCATGAGGAATGAAAGAAATTGAGGTTTCCTTAAGTCCTACAGCTTATTACAGAGAAGTACAAATGTCTCCGTACCATTCTACAAGACTCTACTAGACTTATTCTGGTATGATGAGATTAATGAACCCAGGGCTCTGATACCAACTTTTGTCATGACCCAGATGGGGTCGTGATTGGAACCCACACTAACCCTCTAGTGAGAGAATTAAACACCCAAGAACCAATCCTAGACCAAACCAATTTCAAGAAAATAGATAATGAATCCACTTAAACCATAAAGGAATCAGTGTTTATAAGACAATGGAAGAATATGCGGAAAATATTCAACTAAATGCATCCCCAGAAACTAAAAGTCATCGTCCAGAAATACTAAGTCAACATAGTCTAAGAATCAAAAATCCACTAAAAATAGTAAAGATAGAGATTTTCATTTCCCAAAAGAAAGACAACAACTCATGGAGGATCCATAGCAGCTCGAAAGATAGTGCTCACCCTTAAATCTGCAGTCGATCGATCTACTCTAGCCGAGGTCGCATCTCAATCTAGGAGCACAGTATGCACTCAAGAAAAGAAGAGTACAGGGTAGTATCAGTACAATACACTATGTACTGGTAAGTATCATAGGCCGGTCCAACATTATATCATATGAATAGTAAAACATATAACCAATAACAGGAATCCAACACTTAGCATATAATAAATCAACAGATAATCTTTCAATTCAATTCAGCAGCAACTAAATCAAGTTCATAATTCACAAAGGCAATATCATGATACAAAACAAGCAAAAGGTGTACACACATGCTATGGGTCTTATGGCTGCCCACTAGTTATGAACGACAATGGACCCTAGGTTGTTCATGTACCGTACCAGCAAGGTATCCGTTCCACATCAACATATCCAATACAATATTTGGATGACCAGGTTCTCAGACCCATATTCTCAAAAACATTCAGTGCCCAAGGAATTATTCATACTTAGCCCTTTCAGCTAACTTATCACTTCTTGTTCATTCAACCTTCTCTTAAAAGCATAATAGGAAAAGCATATATAATACAATCATGTTCGAAGACCAATCACATACCATATAGTTTTACTATGAACATGCAACAAAGTGAGTCTTAACTCTAATTCCAACCATAACCTACCTCAAGCAAATATATAATCACTCGCAGCTAGTTCACCACTTCCTTGTCCTTTCTTAACTCTCCGAAATGCACAAGGTCTAAAAATAACAAATATATAAGGGTAATTAGTCAATTACCTATTATTTCAGGTCTTGGGAATCAACACCAACCATTCTACTCGTTACCTGAGGTTTCTAGCATTCTCTAAGGGTTTAATAAGTCATAATTCAGTCCTATTGCATCCATAGGTTCAATATTCAAGGTTTCTAACCAAGTTCATAACTTTTCCACCATTTTGAAGCCTAAAGGTTTTACCTTTATGGAACCCAAGGTTCTCTACTAGTCTTAAATATGTTAAGAATCAACAATTTCATTCTAGAACCCTTAAAAACATCATTCAAGATCAATTCTAGGTGATTTTATACCTACACATAGGGTTCTTCCCTAAGTTCATACTTCTAAGGCTTAATTGCAAAAAATCCACCATTAATTCTCCCCCCCCCCTCCAAGGTCTAAGGAAGATAATTAATCAATAAAATAAAGGTTCTACGAATTACTTACCTCAAATGATGGAGTTTGCCCTAATTGAGTTACGAGGGAAATAACTCAGAAAACTGCAAAATCCCAGGTATACTGCCCATAATCCCGTCGAGATAGGCGTTTCTTTCATCATGGTGGATCATCACGATGAGGACCGCTCATTGCGATGAGGCGTCTTCCATCATGGAAAAGGAAACTTTTCAAAACACTTTGATCTCGCTCCCATGCCCCTAGTTTGAAACACAGCCTATTTCATAGATACCATAAATTATTCTCAACGCAGCATCTACCATATCTAGAGTTCTATGACTCTGATTCTCATCCCAAAACTTCTTGAGGGGATCCTACGGTAGTTGGCTATCAAATCATAGACACCACACTACCACATAGTGAAACTCGAAGCGCAAAATGCACCTAAGGCATTGAACACTATAATATAAATTGAGCTCACCCTAGCCCGAGATTTTTGATTCTCACCTACAGACTTTTCTAGTCGGGTACTTCTGCTTTAATTCGGTGTAATGATGGAATAGGTCGTTACATACATGTATACCTCAGTGAATCCCATACTTCACACTTGCATAATGCACGTGGAGATTGACTTCCATTGTGTTCATATCACGACCCAAACCTATTGCAAGTGGAACCCACGTAAACCCTCCAGTGGGAGAACCATGTAAACTTAATTACTCAACACCAATACTTAATAGTTTTTAAAAATGAAATAAGCACATCTTTTGTCAATCAATAATTCATAGAAGTCTAACAATCAAACAGTGCGGAATGAACCAAATGTCTAAAACTCCCCAAAAAATTGAAAGTCATTGTACCAAAATATCTAAACGTTAAAATCTACGAGTTCAACTCAGAAAACTAGACTAACTAAGGCGTCTGTATTGGAAACAAGTGGACAAGAACATAGCATACGAAGACTCATAGCTACTTGAAAGATAAAGCTCAACCTTGAGTTAGAAATGATAATTGTCGACAACTAAAGTCTCATCGAAGTCACTGAAATATACTCTACACTCAACAAAAAGAAGCGCACAGTGGTATCAGTACACAACCACTATGTACTGGTAGGTTTATTGGCCAACTCAAATTAATAATTGCAAACACATAACCAACAGTTAGTAAACAAGTACAACCATGTAATATGTGGCATTATGTTTATCACTTAGTCACTTCACAAACAGTATCCAAGTAAAACAGACAAGCGTAGGACAAGTACAAACAATCCACCAAAACAGTATCATGACTAATAAAAGTTTACTCCACCTTGCCACAATTACCTTTTTACTTGACTTTATCAAATGATTACACAATGCAAGTAAGTTAATAGCCCGAACCACTCATGGATCTAAAATGACATTAATAATATAACCCGGTCCACTTATAAACCATCAAACTCACTAACATCATGTACACACATGCTATGGGTCTTATAAATGCCCACTAGCCATAACCTGGAGAGGAAAAAGTCAATCTATGTACAAAATAACCCATATAACTAGTGTCTGCCACCCTTATCCTAACCCAATGTTATACCACCCTTATCCTAACATCCCCACCCTTATACCTCCTGAGTTCTACCAATTCCGTGACAATGACCTTTATCGATTCATCTCACAATATCAACTCATGCCACAATATTTAAAATCACAATATGGGATAACACGATCATATTGCACTTTAAAACAAGCCTTTTTTTACTCAATCTCATTTCAGGTGATTAAACACTTGCAATACTATCTAACTTATTAACATTTACAGCATGAATTGGAACAAATAAACAAATAGGTAGTTAATATGCACACATAAACCAAATTAAGTCTCAACTACAATTCAATCATCACCTACCTCAATTCAAGCCTTGCACTGCTATAAAAAACTTGAGACTTGCCCTTTCTTGCAATTTTAGCTTGGTTGTGGTCTAAAAACAACAAGGTAAACACCATTAAATAAATATCCTAGTAATTACATGGATTATAACCTAATACCATAACTCCAAGGCTAGAAAATATGATCATTCCCTCATTTTAGAATTTTTCTACATTCATTTCACCTTAATTCTACCAACTTCAAGGTTAAAACAAAGATTTTTAAGCATGTAACCTTAATTTATACACCCTTGACCAAAACCCAATGACTATACCTTGTTTTCACTAATTTACACAAGAAAATCAACATAGTTCAATTCAAATCCTCCCTTACAATCAAAACCTAGTGATTCTAAGGATTAACCAACGAAAAACTACTTAAACAGGTAGATTAACTAGCCTTGACGAAGAAGTTTGGGTGAAAACTAATGAAGTTTGCCCTAAATCTCCCTTCTCAGGTCTAGAACAAAGATGGAATGAAAACTAACATATTAAGTCTAAAATTGCATTTGACAGCACATAACCCATTATAGCGGCCAGATCTCCACTACATCGACATTGCTATAGTGGGTTCTACCCGCTATGGCAGGGTTGACCCAGGTTGACCTCCACTATAGCAGAATTATTCCTACTATAGTAGGAACATGACAGTGGCTTGTCTCCCACCGTAGTTGTCTATGTGAGGTAGAAAGTCCGACAATCCCAGATTTTTGCTAGTTTTACAATACATTTACATATATTAACATCTCAAACTAACCCCTTTATGTCAAATGTGATAATCGGAGTTTTACTAACCCGAATTAGCTTCCAAAAGTTTCTACGAACTCCTTAACTCTTAGCTATCATAATACGATCTCGAGTGTTATAGACACTGACTTATCTATAACCAGATTTATCTATACCATACTATACTTGGAATTTATCCAAGACTAGCCTAGCTTGAAATTTCTAACACTTTATTCAGGGAGAAACTTAACTCGAATTTTAGTATGCTAGACTATACCATAATGACGAAAAGGGTTCTTACAATAGATATCAATTTACCTATCGTTCATCCCTGAATGATAAATTAAGAAAAAAAAGGGTAAAATAAAGCAAGGAAAGTACCTAAATCCTCAAACAAGTGAGGGTACTTATCGCACATATCCGCTTCAGTCTCCCAAGTGGCTTCCTCAACTACACGGTGCTTCCATTGCACTTTTCCTGATCTAATCTCCTTAGTCCTCAAATTTCAAACATCTCAATCAAGAATCACTATCAGTTCCTCCTCATAAGAAAGGTTATTTTCAAGCAAAGCTGAGTCCCACTTAATTATATAGTCTCAACCCCATGGTATTTCTTAAGCATGGAAACAAAAAACACTGGATGAAGCCCAGATAGAATTATCGGACCTACCTCATCAAGAACCTCAAACAGGTTGATATCCTAGGGCTAAGCTTGCCCTTCATACCAAATTGTGTAACTCCCTTCATAGGAGACACCTTCAACAACACATGCTCACTCGGTTTGAAATATATACCCCTTACCTTTCAGTCTACGTATTCTTTTTGTCTACTTTGGGATGCCAACAACTTGTCCTAAATAAACCTCACTTTCTCATAGGCTTCCTTTACCAGATTTGTTCCCACAGGCTTTACATCGCCCCACCTTGAACCAAGCTATGGGTGATCTTCACCTTCTCCTATAAAGTGCTTCAAATAGGCATGTTGATACTAGAGTGATAATTGTTGTTGTATGAGAACTCACACAATGATAGGAATTTATCTGAATGACCCCCAAAATCAGTCATACATGACTGTAACATATTCTTAAGCACCTGAATGATCCTTTCATATTGCCCATCAGTCTGAGGATTAAAAGCAGTACTAAAGTCAAGCTTAGTGCCAAACTCCTTATGCAATTTGTGCCAAAATTTGGAGGTAAACTATATACCTAGATCAGATATGATAGATATTAGCATCCTATGTAATCTTACCACTTCCCTGACATAAATCTTGGCTAATTGCTCTAAGTAGTAATTCACCTTAACTTGAAGGAAATAAGGGGACTTTGTCAGCCTGTCTACTATGACCCAGATCGAGTCATACTACCCCAAGGTCTTAGGAAGACCAACTATGAAATCTATAAAAATCCTCTCCCACTTCTACTCGGGAATGGGCATCCTTTGAAGCAAACCTGCAGGACTTTGATGTTTCTACTTCACCTATTGACAGTTATGACAATTAGCCACATATTTTACTATATCTCTTTTCATATGGGGACTCCAATAGAGTTGTCTCAAGTCATGATACATCTTGGTTACACCAGTATGCACTCTTACCCTCAACAAACCACATGCATCAACTGTGGCATCTTGAGCTTCACCACGCACCACATTGTTTTGAATCTTGTTTAATTTTTCATCCTCAAATTGCTTAGCCTTGATTCTATCAAGGAATGTTGACCTTACCTCCACACTATCTAACACTCCACCTCTTTCAGACACGCCAATCTACATAAACCACATTGCTAGAGTTTGGATATCTCTAGCTAAAGGTCACCTCATCACACTCAATATAACACCCCAGAAATTCTAAGCCCAAAACCAGACTAGAAATCCTAAGTGTGAACTGTTAAGGTGACAGAACAGGAACCACAAACGGTTTCCATGGACCGTGGAATAGTCCAAACGACATGGATAGTGTCCGTGGATTAAGACCTACAAACTAGGCATCAGGTCCATGATCCCCGAGAGGGATCCCAGACCGTGGATAAAACCACAGGCCATGGTTACCCTTTGTGGAATCAGACCTGAGGGTCACCAATTCTAACAGGAATCATGGAAGGGTTCCACAGACCGTGGAAGATTCCACAGGCCGTGAACCTCACCCGTGGAAATTAGACATGTGACCAGCCCTTAGGCTAGGAAACCACGAGCCCAAACCATGAGCCATGGTTCAATCCATGGGCCGTGGATGGTGCCCATGGAAACCTGGGCCGAAAAATTCCAGCTGCTTTTTTATTTAATTCCTCGAGGTTATTTTAGGATTTTCCCCTTATTTTTAACTCTTACTCTAGGTCATTTTTGTCCTACTTTAAAAGGGTTCTAACCAAACTTAGCCTAGTTTTCCTCATTCTTTCGCTTAATTATTAGAAAGAAAAAACATAAGCAATTTTTTCTCCATCAAACCTAGGGCTTTCTTCTCCAAAGCTTCAGAAATCCATCCCCAGTTTGATAATCTTTGTCCACCAGGTATATGGGTATTCATTAAGGGTTTTGTTCTCCCTTATGCCCAAAACCTCAGGCTTTTACATTAATTTTAATGATTTTAGAAACTAGGGTTTTTACCCTTTTATACAGATCTTTATAGAATTCAATTATCATGCCTAGTATATGATTTTATCCTGTTTAAATGAATATATCATTTTTTCATTGATTTGCATGAGTTTTCACAAGGTTTTTGAGAAATCAAGAATTTAGCCCTAAATTATAGTATTTTCTCATGAAGTAGTTTTCTTTAGAAATTAACCTAGATTGCTAGTACTGATATTTAAAACAGAATTTAGTCATCTTTCAATTTACTACAGCTTTATAGAAAATAGTGATTTCAAACCAGTTAAGTTCTGATGTAGTATTCCGGAACCTCAGTTTTAATGAGCTTGTAGATTCAGTTTTAGAAGTATAGCACCGAGTTGGACTGGGGTTCAGCGTACCCTACAGTCCCAGAACTACATGCCACCATAGGTTGTTTATACCCTTAGTTGGTCCTCAGAATTAGTGAGCACATCAGCCATGATTCTATACCCTAGCAAGGTATATTGGGTCCTCTCAATTGGGCATATACATCAGACTCCATGTTTAGCTCACGTGGTTTATGTCGGTTAATAGACTCTCCCACAGAATTAGACTCATTAGTTGTGTATTAGGCCCTCAATTCAATTCTTTCCATTTTTAATTATATTTTTTAGCATTTCTGCATTTCAGATTTCTATGTATAACTATGTTTTAGCCTATATACTATATTTCATCTTATAGTTTAACCAGCATATTAGTATTTTAGCATGTTTATATATATATGTAGTCTGCTTAGCATATCCCTCATACTCAGTATATTCAAAGTAATGATGCATACTCTATATGATGCATCCTATTATGATGCAGGTTCAAGTTTTCAGACTTAGCCTCGCGATTAGCTCGTTCCAACGCCAGCTCAGCGATAGTAAGTGGTGAGTCCTCATCCGAGTATGTACTTTATGATACTCTTCTAGTTAGTTCATTTTCAGTTTCAGTATTTTGTAGTTAGCTGGGGAGTTTGTCCCAGCAACTCATTAGTAGTAGATGCTTTCATACATAGAGTCAGACTTCAGCTTTTAGTTAGTTTATTTGTTTCAGACTTATATTTGAACTTAAATATTCTTAATTAAATTTTGAGAACTTGTATTTTTATTCAGTTTAGCTTCCGTTAGTTTAAATTCATATGACTTCTTAGTATATGCCAGTTCATGGGTTAGCTTGGGGTCACTTGTGACTCTAAGTACTGTGTCGCATCCAAGGTGTAGACTCGGGGCATGAAAAACTTAGTATCAGAGCCTCAGGTGCAAGAGTCCTAGGGTGTCTAAAAGTCGCATTAAGCAGAGGTTTTTTCATGAGTGTGAAGCGCGCCACACTTATGAGGGAGAGGCTACGAGACATTTTTAGGAAAGTCAACTTCTTTCATGTTTTATATTGTGCGACAGGGTTTAACTCTATTTTGCCTTTCTAATCGGTTCATTATGCATTTCAGATCTTACCTCCTCGCAGAAACAATGCTCGCAATGCTAATGCAAATCCTCCAACTTTGAACCAAGAGGTCACCAACACTGAGTTTCAATACTATCCAGATATTGGCACACGTTATGACCAACCAAGCTAATTAGCAGGCACTTGTTCCTGCTAACTAGAATGGTGGGACAGCGGCTGCCAGATTTAGGGATTTTATCCATATGAATCCGCCATAGTTCCTTGGGTTGAAAGTAGATGAGGATCCGTAAAACTTTATTGATGAGATCAAGAAGATTCTTGAGGTGATGCAGGTTTCAAGGATCGAGAGTGATGAGATAGCATCCTATTAGCTAAAGGATGTGGCTCATATTTGGTACATGTAATAGAAGGATAATAGGGGAGGCAATGCAAATCCTATAACTTGGGACTAGTTTGTTGGAGCTTTTCTAGATAGGTTCTTTCCGAGGGAGTTGAGGGAGGCCAAAGTTGAGGAATTTGTGAATCTTTGGCAGGGATCTATGTCTATTTAGGAGTACGGTTTGAAGTTTACTCAGCTATCTAAATATGCTCCAGCCATGGTAGCCTTTCCAAGGGCCCGGATGGGTAAATATATTTTGGGTATTTCTAACTTGGTTAAGATAGAGTGTAAGATAGCTATGTTAGTCTAGGATATGGACATATCTTAACTTATGACTTACGCGCAACAAATGAAGGAGGAGAGGGTTAATGAGAGATAGGGGGAAAGCAAGAGGGCTAGAACAGGAAATTTTGATTACACTCAGCAGAAGTTGGGGGTGGAAATCGCTCTCAGTTTCAGCAGAGGTCTTCAGCTCCAGCACCTTTATCAGCTAGTGCTCCATCTTTCAGACCTTATCATGATCTGAAGAATAGGGCATCAAGCTCTAAGTCTCAGGATAGTGTTTCAGGTAACCGCACTTTCCCAACATGTTCTAAGTGTTGTAAAAATCATCCTGTTAAGTGTTTTGATGGCAGAGAGGGCTGTTTTGGGTATGGTTAGCTTGGACATAGGCTGAAGGGCCGGCCCCACTACCAAGAAAGTTAAAGGAGGTAACCGATTTTAGTCAACTACTCTAGCAGCTCCAGCAGGTCGCACAACTCAGCAGGGTACTACTTCATGTACAGGCAGCGGTCAACGTCAAAACTGCCTCTAAGCTATGTCATCCTGTAAGGATCAGGAGAGTTCTCCCAAAGTAATCACTAGTATGTTACAAGTATTCTCTCTTTATCTTTATGCATTACTAGACCCTGGGGATACATTATCATTTGTGACCCCATATAGAGGTGGGCAAAAAAACTAGAGAACCAAAAAACTGAACTAAACTGAAGAAATACGGTCCTTTGGTTTTGATTCTTTGGTTTTGGTTCTTCGGTTTGGTTTTGGTTTTTCTTTTCGAACTTTGGTTCTTTGGTTCGATGTTTGATTTAAGTGTAACGGTTCTTTGGTGCACCGAAGAACTGGACTTATATTAATTAAATTTTTAAAAAATATTTATATTACATTTATTATATATGTTGGCCCAATAAAGACCCAAGTCCAAGCTCATTTATTTTCTATTTTTTGGTTTCCTACCCTAGCCTTATTTGTTTAGATAAGTATTTAGCATTGTTGAAGCCTGCAGTCATGTTTGTGAATGAGTTGTGTGATACGTGAATGTCTTATTTTGTCTACTATTTTATGTGAAATTGTGTGCGTGCTTATTTGTGTGTTACTGTCATTTTGAGTTCTAAGTTCCAATTGCTAAGTGCTATTAATAATGTGGACTGTGGAGCTCTATTAATTTGCTAGTGTCGACTGCCTAGTGGATATGTACTGATAATTTTGTTTCTCACTTGCACCAAAAAAACTAATTTAAAATTACCGAACTAAACCAAACCAAAGTTAAAAAAACTGAACTGAACCAAACTAGTTTGGTTCGGTGTTTGGTGCTCATTTTTGCAAAACCAAAAACCAAAGAACCGAATTGAACTTTAACAAAATTGAACTGAAGAACCAAATTCCCACACCTAACCCCATATATTGTATGTAAATTCAGAGTCAGTCCCAAAAAACTCATAGAGCCTTTCTCAAACTCCACCCTAGTCGAAGAGTCAGTCTTATCTAAGAGAGTATATAGAAATTGCCCAGTTTCAATCCTCTATATGGTCACCTCAACAGACTTAGTAGAGTTAGATATGACCGATTTTGACATCATCCTTGGCATGGATTGGCTACATGCATGTTATGTCTTAGTCGATTGTATAACCAGAGTCGTAAAATTTTAGTTTCTAGATGAGCCTGGATTGGAAGAGCAAGGTAGTCCTCCAACGTCAAAGGGTCATTTTATATCTTATCACAAGGCTAGGAAGATGATTCCTAAAAGGTACATCTACCATATAGTCTGAGTCAAAGACTTCGAGTCTGAAACTTCATCTCTTCAGTCAGTTCCAATAGTCAGTGAATTCCCAGAAGTGTTTCCTGAGGATCTGTCAGGAGTCCCTTCTAAACGGGAGATTAACTTTAGGATAGAACTTCTTCCAGATATGCAACCCATATTCGTTCCTCCTTATAGAATGGCTCTAATTGAGCTTAAGGAGTTGAAAGATAAGCTCAAATACCTCCTAGATAAAGGTTTCATCAAACCCATCATCTCTCCATGGGGTGCCCCAGTTATTTTCGTGCATAAGAAAGATGGTTCTCTCAAGATGTGCATCGACTACCATCAATTGAACAAGGTTATAATGAATAATAAGTATCCTATCCCCATGATTGATAATTGTTTGACCAGCATTAGGGTGCCAACAGTTTCTCCAAGATTGACCTCAAATCCAGAATCATAGAATGTGACATTCTGAAGATAGCCTTTAGAACTCGGTATGGTCACTATGAATTTGTAGTTATGTCTTTTAGGCTAAGGAATACTCCTGCAGCTTTCATGGACTTAATGAACAGGGTGTTCAAGTAGTATATAGATATGTTCATTATCATCTTTATAGATGCCATTCTGTAATGACCCTTCCGGTCATTTCCACGTTTAAGTTTGAAGTCAAGCAAATCGACAAAAGTTATAGTAAGTTCGTTAACAAATTTCCTGAACTTTGGGTAAAATGTCTCGGAGCTTTTCTCCCAATATATAAAGAGTTAGAAGTCCCCCGAAATACCAAATCGAAGGTCTACGAGTCTAATTTCCAACGCATAAAATCTCACGTCCAACGGATCTCGGAGTAAAGAGTTATGACTGTTTTACCACGGACTGTCTGGCAGAAAACGGGTTGCGAACCGGGCCGCGAACCGGGTCGGGTTAAACGCGATTTAAGCCTCAACGTCACGTTTTAAAATGCCATTTCAGTTCCGAAACAGTTATAAAAAATAAGGGAGGATCCCGAGAGAATTCTTGAGTATCGAAATCGTGCGTTGGCGAATTACGAGCCTAAACTTAAGAACTTTATTAGCATCGTGCGTGTATTTAAAATATTTATTTAAAAGTTGAATTTTGGTAAAAATTATATTATTAGTTCCTTTCCAAAATATTTTAAAGGTTTATGAAAAATATATGTGATACGATATAAGTGTATACGTATTTATTTTATAAGGTTTTTATACTCCGTAATATTTTAACGGAGATAGTAAATTTAATTATGTTGAAAATTATTATTATAATATAGTGGGTTTTGTTGGAAATGATTTTCTATTAATTATGGTATATTTAAAATATTGTATTTATTATACCACGAATTTATGCAACACCCGAATACATACATAACGGGCTGGAAAATATTAAATATTGCCACCTCCACAACACGTGGAGGTGGAGAGAGTGGCCAGCAGTCCACTAACTGGCGTGGTGTCACTCCTAAGGGTGACTTATCACCCTAACTTATTTACATTATGTATTTATTAAGCATATCCACTGAAGTGATTCCATTTCCTCTCAACAAACATCAATTACATAGCTTCTCCACATATACTTTCATACGCATACAGAGAGGGGTTTTGGTGGGACCAATTTAAGGTTATGGTTATATTAAATTGGTTATAGGAAATCAATTATCTACGTCAAGTTGTTCCGTCCCAAATCCGATTCCGATTGCGATTTAGTTTTGGATTTCTCGGAGTGGTTCGAGCTTGGACATTGTTGTTCTAGCAGCTTGTCGTCAGACGACAGGTAGGTTACGGTTTATCTTTCCTAGACTCCGTATATATAAAATAAAATTGTATTAATGGGCATCCTTGGGTTGGTTATTAGGTTGGTACCACAGACCTCGACCGCTTTATTCATGTCCACCTATTTTTATTCCTCCGTTGCTTGTAGTATTTGCGGATATATTTTATTTACCCTTGTGGTCCTGCGAGGCCTTGTTGACTTTGGAACATAGAAGGTGAGATTTTGGGAATGTCCGCGAGTCCCGGGCATAGTATTATCCTTCTAGGCTGGTTATGCTTGATGAGTAGTTGTGGGCCTGTGCAGGGTCGATAGGTTGATTGTGAGCTGCGGGGCAGCTATTGTGTGTGATCATACCATTTCCATGCATATAAAGAGGTTTTATCCATGTTTTACTGTGGTTTTGGCTTCGGGCCTACTGGCACTGGTTTCTAAACCTTGCATGGCCCGGGGGGCCCGTTTTTGATGGAAATGATTTGGAAATGGTTGATTTCACTTGTGGAGATTTTTGGGCAAGAAAGTAAAATTGTGTTTAAAATCATCAGTTTTATGATTATCGCTAGACTCGGCAGGGCCGGGGTGCTAGTTGAGTTTTCTTGTTACTTGAGATGATTTTAGCCTCGGTTGGACCGAGCACCTTAGATGACTTTTTACTGTTTAGACCCGGCTACGCCCGGGCACCCTGGGAGGGGTTTTTGAGATATTTTCCTACTATTTTTAGTCCTGGACAGGGTCTGGGCATGCATATTCGAGACTGGGTCTCTATCTTGATATCGAGACTGGGTCTCTATCTTGATACATGTTCTGATACTGAGATTTAGTATGGGGTCTGGGACCTCCATGGACCTTGCTATCCGGGCCAGGGGCTACGGGCTGCGTGTGCCGGAAGAGGGGTATACGGGGGAGTAGAGGTATACGGGCAGAGTCCTTCCATGGAACCTACCTGCTGGGCCGGATCGGCGCCGGAGGAGGTACATACAGAGATACTATGGCACTTGAGATCTTCATGCATCATATCATTCATGGTTCGAGGTTCCACCCTTGTTTGCTGTTTGCTGATTGTACGCTCCGGTAGTATGGGATGCCGGAGGGTTTGTTTTCACTTGTTTGTGTTCCTCGGTTGTATGGGCGGCCGAGGGACTGTAGGTAGACTTTTGCTTTTTACTTATAGAATTGTTCTCTATTATGGATAAGTATGAGATTGGTGTGATTAGTTGAGTTTGATTCATGTCTCTGAGCATGCCTATTGTCACTCTTTCTCTCTTCTTATTACACTTGAGGTTACCGGTATACCGTCCATTTCGTAAACTTATTTTGTATACACTGTTATTGCAAGGACCCCAGGTGCGTTATTTCTTACTTTCACCTGTGCCTTTGGTGTGTATATTCTGCTTACTAGCCTCATATGTGGTTCTGTTGATTTCCCTCTGGGCTAGTTCCTGTGTACCTTTCGTTGATTTCTGTGACTACTTGCTTCTATTCTGTCTATTACTGCGCTTTTATCTTATATGTGCCCAGTCGGCCTATGATACCTACTGGGTACCTTATGCTTCGCATTTGGTGCTCACCCCTACCCCCTGCATCTTTGGGTGCAGATCCTAGCGTGGGCCATCGCCGTTAGATCGCTGTGATTCGTGCTTGGAGATCTGTTGAGACTACTTCAGGCTGAGGGTGAGCTCTTGGCGATCGGAGCTTAGCTTTAGTTTATCTTTTGCTTCATGTACTCTATTACAATTCAGAGACATCTGTATATATAGTTTTGGTTTATTTGTACTCCATGTATGTAGTTTGGCTCTGTACTATGATACCAGGTCTTGGGGTTTGGTTTAGTTTCCGCATATGTATATATTTATATCCCTGTTATCTATTTTATTCGTCTTGTTCCCTTTTGCTAGATAGTAGCCCATTACTAACTGTTCTGGGCTACGGGAATTGGTTCGCCTACTGGGGGGTTGTAGGCGCCATCATGACCGAGAAATCGGGTCGTGACAACTTGGTATCAGAGCTTTAGGTTCACCGGTGTCATCGGTATAGGAGCCAATGTCTAGTAGAGTCCTACGGATCGGGGCGGAGACGTCCGTACTAAATCTTTGGGAGGCTACAGTGGCATTTTAGGAAATTCGACTCTTTCATTGCTTCTGTGTCGTGCGTACAACCCTTGAAGTTTCTAGGGATCTCATTTGTTCTACTTCATTCTTCCGCAGATGGTTCGTACGAGATCATCGGCAGCACGCGAGGATGAGCCTCCCACTCCAGCTAGGGGTCGAGGACGCCCTCGATCAGTGGCACCTGCTAGAGCTGCTAGCGTGGAGATAGAGCCCGAGCAGCATGTGGTTCAGGGGGCAGCCCAGGTACCACCAGCTCCAGCGCCAGCTCGAGTACCAGCTCCAGCGCCAGCTCGAGTACCAGCTCCAGTGCCCACTTCTGTGCCAGCTCCAGCCGCAGCTCAGTCTCCAGATATTCGGGGATTACTATTACAGCTTTTGGGTGTGATTGGAGAGCGGCCTTCTGAGGTAGCGCAGACATCCGCTCAGGGGGCAGCCCTGGGTGCACAGAGCTTAGGAGGGCAGCCGGCTACTATGGCTCCCCGTGCGGAGGTTATTCCGGTTCCATCTGTTGCACAGCCTCTTGCTCCTCGCCCAGCTATGACAGAGTCAGAGCAGAAGGCGTTGGGTAGGTTTTTGAGGTTAGCACCTCCGAGGTTTGCGGGTACTTCTGGACAGGATCCACATGACTTTATTACCACCTGTGAGGAGATATTGCATCATCTGGGTTTGTTGGAGACTCACGGGGTTGGTTATACTACCTACCAGTTGGAGGGCCCAGCGAAGTTATGGTGGAGGGCTCAGGTTGCTTGTAGACCATTGTCGTCACCTCCTTTGACCTAGTCTGAGTTTTACGAGGCCTTTATGGCCAAGTTCCTACCCCAGAGTGATCGGGAGCGTCACAGGGAGCAGTTTACTCACCTTGTACAGGGGTCTACGACTATCTCGGAGTATGAGACCCGTTTTCATCAGCTAGCATCGTTCAGAGCTATGATCATCCCTACCGAGGCAGATAGGATTCGCAGATTTGTATGGGGGTTGAGGCCAGAGATCAGGCAGCCAGCTGAGATATTGATTGCCAGTGGTCAGTCATTCCAGGCTATTGTAGACTATGCCCGCACTGTGGAGGACTTACAGCGACATGATCAGGGGTCCAGAGATAAGAGGCCTCGGCATCAGGGTGTCTATAGTGGTTCCAGATATGGTGGTAGAGGTCCTGGCCAGTGGAGCCGGAGTTATCTGCCACAGCAGTACCAGGGTCAGTCCAGCCTACCGGTGCAGGATTCCCTTCAGACCTTCGGTAGTACCCAGTTCGAGCAGGGTCAGGGCAGCCATCAGGGCTATGGCAGCCAGTCTTCGAGGGGTACAGTTTCTGGGGCATCAGGTCGTGGTGGTCATTCGGGATTTACTGGTTCATCTCGACTGAGTAGGCCGTCAGGGGCTTATTTTACTTGTGGTGCGATAAGGTCATTTTGCTGAGATGCTCAGCAGGGTACCAGTTCAGTTGGCCGAGCCTTTACGGGTAGTTTCACGCCGCTAGGGGGTGGTCCATGCGTGAGGTAGTGCTCCCGCGTGGCAGAGGGTGGTAGGGATGGACAGGGAGGCAGGTGGAGGTCGTCGTCAGTTTTACGCGGTCCCTCGGAGACCAGAGACAGAGGCCTCAGATGCTGTGATTACAGGTACGATTTCTGTGTGCCATCAGTCTGCTATGGCTTTATTTGATCTTGGATCCACTTGTTCATATGTATTTGCCTACTTTGTGCCTTGTTTGGGGTTGGCTAGTGAGCCATTATCTGTTCCTGTTTCTGTTTCGACCCCATTAGGAGATTCTTTAGTAGTGGATCGGATTGTGAGATCCTGTATGTTGTCTGTTGGTGATTCAGAGACTTGGGGTGATTTGGTGGTTCTTGATATGCTAGATTTTGATGTGATACTGGGCATGGACTGGTTATCCCCTCACCGTGTGGTTTTGGATTGTTATGCCAAGACCATTACCATAGCCGTGCCCGGTGTATCCCCGGTTGTGTGGCAAGGTTTGGTTAGCCATGCACCATCTGGGATCATCTCTTGTCTTCGAGCTAGGAAGTTGATTTCTCGTGGGTGTTTAGCTTATCTGGCATATGTCCGAGATGTTAGTGCTGAACCCACTTCTCCTGAGTCTGTTCCTGTGGTTAGAGACTTCCTCGATGTGTTTCCTACCGACCTGCCAGGCCTTCCACCTGAGAGAGATATTGATTTTGCTATTGAGTTGGAGCCGGGCACTAGGCCCATTTCTATTTCTCCTTATCGTATGGCTCCTGCTAAGTTGAGGGAGCTTAAGGAGCAGCTCCAGGATCTGTTAGCTAAGGGGTTTATTAGACCTAGTGTGTCGCCTTGGGGTGCTCCTGTTCTCTTCGTGAAGAAGAAGTATGGGTCGATGCGCATGTGTATTGATTACCGGCAGCTGAATAGGGTGACAGTGAAGAATAGGTATCCGTTGCCGAGGATTGATGATTTGTTCGACCAGCTTCAGGGTTCAGTCGTATTTTCGAAGATTGATTTGAGGTCCGGCTACCA